>LPNX010139306.1:452866-656513 GCA_001517045.1 Pseudotsuga menziesii | reverse complement strand
TGCTTCATGAATGTTTAGATTTAATTTTTATTTCAGTTATAGATTTTAATTCATATATCATTGAACTGCTACTAAGGAATCCATATTCCTTAGTAGGTGCTCATTCACACAAGCTAGGGTGAAAACCCTAGCAACAGTTCCCCAAGAAAGTGGAACATAGCAGGTGGCTCATTAATTGAAAAACTGACCAAAAAGACCTAGGCATGCATACATCTATCCATCGAATTCAGTAGGAGGTTGTTCAATCATTACCTTGTGAAATTTTTGAAGTTGAGAGAAGTGCATAAGAGATACGATGAAGGGAAAGGAAGAAGTGGATTGAGTGATTAAGACTGTTTTTCAGAACTAGTGCATCTTGTTAGCTGAGTTCTTTACTACTGAGGACATAAGTACTGTTGTTAAGTACTTTTGTTGAGTTGTAGGGGTATTTAATCCCATTTCCTCACACAACGCTTTCATTCTGGTGGTTCAGTGGACAGGCTAGGGGGTCCTAAGACAAGCAGTTGAGCTATCTTCAGAAAAAGGTTGGGTGGAACGGGCTCCTTGGGCTGTTTGAATCCTTTACAAGTTATCAGGTTCCATTGTGTTATCTTATTTATCTTATGCAAGTAAAAAACTAGAATGAAAGTAGTCATGATTAGTTTTACTATTATTTCTTAGATACTTGCAGCTGCAAAGAGACTGTTTAAGTTTGCATTTTATTCAATAAATTACTTGTATTTGTTTAACAGACTAAATGAATCTAGAATTAGAAATGGTGAAATGATGAGTAAAATTCATTTTCTGTATTTTGCCACTCATCATAAGATGAAGTACTCTAGTATAGAAGGTCTGATTAGAGGTAATAGAAATGATTATACATGTATAAGATGATTTGAATATTCTATATTATTAGAATCTTTTACTGATTATTTTAGCTAGGTCTCATAATGATCCTTTGTCTAGAACTTTTCCTTTTATATAAAACCTCTAGGAATTTTTACAGAGGTACTATCACTGTAAGTTTAGGTCACACAGATAATAATTTGTTTGAAATATAAGAACATTAACAAATATTGAATACGATGTAATTATTTACACTTAGTAAATAAATAAACCAATCATAATTTTTAACACTGTAAAACCTAAATTTTAAGCAATGTTACTATATTTACACTATGGAAAATAATACTCTGGTAAACTTCAATTTGTTTCTATTAAACATCTAGCATGGCAAGTTAGTAAGAGAGAGATAAAGGCTAAAAAGGTTAATAATTGTAATACTTATTATAAGTAAATAAAATAAGTATTTAGTAAACCTAGCTGTAACAAGCGTTATAACTCTGATAATACTATTAATATTTGCTAACTATTCTTCTAGAAACCCTACTCTTATATCTGAACTTTCTTGTTAAATTTCAGAACCTAGTTAAGAATAAAAGAAGATTCCAGAGCTAGTAAATAATTTAAAACAAGACAACTGTAAACTTCAAAATAAGGAATAAAACATACTCTTAAATCTCTGTTCATCAGCTGAATAAGCCAAAGATTTAATTTCCAGCCTTTCCATTTAAAAGGGATACTTTTACTTTTCTAACTGTTATTGTTTTACCAAAAATCAAATAATAACCTAATATCAAAACTTCCTTTTTAAAACAAAACCAGAGGTTAATCATCTACAATATTGCTTTCCCAAATAGTATTACAATAACTTAAATCATCTATTGGCCTTTTTATTTCGCAACCATAGCTTAACTATAATTTCCAAACTAGTTGTTAAACACAAAACCCTAGGCGTATTTCCTTACAGAACAGCTTTTACAAATAGATTTCCAAACTTTTAAAAGATTTCCAATGGCTCGAACCATTTCATAGCCGTATCATAAATTACACCATTTTTATCCTACTAAGAAAACTATTTGTCAAACTTAATGCTCTCTGTAACCGAATTTACAAAAGAAAAACAATGCTAATAATTATTTATACACTCATCGAAAACCCTCATACCAAAATAGAGTCCTATTTTATCATTAATTTAAACCACTACAGTCGCCACATTTATAAAAACCAAAATGCATTAACTTATGCGTAGCCACGAAGGAGTTTCTTTGGACGAGAAAGGCTTTCAAAGAAAAATATTTACAGTATTAAACAAACTATTTATAAAACCCTAGAATAGTAAGAGCTTTCTTCTAACTCGACATCGCAAGAGCCGTAGCTCTTTTATAAAAACCTAAGGGTTAACATGGCCACACGATCTCCTTTCTAATCCTAAACCAAATAAAAAATTCCCAAAAGTTCTTGAACCCACAGTGATAATCCACAAGCACCATCGATAACATCACAGACACAGTGATGACGAAGGGCACCCCCGAGGATTGGGACTAAGGCTTACTGAGCACTGTCTTGCTCGCACCCTTCACTAAGAAAACGCCTTCACCTGTCGACTGTGCTTTGCCTTGTAGCTTCACCTGCCATCAAACAACAATATGATAAACACTGTTAAATATTTAGCTTGTTCTAAATAATTAAAATAAAATAAAATGCTGAGAAGAGTTGTCACAACTTACCAGTCTATACGATGAGCTCATTGAAACGATGTTGGAACCAAATCGTTCAACCTGTTAATGCCATGACCGAACATGAATAAGACAATGATGGAAAACAAACCAGAGTAGATATTCTGCTAACACCATGTCCGACTTGAAGACAATGATTTTTTTTGGGCAAAGAACCAGAGAGCTTCAAACCACTGAACGCCAATGGAAGTTAAGGGATGACAATTTTTGCAGAGGCCGAAGAGCCCGAGGCCTGTCGGACCACTCTCCCTTTCCAACAATAAATGAATATTTGAAGCCGAGTGTTTTTAGGGTAGAACATTGAATGCAAGTGCCTTGGGTTTAACACCAAACCCTTCATCAAACAAACAACCACAACGTGGAATCCACTAAGCATGAAATTCTTTGTATGTTGACATATTTTGATCCAATGCGTAAACCCTGTAATGAATGGTAAATATAATACTATCACCTTGATAAAGAAATGAACAAATCATATTATAGTAAGATGGAGCCTCAATCTAGGTTATAGATTTTATATTTATGCTTCATGAAGTTTTTAAACTAGGTCATAGTTTTAATTCTATGCATTGGTTATATGCCAATGTAGTGTATTTGTTATGCATCATTTATTTATGCCTAGGTTAGTTTGTTTATGTTGTAGTTAGTTTCTAACTGCTTTTCTTTATTAATGTTAATCCTTTAATCTAGGGTAAGCTTTAGGATTTACATGGTAAAGACCTTAGATATAAAACAATGTGCATGTAATCTAGTATTAGATCAACTAAAAGTACATTAATAATTATATACAATCAATCATATAAGTGTATCTATTAGAACAAATGATCATCACTACTAACTCTATTATGCTAGCTTGGTATCATAAACGTTTCTGTAGGCCTAGGAACACTTTTACTTAGATAATCGATACATTAAATAGAGTTCAAAATTCTTTCTAAAGTTACTCGTTTGGTCTTCCGAGTTTTAATTCCTACATCATAACCTAGAAGAAAGTTTACCTGTAAATCCTGTACAAGCATCGAATCTGCATTAGCTTTGAAAAATCTAAGTAAGCCTCGGGCTAACCTCAAGCCCCTTCGATAAGATAAGAAAACAACTATCAGAATCATACACATGTTGGAAAATAAAACAATTGATATGAATTCAGTAAGTTTCTAACTCATTAACTTTCAAGACTAAAAATCAATATAGTATAAATATGGTTAGTAGCATGTGAATTACTATTCAGTAAGTAAACTTCTTTAGTTTCTAGTCATAGTTAACAAAACAGAAATTAACTCCTAAGTTTCTCTTAATGTTCTGTCTTGTAATCTATCTATTAATTAAACTAGAGTTAGTTATTAAACTAGCATTTTTAGGCTATGACTTAAACATCAAATGTCACCAAGAAAATTTTTAAATTTTTGTGCATTTTTGGGTGTTACAAAAATATTCGCCATTTCCTTCTTGCAATACATTCTAATGGTTTTTTTGAAATGGGCACTGAGGCTTATCCGGATTATGACAAGGGTCGTTTTCTTAAAGTAGCCATTGATGCCAATGCTTTTCGCTTGTCCGGATTATGACAAGGCCCTTGTTCTCAAAGTGGCCAATGATTAATGCAAAGCACTAATGATAATCCATAAAATGGAAGGCCCTTGTTCTGAATAAAATGCATAGGTCACTGGAAAACAAAACACCTCTCTTTAAATTAAAAAGTCGATATGGAAACGGATGCACTGGATTTTCTCTGGTAGAAGACAAATTGAGAATAAATTAGAAAACATTAAAACTCTTTGATCAATTCCTTTTGATCAAAACAAGGAACTTGGCAGCGGATTGGAATCGTTATCAGGATCATTGGGTTTTCTTTGGAAAAAAAAACTCATAATCGCCACTTTCTACTTTTTCTTAAAATACATCAAAATGGGAAGAATGATCCATATTTCTTTTCAATATCCAAAATCATTTTCATTTGAAGTGTGTTTCCATACCGTGGGAAGTGTTTCTGAATTTTGTTATGGAAAACAAATCACAGAAAACCCACTAACAAAAGCTATAGATGGATGTATAGCATAATGTAACTATAACAATATACAAATATAGCAGAAGGTAACTGTAACAACATACAAATATAAAGTAATGGTAACCTATCACCAATTCAAATCCAGTAAGATTCCTCTGAATTACCAATAACTATTATGAAGCATTGAACATCCGGCCTGGTTCCATGTATTCCAACAAAGAAAAGGAAAACAAATCCCTTCACAATCTCCAAATCAGCAATTGAACATTAGACTATGAGCATTGAGTCTCATATGGTACTTGTGCAGGTAGTTGAGGGGTTGGAACCGCAAGCAGAGGAACTACTCTTGGTATTGAGATACCGAATTCTCATTCATGTCCAAATATGATCCTTGGACTCCATAGGGAAGTCTCCAATCAAAGCAGTGCAAGAGTTGAGCCAACACAAACTCCACAACCACCATACCCAGCTAAATCCCTAGGAATCCTCTTCTGCCTAAACAAATGGAGTGTTAGCAAAAACCCAGCTGACTAAAATTGAGTTCACCGCTCAGTTATTAAAATTTCACGTCGACCTCTTTTTATTTTTACTTGTCGGGTGAAACCGACTAGACAAGTATACCAAATTTGGTCGGCCTTTTAGAGCTGACAATTTTTCCTTAACAAGTTCTTACTTATCGGTTTTACCGACAGGTTTTACTTCGACCACTTGTCGGCTTCGACAACTTGTCGGTAACTGTGGGGAAGTGTTTCTGTGTTTTGAGTGAAGAAAGAAAATCACAAAATACCCACTAACAAAAGCTATAGATGGATCTATAGCATAAGGTAACTGTAACAATATACAAATATAGTAGAAGGTAATTGTAACAACATACACATATGACCAATTAAAATCCAATAAGATTCCTCCAAATTACCAATAACTACTATGAAGCATTGAACATCCCTGCATCCAAATATTCCAACAAAGAAAAGGAAAATAGATCCCTTCACAATCTCCAAATCAGCACCTGAACATTAGACTATGAGCATTGAGGCTCATATTGTACTTGTACAAGTAGCCGAGGGATTGGAACCGCAAGCAGAGGAACTTCTCTTGGTATAGAGATACTGAAATTCTCATTCATGTCCAAATCTAATCCTTGGACTCCATTGGGAAGTCTCCAATCAAAGCAGTGCAAGAGCCGAGCCTACACAAACTCCACAACCACCATACCCAGCTGAATCCCTTGACATCCTCTTCTACCTGACCCAAATGGAATCAACTCAAAATCCTGCCCTCTAACATCAACATACCTAATTCCCATGAATCTCTTCGGCTTGAATTATTTTGCGTTCTCCCATAATGTGGTGTCCTTTCCAATTGCCCAAGCATTGATCAAAATATGAGTCCTCACAGGGATTCCATAAGATGAAACGATACACAAGTCCATTGATTCATGCGCAACCAAAAGGGGCGCCTGACTCCAGAGGGTAAAGCCTAAGGGTTTCCTACAAGAAGAACCCTTCACCACCACTCCTTGTAGGTAAGCGAGATGGGGTAAGTCAGACTCACTTACCTTCCTACCACTTTCTCCAACTCTTTTGGGGATTTTTTCATAACTAAAGGATTTCTCAGAAGTTTCGACATGCCCCACCATCATGGCCCACTCGAAGGCCATAGAGGTTGTTAAAGAAAACAAGAGAAGCAAGTAAATGATGGGTAAAAAACAATGGGTATATTAATTGTTTATTGATAATATTAATTAATTGTATCTAATAGTTAATCTAATATAACAACCATTTGTTTTGTGGTTATTAAACTCATAGTTGAAGTTAAACTCATAGTTGTATCATCATTGGAGTTTGTTGAACTTACAGCATCAGGAGTCATTCTCCAGTCTTGTAATATCAAGACAGTAGGCTTGTGAGTCCTACGGATATCCTCATATGATTGAGGTGGAAAGTAGGCTTGTGTAGCCCTACGAATATCCTCATGTTGTGAGGTGGTGTACTTTACTATGTAAGGTAGATATACTATGTGATGTATGGATAGTCATGGTCAACAGGTGCTACCAAGTCTCCTTTAGGGATTAGCTACCCCTAGAGTGATTTACTTTAGCATATGACTATATGACCTGGGGAAATACATATGATCATAGGTTCAGAAATGATCTTATGAGTATGATATGATTAATTAATGAAAACATGCATGGACCATGCAGAGATATTTAATATAAGCACAGAGATAGAGAGAGAATTTGAATTGCAGTTATGGTAAACAAGTTCAGTTAATTAAGGGTTTAAATCCTTAATCTATGCAAATGGTTATTGGAAATAAACCCCGATGGATATGCACTAGTTCTGTTCAGTTACATTCAGTTCTGTTCAGTTACATTCTATTATGTTCAGTTACATTCTATTCAACTCAATTAACTACTCAGTTAGAGTTAGTTAATTAATGGAAGGCACATATCTTCACGAGGAAGATAATTATGGAGTACCAGCTTGAAACCAGATCACTGTGGGGTGTATGATTAAAGATGGATCAGTGTTATAAGTGTTAACAAGTTGTTGCTACATGCAACCATTCTATTTTTGTTGTAAAAACTAATTTGAATTGTTATTAAAGTGCTATGCACTTGGCAAGTTAGATATAGTGTTCCATTCGATCTTGTCTCTCTTGTGCTCTGGGTGAAAGCAATATGCTATTGTGTTGTAATAATTATCTGCCACTAATCTATCATACTTGAAGATCGTGTGTTGGGTTTTTCATCCTCCGAAATAGTGGAGGGTTTTCCTAGGGTGTATCCTATGTTCTATGGTTTGATTTATATCTTTGAATTATTGATGTGATTTATATGCACTATTATTATGGATTAAAGTTTTAAAGTTCAAGTTTCTTCATATTTTTCTCAATCACTAACATGGTATCAGAGCAAGGGTGTGAATAAGCTTAGTTTTGTGCAAACACTCTAAGCCTCTGTGGATCTTGATGCATTGAGCAAGAGCGTGAAGCAATGGATTCTATATCCGTCCGACCAAAAGATAGACTTGCAGGAACATCCAACTTCAATACATGGAAGGTGAGGGTGTTCAATATTCTAGAAGAGCATGATCTAGACTCTTTTGTGACCTTTGTTACAAAAAGGAAGGACAAATTACAAAAAGAATCAAGCAAAGGCAAAGCGGATCATATATTACTCCATGAAGGACAATCTCATGTCGGTGATCACTCCATTGAAGATAGCAAAGGAGTGTTTTGACACACTCACGAATCTCTATGAGAAGAATGATCCTACACAAAAGAGGGATTTTAAGAACAAGTTGTGCAACATGAAGATGGAGAAGGATGAGGCTGTGGCATCTTTCTTCACAAATATTTCACAAGTGAAGGATCAAATAGAAAGCATCGGTGTGGAGACAGATGACGATGATCTTCTTCAAACCGCCATTGAGGGGCTCCCTAACTCATGGGAGACCTTTCTTGCTGTGGTAAATGGAAGAGAAGAACAACCCAATTTTGAAAGAATCTGGCATGACTGCATTCAAGAAGAAGGGTGCATCCAGAACAAAATAGTGCACACTAAAGAAGAGAATCTAGCTCTCATGGCTAGGACTAAGAAAGGGAGGAAGCCTTTTGCTCCCAAGAAATACTTTCATTCAAACAAGAAAGAGATTACAAAGAACATTGAAAAATCAAAGTTTAAATGCTACTATTGTGGAAAGAAAGGTCACTTTGCAAGAGAATGAAGGAAAGTTTCATGCCTCCACTGCAGTAGAAGAAACTTCGCACAAGATTACACCCGAAGAGAAAGAGACTAGAAGAGAGTATTATCTTGTCTCTGCTTTGTCTAGATCCATCATCACAGGAGAAGATATATGGCTGATCGACAGTGGTGCTTCCAAGCACATCTTAGGGTATAAGGGTGCACTCTCCAATCTAAAGGAGAAACAATTCCCATGCATGGTAGAATTGGTAGACAATTCGACATATCCAATCCTAGGAGTTGGATCCACATCATTCCAGTTAAATTCAGGAGACATGCTACATATGGATGACATTTTGTATGTTCCTGTATTGAATAAAAGTCTACTCTCTGTTTCTGTCCTTGAAGATAAAGGCTTCCATGTGATTATCATGGAGAATCAAGTATACTTATGGTTGAAGAGCCAGAACCTTGATACTACTGTTATTTTCAGAGTTCAAGAAGGAGGACTCTACAAGGTCCCAAGAAAGATTATTTTAGCCATGGTACATCATACTATTAGCCCATGGGAGATTTGGCATAGGAAACTTGGACATATCCACTTCAGAGCACTTCCTGGTTTACAACGAATGGTGAAAGGTCTGCCTAGTTTCGATTTTGTTCATGATTCTATCTGTCGAGGTTGTGCTTTAGGAAAGAATGTTAAAAATAAATTTCCTAGCAGCCATACTAGATATAAAGGAATCCTTGACTTAGTACATTCAGATCTGTGTGAACCCATGTCTACCCCTTCTCTCAGTGGGTACCTTTACTATGTTTTATTCATTGATGATTTCTCCCGTAAGGCCTGGATTTACTTCACGAAATCCAAAAGTGAAACCTTTTGTAAATTCCAAGAATTTAAAGCCTTAGTAGAAAATCATACAAGTAGGCATATCCGTGCCCTAAGGTCTGATAATGGAGGAGAGTTTGAATCAAATGTCTTTAATGAGTTTTGTAGTGATGCAGGGATATGTAGACAATTAACAGTTCCTTTCAACCCACAACAGAATGGGGTTGCAGAGAGAAATAATAGAACTGTTTGTGAGGCTGCAAAAGCCATGTTACATGATCAGGATATTTTTGCTTATTTATGGGTAGAAGATACTATTACAACAGTGTACATTTAGAACAGAAGTCCGCATGCAGTTCTTGATGAGAAAAAACTTGACAGGTGTTCACTGGTGAAAAACCAGACATATCACATCTTCATATTTTTGGATGTCCTGTGTATATTCACATTCCAAAAGAAAAGAGAACCAAGATGGAACCTTATGGAAAGAAGGGAACTTTTGTTGGCTACAGCGAGACCTCCAAAGCTTTCAGAATTTATGTACCTGGTGAGAGACATGTTGAGGTAAGTCAAGATGTGACTTTCCATGAGGAGGCAGCATTCAAGTGGTCAAAAGAGCTTGAATATGATCCAGAGATAGATGAGACTGAGATTCCTACTTCAGAAAATCATGAGAATGATTCTTCCCCTTCTGAGATTCAGAGGGAGAATCCAGCAGAGCCTATAGAGTTACCTGTCATTGATGAACCAGTTGAACTGGTTAATGAACCTCCTACAAAGAGGAGGGCATCATGGTGCCGTGATATATTGAGAGATGCTGAGAAGCATGGAGCACTAGTGGGGACTTCCAGAAAGCATATGCATCCTGATAGATATTCAGGATATGCTGCATTGATGAGCAACATCAATGACTCTGAGCCTTCATCATATGAAGAGGCTGCCGAGCAACAAGTATGGAAAGATTCTATGACAGAGGAGTATCATTCTATCCTGAAGAATGATGTTTGGGATATTGTTCCTAGACCCAATAGGAAGTCAATTGTTACTTCCAGATGGCTTTACAAGATAAAGCATGCTGCATATGGCAGTGTGGAAAAGTTGAAATCCATATTTGTTGCTTGAGGATTCTCTCAGAAAGAGGGAATTGAATATGAGGAGACTTTCGCTCCAGTGGCTAGGTATACTACTATTAGATCTATTATTTCACTTACATCAGTATTAGGCTAGAAGCTTCACTAGATGGATGTGAAGATTGCCTTCCTCAATGGTGAGATTGCGGAAGAAGTTTACATTGAGCAGCCTAATGGTTTTGTGATACATGGGAAGGAATCCCATGTCTACAAGTTGAAGAAAGCCCTGTATGGGTTAAAACAAACTCCTCGAGCTTGGTACGCCATAATAGACAGCTACCTTCAGAAACTGGGTTTCTTGAAAAGTGATGCAGATTACAACTTGTACTTCAAAGTAGTGGAGAACCTGCCTCTGATACTGGTTCTATATGTTGATGATCTTTTCCTCATTGGAGAGGAAAACTTTGATTGTTGAGTGTAAGAGGGAGCTTACTTCATAGTTTGAGATGAAATACTTAGGTCTTATGCACTACTTCCTAGGTCTTGATATTTGGAAAAGGAATGATGAGATATTTCTATCTCAAGGGAAGTACACAGTGGACATCTTGTGAGTATTTGGCATGGTGGATTGTAAATCCATAAACACTTCGATGGATTCCAATTTGAGGAAACTCCATGAGACTGAGACTGGATCGGATCTAGTGGACCCCACATTATACAGATAGTTTATTGGCTCGTTGATGTACTTGGTACACTCAAGGCCAAACATTTTCTATGTAGTTAGTATCTTGAGTCAGTTCATGATTGGTCCTAGACACATACATTGGGTTGCAGGTAAGAACATCTTGAGGTACCTCCGTAGTACAATTGCTTATGGACTCAGGTATGCCTCCAATGGAGGAGTTTTATTACTTGGATATACTGATTCTGATTGGGGTGGCAGCATTGTTGATAGGAAGAGCACTTCTGGATACTGTTTCAGCTTGGGTTTTGCTGTGATTTCTTGGTCCAGCAAGAAGCAGGGCTCAATTTCCCAAAGCACAACAGAGGCTGAGTACATTGCTGCTAGTACTGCTTGCAGAGAAGTAGTGTGGCTAAGAAAGCTACTTGGAGGATTACTTAGTGTAAAGCTAGAACCTACAGTGATCAGGTGTGATAACCAAAGTTGTATAAAGCTTTCTGAGAATCCTATGTTTCATGACAAGTCGAAACACATAGAAATGAATTATCACTTCATTCGAGACATGGTCCAGAAAGGTATGGTAAAACTTCAGTATGTATCTACTGAGGAGCAGATTGCAGATGTGATGAAAAATCCTCTATCTATGACAACGTTTAGAAACTTCCGAGATAAGCTTGGTATGGCAAAGAATGTCTCCCTCGCTGAATGGGAGTGTTGAGATTACAACATCGAATGTCATTCTCCAGTCTTGTAATATCAAGACAGTAGGCTTGTGTAGTCCTACGAATATCCTCATATGATTGAGGTGATGATGTTGTAAAGTCTTGTGAGTAATATCAAGACAGTAGGATTGTGTAGTCCTACGAATATCCTCATATGATTGAGGTGGACAGTAGGCTTGTGTAGTCCTATGAATATCCTCATATGATTGAGGTGGACAGTAGGCTTGTGTAGTCCTACGAATATCCTCATGTTGTGAGGTGGTGTACTTTACTATGTAAAGTAGATATACTATGTGATGTATGGCTAGTCATGGTCAACAAGTGCTACAAGTCTCCTTTGGGGATTAGCTACCCCTAGAGTGATTTATTTTAGCATATGACTATATGACCTGGGGCAATACATATGATCATAGGTTCGGAAACAATCTTATGAGTATGATATGATTAATTAATGAAAACACACATGGACCATGCAGAGATATTTAATATAAGCACAAAGATAGAGAGAGAATTTGAATTGCAGTTATGGTAAACAAGTTCAATTAATTAAGGGTTGAACTCCTTAATTTATGGAAATGGCTATTAGAAATAAACACTAATGGAGATGTACTAGTTCTGTTCATTTACATTCAGTTATGTTCAGTTACATTCAGTTCAACTCAGTTACATTCAGTTCAACTCAGTTAACTACTCAGTTAGAGTTAGTTAATTAATGGAAGGTGCATATCTTCATGGGGAAGATAATTATGGAGTGTCAACTTGACAGCATATCATAATGGGGTGCACGATTAAAGATGGATCAGCGTTCTAAGTGTTAACAAGTTGTTGCTACATGCAACCATTCTATTTTTGTTGTAAAACCTAATTTGACTTGTTATTAAAGTGCTATGCACTTGGCAAGTTAGATATAGTGTTCCATTCGATCTCCTCTCTTTGGTGCTCTTGGTGAAAGCAATCTGCTAATGTGTTGTAATCATTCTCTGCTACTAATCTATACTACTCGAAGATCATTTTTTGGATTTTTCATCCTCTGAATCAGTGGAGGGTTTTCCGAGGGTATATCTTGTGTTCTATGGTTTGATTTATATCGTTGAATTATTGATGTGATTTATATGCTCTGTTATTATGGATTAAAGTTTTGAAAGTTCAAGTTTCTTCATATTTTGCTCAATCACTAACAGAGTCAAAGTAATAGTTGTATCATCGTTGGAGTTAATATAAAGCTATTGCAATTAATATAAAGTTATCTAGACTCCTGGCTTCCAAATGGAGTTCAACTAAGCCTTATGCACGTTAAATCGACTCCCAAATGCCAGATAGAGTTTTATTGTTACATAAGTTACACATTACCATGCCACTAAGTGTAGTTATCACATGACTTTAGAGGAATATATGAGGAGTTCAAAGGAGTTTATTAGGAGTTCCATTGTAGGAGGAATTGCACATTACTTCAACTCCCAGGTGTAAAATGTAGTTTGACTAAACTTTGTGCATATTAGCTGAACTTCTAGCTCCTAGATGGAGCTCCATTGTCACATGGACTACAAATTACCATGCCATTAAGTTCAGTTATCACATGAACTATTATTTATTTATTTATTTCCAATGATCACAAAGTGCAATTATCCAATGAACTATGTTTTATTTTTTTATAATTGTTAATTATGAATTTTGGATTACACCCATAGAATCAATCTAGACAGTACACTTGTCTCATTCTTGTCCATAGATAAAATTGCATAGATAATAGTCCACCCCAAATTCTAAGATACTTTGTCAAATACTATAATCACTTACCGTAGGAGGACCTCTTCCTGATCGAATCATGCTCTTTGAGTTACTTATGATACATTGCGTTCACTTGTTTGAAGTTCTGGGTTACTATGTCGAGGTCCAGGGTTAAGTAACTACATGTATTAATGGCTCCATTGATAGGATAGTTTTCATGTTATAGGAGAGCTGTGCTTGGTATATATGATCTCATGTACAAACAGCTAGAAGATGGTAAAGCTTCTGCATCAAGAACTAGAAGAAGACTTTTAGGAAAAAGAAGAGGAACATTAAGGAAAGGGAATAAGTACCTTTATTGAGCACTCGATTGGCTGTTTTTTCGTGGTGCAAGATTGAACTACTTTCATATTTAATAATAATTTAGCATGGGTATCGGGCCCAATTATGACATATACATATGTGTTTCACATGCAAATAATTTGGGTCCGCCAGAATCCCTACACGTTAAGAGTTTCATAAAAGCGTTGTCATTATTACCCTAACCACGGACTAATCATTAATTCATTTATGAATTTAGTTAATCCCAGATTAATTCATTTATGAATTTAGTTATCATAGATTAAGATATATTTTTTTTCAACCAAATTGTTTTTACAAGATTTAAAAACAAGGATACGTAAAAAAATAAAAACAAAAAACATTCTCAAAGAAGAGACTGCACTACTATTATGAAACAATCATTCAGTTGCACAAGTGTAAAACTCGAAAATTTGATCATGCCTTTATCGGGTTCAAATCCAGAGGGGGTAGTGTATGTACACCTCTGTAGACTTTAGCAGTTAAATTGCTGTGCAGAGGGGGGTCCCTTGTCCCACAAACAAGGGGGTCTCATACACCAATTTGGTGTCTCGCTTGGCGGTGACCTTAAAAATAGATTATTATTATTATTATTATTAATTGATATTGTGGTTTGAGGGAGAAGGTTTATACTTTTATTAGATCTTAGGGTGAGGATTTCAGTTACTTGTAAAGTACATTAACTTATTCTATCAATTATATTTGACTAGCCACTATGTTTACATGACTAAAACGTGGAACATGATGTTTAAAAGATATTGGAATAACATTAAATGATTATGATTAATCCATAAAACTTGGTGGTTAATATTGAATAAATATTAAGATGTGTGTTCATTTGTGTTACGAGTACTATAGTACTTTTTATTGCATTTGTATTATGAGCATGATAGATTTGGTATAAATTATACTGAAAATAAAATAGAGATTATGAGTATCTTATGAGAGCCCATACCAATTAGAGATTGTTTTTAGCATATTTTTAATATGGCTAAAGACTTAGATTTTATAACCATGGAACACACAACTTGTTTATTGAGTAAACACAAGCATACATTCAACACTTGACCATTGATATCTATAACCTTCAGAGAACTAAGAACAACTCATCCACAACTCATCACATTGACACCTCACTGAGAGATAGACATTCTAGACATTTCTACATTATTATTATACTCCCCCTTAATGGAGAAATGGATTTTCAATGGCTCCTAATATTGACCTAAACATTTCAAACTTGGCCTTGCCAATTGGCTTAGTAAACATATCGGCCACATTTTCATCAGAATTACAATATATCAGATCAATTTCTTTGGATAGAAGCGTTTCTCTGAGAAAATGATGTTGGATCTCAATATGCTTTGATCTTGCATGAAACATTGGATTGTTTTCCAACTTGATTGAACTCTAGTTGTCACATTTGATGATCATTGTACCTTCTTGCTTCTCTGCAACATATTTAAGAACTCTAACCAAACAAATTCATAGGTAGAGCTGCATAATGCTTTGTATTCTGCTTTAGTGAATGACAGGGACACAGTTGGTTGGTTTTTACTGCTCCATGAGATGACACATGATCCTAGCTTGAACACATAACCTGTTGTAGATATCTTATCATCAACATCTCCTACCAGCTTGAATTTGAATATCTTGTCAACTCAACATCACAATTATCAGTAAATTCAATTCCATAATTGTAAGTGCCTTTCGAACAACGAAGTACTCTTTTTTCATCTAGCCAATGACTCTCATTAGGCTTGTCCATAAACTGATTGAGCATGGTAACATAAAATGCAATATCTCCTCTAGTATTGATGAGATAATTGAGACCTCCCACCTGTTAGATTTTTATCATTTAAGCAATATGATCTTAGGATCTTATCTGAGAGAATAACATGCACAACAATCAATCACAAGAGATAATAGACACAAATATTTTCCTCGGGAAAACCATAAAGGAGAAAACCCTGCAACTTCCTCAGAGATATAATGAGCACCAATGGTAGCAGTAAAACACAAAGACAAAAACATGATCTCCAACACATGTTCTCTCTCTCACCTATGCGCTATAGATGGGTGAGTGTCTGTTTCAAATAGAGAGTCTCACTCTCTATTTATAATAGTTTTCGACTTGACAATCACTTACCAGGGCTGACTTCTCTAGGAGAGTATAATAACCCTAGTGCCCCACAACTGCGGAGAATTTTCCCCCTGATCCACTAGGAGGGTTAACCTCTATGACTTTACATGACTTGATTACATTAATGATTTTCCCGATACGAACATCGGGGACCAGTGAAATACAATATATGAAATATACAAGTGAATACATTCTGAAGTTACAAATACATCAACACTCCCTATTAGCTAGGAAGGTATTCTCTAGACACAATTCATCAGCACAAGTCACTACAACAAAAACTGGATTTAGCGTCTCTTTTTGCATACTTTGTTGCGTCTAGCCCATCTTTCAGTGTATTTTTCTTCAATTTTTGGACAAAATGGTGCAATTTCACAAGTTGGTGCTATTTTAGGCATTTTTTTGCGTCCTTTCTCTAAATATGGAACAAATTGCGGCGTAATTTGCACCGGGTTTTGCACCTGGTTATGCGCCAGGTTTTGCATCAGGTTTTGCGACAGGTTTTGAGCCTAGTTTTGCACCGAATTTTGCGCCTAGTTTGTATATCTACTCTTGTTGCGCCCCCTTTTACGCCCTTTTTTTCATCCACTTTTGCATAATTTTTTACATCCACTTTTGCATCCACTTCTGTTTCTTTTTTTGCATCCCTCTGTGCGCCAAGTTTTGCATCAAAGTTTACATCTTGTTTTGAGTCTAGTTTTGCATCTCATTTTGTTTTAGCCATTTTTGCATCCACTTTTGCATCCATTTTTTCATCCACTTTTGCACCCACATTTTCATCCCTTTTTGCATCCTATTTTGCATCCATGTTTACATCTTTTTTTGCATCTACTATTGCATCCACTTTTGTCGCGTCCCAATTCACACACATTTTTTCTCTTACTTTTACACCCACTTTTGCTTCAACTTTTGCATCCACGTTTGCATCTTTTTTTGCATCCAATTTTACATCAGTTATTGCATCCCTTTATGCATCCACTTTTGCATCCACGTTTGCATCTTTTTTTGCATCCAATTTTACATCAGTTATTGCATCCCTTTATGCATCCACTTTTGCATCGGGTTTTGCGTTGGGTGTTATGACGACTTTTGCATCTAGTTTTGCATCTACTTTTGTTGCATCCACTTTCGCATCCAATTTTACATCCATGGTTGTATCCACTTTTGCGCCACTTTTTTCATCATGTTTTGCTTCCATGATTGCATCATTTTTTGCATCCACTTTTGCATCCATTTTTGTTGCACCCCATTATGCACCCACTTTTGCACCTACTTTTGTTGCATCCATGTTTGCATCCTTTTTTGCATCCATGTTTTTATTCACTTTTGCATCCAGTTTTACACCCAGATGTTGAAGATGAAAATGAGGATAATGATTATGATATTGAGGATGGTTATGATGATGATGATAATGTTGTTGATAATGAGGAGAACGATGACAATGATGAGGATGATGATGCCGATTATGATGATGATGATGAGGAGGAGGATAATGGCAATGACGAAATCACCGATGATTATGATGGCAATGAAATGAATGATGATGATGATGGTGATGATGACAATGATGATGATGATGAATACAATGAGAATGATTATGTTGATCATCTTAAAAAATAAGTTGTTATTTGTCATGCATAAATCGTGTGTGTCCTCCATGTCCCTTTTCCACTAATCACATATTTTGGGTAGATGTTATTTCTTATTCCAAAGGTAATGATGAATAACTGATGAAACTGCCAATAATCATGATGATGATGATCTCAAGGACAATGGTGACGATGATGATATGGATGATGATTATGCCGATGATGATGACTATTGTGATAATCATGATGACAATGACAAAGATGACGACGAAGATCATGATCATGATCATTTCCATCATCGTCATCATAAAAAAACATCATCACTGTCATTGCCATCTAGTTCCGATCATCATCTTCATTTAAAGCATATGGGGTATGTTTACCTATTAAAGCATGCATAACAAGTGAGATTATTCTAAAACACCCCACCAAAGTACAAAATTCAAACCACAAGGGAAACATAATATTGAAATTGTTCCCATTTTCTTTCTCCCAACAAAACATGCTTCATTTTAGGGAATTATGTTAAAATACATACATTCATAGTCCATCCATACTATACTTGTAAGAAATATAAATATAATACTTAATAGAATTTATAAAATAGGTAAATATTTTATAAACACCCTTATGATATATAAACTTCTTTCACCTTAATAATGGAAAAATATGTAAATATAATAATAATATATAATTAATATAAATATGTTACTATAGTTCATATGTTAAAAGATTTAATATAAATAAATATATATAGTTCATATTTTATGTGATTTAAAATAATTAAATATATACACATATTATTTACTTATACATTATGCAAATTAAAATGTAGATTAAAACCTATGAAGTTTCATAGGGAGGAGGAGCAAAACATGAAGGACTTTTCAAATATAGATCTATGTATAACTGCCCATTTCCTAGAGGGGCTTCTGCTAAATCAATCTATGGATTCGGGGTTATGAGTATCAATTTGGTCCGTTTGGTCCGTCCACAATTCGGCCATGAGAGGATTTAATTCGGTCATGAGAGGATTTAATATTATTCCGCCCATGAGGACTTCTCAGGGCGCCCAGTTGGCAACATGGGTGTCTTGATTCTCGTGCCAGGCCATTCAAAGCCTGGTTTTTTGGGATGGATCAAAGTAAACTAGGAGCTCTACCATTGTTGATGCCTCTACTGTCTCTATCTTAGATGTTTCTCTCTCAGATACTATATAATATATACCTATGTTGGTGGTGCTACTGATGCTAGGTCACCAAAATTTAGATCTCTATCTCGCGATTGGATTTTGTATTACTATATATTGGCATTTACAGCTATGTTTTATGAGAGGGATTCACATAGATGGACTAATTAGGACTAGCCAGGATAAGACCCAGCTAGGAGACCTAATCTAAGTAGCCATACCTCAAACTCTACGAGAGTACATAAATTATGGGGACAAGGGGCCAAATCCATACGATCGTTGGATGTTGAGAATGAACCGGGTGAGCCTGCTCTGTTATAGGGACTAATGGATCGGGCATGCAACACTGTGAAGATTTGGCTTTACAACAAGAGACTCTCGAAAAACCTATTACTCAAGTACCAGTCATGATAATGCTTTCTCATGGAGCCTCTGGATGACCTCCCAGCTTCCAGCTTCCACATTCCGTTAAAGAAATCAGTGCATTTTCCTTCAATAGGATCATTGAAGTTGGAGAGAATTTGGGATTGAATCAAAGTACTGGAGATGGAAATAATTGGGTATTGAATCAACTCATGTGGCTTATTTATAATTTTATGTCAGGTAGTGTGATTTCTAAGAACAAATGCAAAGGATTCTCCATCGTTGTTGTATTTTCCTATTTCTTTGTTACGCCATGTGTAGAATCTTCTACGACCATATTTTGCTTATAAGCCAAATGCAAATGTTATGGCCTAAGGCTACATCTTTTGACCTTGCCATTGCTTAAGTTACAAAAAATATCCATGGTTAACCAAAATTCATAAAAGAGGTACTATATCTTTCTCACATGCCAATATTCCCTTTATAGGGTTTTGTGGTGGCCTAAGGCCCCGCATATAGTTCATGAACCCTAAGGAAAAATGTTTTCTCCCAATAACTCTTTTCACATCAAATCATGGCCTAGGGACTGAAAGCCATACTTGGTGTGTCAAACCTCAAAGTGACCAACATATGTTACTCATTGGCTAAATATTATCTATGTAGTATATAGGGCCTTTGAGGTGGTCTAGGGAATCACACATGACCCATGAGCCCCTTAGCCTTAGATGTTATGTTTTGACTTGATAATATGGCCCAATCAATGATAATTATTCTTGGTCGCATAGATCTTGAAATGACCATTCTTGCTTGTAAGCCAAATATTTCGCACATAGAGATGACATTATAAACTAGCTCCCATAACAACACATCAGACATCCATATAGCAATCGATTTCTTTGCTAATTTTCTTAAATCTATTTTGTTAAATTTTTACCTTTTTCTTTTTTTCTCATTAGTTTTAAAAATAAAAGAAAATACAACTTTAAGAAGAAGAGATGAAATCCTATATGGTCAGGAGGGAGGGGATTAAACTTCCTATTATTTGTACATAAACACGACAAAGAAGAAATCATATATCAATGGGATGGTGGAGATGTTAAATCTTGAGATATAAATTGGTTGGGTCGATATTGAGCGGGCCGTCAAAATTGTTAAACTCCGTCGTAATATTCACTTGCAATCGGTGTTCCATTCTTTATTCTATCGATTACGTCCAGCTAATTCCATCGTGTTGCATTTTGCTTATGTTCATGGGGCTAGATGCCCGGTTATAGCGTTGCGTCCTCTCCATCGCACTAGATTGATGAGAGGGGATGTGACAAACCTTTTGCGTGAATCGAATAGAATCTATATCTTTGAATGAAATATAGGTTTTGGGATTACATGACCAAGTGGGAAAGACAAACTTCCCAAGACTAACACTTAGTCTAACCCTATCATACATGAACATTCCTCCATGCTTCCATTATTACATGAGGAAACTCTAACAACCTTTTGATTTGGTATTCAAAGATTGGGTACATACATAAATAAGGTTGTTGTCTTCTCTTCCAAGACATAAGGTGTAATGTCCCCTTCTAAGTGAGCCACTTGGATTACTCCGCTAGCCCATACATAGACAATAATTTTAAACACTCGTCAATGGAATCTCCTTCGATAGACCCACACATGAACCTTTTGTGTGAATCGAATGGAATCTAGATATTTGAATGAATTATAAGTTTTGGGATTGCATGACCAAATGGGAAAGAAATATTAGTCCCATTGAAATGGCAGCAAAAGGAAAACGGGGAGTAGTAGGCCTATAGCAAAAAACCTCTGTCCATTCTCTTAGTAAGGCGGTCGAAACTCTATCAAATGCTTTGTCCCAACACTATAAGAAATATCAGCTATTTGTATGGTTGAATTTGATTGTGTAAATACCTCAACTTGGGCGTTATCTTCCATTGTACCTAAACTAATGCACAGTTAGATCGTTGGAAGGAAATCACACCATTCTATCACTCATTTGTATGCTTTTGGCTATGTCAAAGTGGGACATATCCTCCACAAGAAAACAAAAAACATTAAAATAAAGGTTAGCACAAGAAAAAACACCCCATCCCAAATTTAGTTCCATAAGGAAGTGCAAACATAAGAGGTTGGATTATTTTAAAACACCCCACCAAAGTACAAAATTCAAACCACAAGAGAAACATAATATTGAAATTGTTCCCATTTTCTTTCTCCCAACAAAACATGTTTCATTTTAGGGAAATATGTTACAATCCATACATTCATAGTCCATCCATATTATACTTGTAATAAATGTAAATACAATACTTAATATAATTTGTAAAATATGTAAATATTTTATAAACACCTTTATGATATATAAACTACTTTCACCTTAATAATGGTAAAATATATAAATATAATAATAATATATAATTAATATAAATATATTACTGTAATTCATATGATAAAATATTTACTATAAATAAATACATATAGTTGATACGTTATATGATTTAATATAATTAAATATAAACATATTATTTAATTATACAAATTAAAATTATAAAAAACAAAAGAACAACAAATTTATTTGGTAATGAATGGCCATGGGCGTGGTGGTTTCATTTTTGTCGAGATTGAGCAGACCCTCAAAATTGTCAAACTCCATCGCAATATTTGGGATGTTCCATTCTTTATTCTTTAGCTTTTGATTAATTATTGCTACAACAGATACAAAGGTTGAAACATGCTGCCAAGGTCGAAACCTGCTGCCAACGAATTTCATCGTGAGCTCATTTTTCCATTTTCCAAGGAGCCATGAAAACATTTACACTGTAAAATATTAATCGATAATTTAATAGGTACCCAATTGTCATTGGGCATTGACACTATTGTTTACATTTGTTGTTGTCATCAGGGTTTTATGACATGGTACCAGTTAAAAGACGAGAAGGGAAAAATGGAGGCTCAGAGATCTTGTGCTCGCCAAGGTCAAGGGATTTCTAGCATGGCCCGCTAAGGTACACCAGATCTTGTGCTCACTAAGGTCAAGGGATTTTTGGCATGGCCCGCTAAGGTACGCCGGTCTATTTTTCATCCCCATTTGTTTTCCCTTATTTGATGTATGCCATGTATGTTGTTTCTGTTATTTTCATTTTCCACATCAAATTATATACTTCTTGTGTCCCCTGTTTGTGCCCCTGTTTTAATACCCGATAATTGCAGTCTAAGGGTTTGTGTGAATGTTTATATATTTTCAGAGGGTTTCATTTCCATTGCGCCGATTGCAATGGCTATGGGCATCTTTTTCGATTGCCCAATATGTGCTGATATTTTCTTCTTAATCCTAGAATTACAAAACCTGGTTCTCTGAAACCCTGCATGAAAAATCAAACCCTGTAATAGATATTAGTGTTTAAACACTTGGATGCAAGTTTGTGTTTTTTTTTGTTTAAACCCAAGCGATGGATGCAATTTTGTGTTTTTAGGTGGAAATTGTTTGTCTTATTTCCATCGTTCCAGATCTGGATAAACCTTACCCATAGCTTATTTTGGAGGACCATTTCGCTTCTTGCATACATTTCGCTGCAATGAATCGGACCAGTCCGAGTTCTGAAAGGACGTCTCCCTCACCGAAAACATTGCTTACTCTTTTGACCAGTGAATCTCATCTCAATAAATAAGGCTTTAGGTATCGTAGGGACATCTCTTCGTGCGAGAACCCATCAAGCAAGAAATGGTGTAACAACCAACCTATTTACCAACCTAAAAGAAGAAAAACCCGCTAGATAGCAAGTCGGGCCAGCTAAGAAAAGGTCGATGCAGAGATATCAACACCTCGGGAAGCACCTCTATCATGGGGTATGTGAATACACATGCATTTGCTGGCTGGGCATAAAGTTGACCCCGTACGGCTACAAATGCACCCGTGATCTGGCCAATGGCCAATCCCACTTGTATTAGTGCACCCGGATCGAAGAAGATCTATATCACTTGCCAACCTGCTCGCCAGCTAGAAAGACTGAATCTTGCTATCCGCCCGGATGAAGTGGTGGACTAAAATGGGTGGTAGACCAGAAAAAATGAATATTGATGTCCGTCTGGAGAAGCAATGAATATGGGCGTAAAGGTCAGATCTTTACCAATTGAACTTATTGAATCAGAACCACCAAAAGTAGAGGTGAAGGTCTAAGAGACAGTATAAAAGGTAAAGGCCCTAGTTTCAAAACCAAAAGCACGACTGAGGGTATCATCCGACTTAAAAATGCAAGGATTGCTTTCTGTAAAATGGCCATACAATCAATTTCCCTAGCAAAGAGATTGGAACAAGGACTAATAGGTGTCTCCCCACTACATTCCAAGAGTATTACACAATTGGCCCGAATTCGTGAGGCCCATAAGCTACCTATTTTTATCAATACGATGACCCTTAAAAATATGAATAAGTAATAACAACTATTTTTCATTTGTCTAAGTGCATACTCTTATGTCATAATCACCTAGGACTTGCACCTGCAATTTAACCTGACAAGTAGACTGATATTCGGACACTGCTGAAATACAACAAAGTAGAAATCTCAAAAGCATCTGTTAATAGAAAAAAAAAAATTTGCAAGTGTTAGGTGAAATACACAACTAAATTTTAGATGAGATACACAACTAAATTGAGAAACCATATAATATCAATTGATGGCTCATCTTTGACTTCAAAATTCTGGATCATTTTGAAAAGATATGAAAATGTATTAGTCAATTGACATCTTGCAATCATTTCACTTCAACTTCTCTTGACAAATCGTTGCATCCTACAAAACTAGTAGTAATCTTGGCAATGCTGAGAAACACCTCGAAAATACCTCTCTCTACACTAGTTCTTCGGGAAGATGAGACCATCCACAGAAGCCAATCAAAATGATCACGACTTCCTTTACAATGATGGCATATAAGGATGCGGCCTTAATATTCTAAACAAGCAATCACGTATCTTTGGTAGTAACCGTTATACAAGGGAAGGGTAGCTGCACAGAAAATTGATTATAAAAATTTAGGTAGATACTGAAAAAGTTCCTTGCTCGGCATGGAATAGCATGGAATCATTTTATGTAATCTTCTCAACAAGGTTCAACCGGGAGAAGTGTCCAAGATCGTTGCAAATCATGTGCAGGAAGGATTCTCTTTATCTTCCTATCAATATTTTGAGAATGTTAATAATTTTCTTACTGCTATTAAAGAGATGAAGTTGCCCACTTGCCAAGCTTCTCAGTTAGAGCAAGAAATTTCGCAGTCGGGTTCTATTACAAAGATTGTTGATTGCATCTTGGGGTTGAAGGCTTATTATGAATGGAAACAATGTGAAGGAAATGGAGCCCCTTTGAGGACCCCTATGGTTATGGTGCCAAGAAAAATGCTAAATCTCCTTCAACACTCATGTGTTGAAATAACAAACCCATCAGTTAGAAACATGGATTCCTTAGGGGGCAAGGTAAGTCCTGAACTATGTTACTAGAAACATGACCATGCTCAATGGTTTTGAAGGAAAACGTTGTAGAAATGGGGACGGGACGAAAACCGCCATTTTCTACGACCGTTCTCGTTTCTGCAACAAAACAAAACAGTTTTTAAGAAATGAACCATTCCTTTGAGCGATTTTTGTAGAAACGGTTTTTCGTTTCTATAAAAACAATTTGATTTTTTGGTCATTTGGTGGGTGGAGTGTGGTGACCACATAAATGTTCACTAGCTTAAACTGAAATACCATTACCTAGGGTGCACCAGCGAAGGCAAATCAACCCTAGATAACCTGGTTCTGGTGTTCCTCGTCCAAGGAAAATATCGATGGAAAATTTGAATTTGTGGATGCAAGCTGAGTGGACGTCGGTCTTGGGGTATGCACCTGTTACCAATTTCCTTCCACGTGGTTGGCTAGGGTTTCTATTCAAATCCAAGAAGGATGCGCTATTTAACCAGTGGTATTTGGAGAGAAGCCTTCTTACCCTCAGATATTGGCACTAATTCTTGACACTCACCCAAAAAGAACGAGGTCAGTAGTAGGGAAAAACCAGCAGGAAGATGAGATACAGACCTGGGCAAACTCACAGTTGGTCAAAATTATGAGATTTACAATGAAAGAAGTGGAGCAGTGGATTAAATAGTCCTTGTGGGTCTATTTTTCCCATTCGGAGCTCAACAATCTAACAAGGGTGGAGCATATTTGGGATCTCTAGTTATTTGATGGGATCTCCCCCAATCGATTCGACAAGTCTTAGCTCATATCAGCTCCTGCGAGTAAGCTGGAAAAGATGTTGTTTGGAAAAATGGTGGGGGTTTGCAATTACAACCTGGGAAGAAAGAAATCCTTGGACCTCCTTTCACAGTCATTGTGGGTCTATTTTTCCCCTTTGGAGCTCAACAATTTAAGAGGAGTGAAGCAGATCTAGTTGCATTGAAACGAAGAGAACTGGATGGGGTGGCTAGCCTGGAGCTCAAGCGTGAAAGCTTCAATATTACTAGGTTTTCATAAAAATGAAAGTAACTATGATTTCCTTATTTTTAATTCATGTGTCTCCAATATTCATTACTCTTCCTCTTCTTTGAGTTATGTTCCTCATTTTTCAACTCTGGACACATCCCATAGTGCCATTTTACTAAGTCATACTAACATGTGATAAAAGAGCTTGACTTTCCTCTTCGTCACTAAATCTTCAATATGGCTTTCCTCCCCCAGAAAAGTATCCCTGGGACCAATAAAAAAATCTATCAACTAGACAAGGCTATTAGTGAAGCTTAAGAGACATTTTCCTCCAACAATATAAATAAAGATAGATCCACACTCATGATGGAAATGGTTACAGTTCATTTGAAAGTCCCCACACAAACCACATCTTTTTTTACTTTCATTAACATACAAAAGGAATATGGTAGCAAGGGAAATGTAAGGGAGAAGTAAATACAACAACCTTTTTGTGCATTCTCTATAATTATTAATTGGTTTGTTCTAATGTTAACTTTTTTGCGAGTGCCATTACTACGAGTGCCATTACTACGCTCAGTGCCTTAGCTATCACACTATGGACTTATTGTTGAAATATTATAACTTCGAGAATATTCTATATGTATCTTTTGTGGTCCCCGATGGTCCTACTAGGAGAACCACTTGTATTATCTTGTACCCCGATGCTTCTAATCGGAAGAACTAATAAGAGCCATGAGGTTCTCCCCTCTAATTGTAAAGGTGGGTCATTACCACCCCAGTGTGGTTACTTGAGCCTACATGTGTAACTCGAGCCTACATGATTAACTCGAGCCTACATGTCGAATGAGTTAATTGAAGTGAACGGATGAATATAAATAGAGGTGTAGCTCTCCTCATTTGAGCACACACTCTCACTTGTGTAGCGCACTAGTGAAGGAGAGAAGTATGTGGAGCAGGAGGAGGATCAGACTTTGATCTCCTTGTTGGTTTTATCTTTTATCTTTTGGGGCATCTATATTGAGGAAGCTTTTGCTGGGTTTTTCCCTTTAGGGTTTTCCCAGGATAAATCTTTGTGTTCTCTTTTTGTATGGTTGTGCTTGTCTATCTTTCAATGATCCTGTTTATATGCTTTTGTTATGAAAATAAAATGAAATACTAATGATCTAGCTTAGCATATGAAAATTTAACATGGTATCAGAGCCACCCTGAAAGAAGACATTGTGCAGCTAAAGAATCTATGGATTCTTATTTTTTGGGTCTCTATCCATGATCGATCAGCAAAAGAAGGCTAGACTGACTCTCCATTGAAGGGTGCATCTTTCTGTCGAAGTGGAATTCGATTCCGAGCATTTTCAGTTTTGGTGCGGAAAATTAGGGCTTTCTACAGAAGAAGAATTTTTGAGTGAGCCCAGCATAGGATTTTTCTCCTCATAAAAATAGAAGTTTAGAGACCTGGATCAAGAAATTTGGTTGGGTGAAACTCCGGGAAATTCAAACCCTAGTTTGACCCCGATCTGGAAAAACCCTAAATACTAAAACTGCTAAGTTTTGGTACATTAGATATATCCTAAGATTGATGAAGGCTCAGGAGTTGAAAATTGTAGATACCTAAGATGAAATCCTGATTTACACTTTCTCCAAAATTGAGCCTCAAATTCTCTATATTCTTGGATATATGATCCCTCCATGTTAGGGTTCCATCCTCTTTCAGAATTCATCCCTAAACAAGACACCTGGGGAGAATTGTTGTAGCGTGGGATACAGAGGTCCAAATGGAATTCCTAAAGATGTTATAGAAATATCATAGACTGTACTTTCTGTGGTCCGAATTTCAGAACCTGAAGATGAACCAGTGACATGTGGCATGCCATACAACTTCACTATTTTGAACAGTCCTGTAACAGGTCACCTTGGGAAAATGATCATAAATCCCAATTGTTGAAACCAATTCTAATGAAACCTATGGTTTTGGATCAGGGACATGTGATTTTACCTCATTTCAAAATTTTATACACAGATAAGTAGTAATTTTGGAGATATCACAGAAACAGTAATAGGAAATTCTGCAGAAGAAATTGGAAAACTAGGGCTTCCTGTTCCGGGAGCTTCCCTCCACTATTTTCAGAAAAGGAGTACATTGGACAGCTCCATTTGAAGAGATATATATTTATATCCAATCAGATATAAAATATTCCAAGTTTTGAAAATTAGGGTTTCTCTGACAAACCCTAGATCAGCCAACTCCGGAAGCAGGACGGACACCTCAAATCGGTAAGATCTAATCTTTTGCTATTTGCATTTGAGGTTCTCATTTCAAAGTGATCTATCACATCAGCTTGATGATAAGCTTGGTGAAGTTGAAAAATTCCAAGCATGGAAGTATTTGATCTCTCTGAAGAAAATGAATTGGACACCTACATGAGTAGAGAGGTTCCAGTTCTGGAGGGAGATGAGCCTCAAAGCCTTACACAAGAAGAACTTGATCAAGGCCAAGAACATCATTGTTGATTCAATAATGGATCAACTTGTACCAGAAGTGTCTTCCCTAAAGACACCGAAGATGTTTGATTCCTTGATCAAGCTATTTGAAGATAAGAACATAATTCAGAAGATGGATTTGAGAAAACAGTTAAAGAATGTGAAGATCCAGAATGCATAACATCTTGAAGCTGTAGAAGAAGAAGCAGAGAATGTAGAAGCGGTGATATCCACCTTGAATGGCCTCCCATGATCATGGGATTCATTCATGCGAGGAATGTGTGCCAAAAGGAAGTGTTTACTTTTAGTTGACTCTGGGAAGAAGAAGAAGAAGCTCGTCTCATAAGAAGAGAAGAAGAAAGATGGGAGCAAATTGAAGATCAAGCTCTCACCATTCAAAGAAGATCCCTTAAGCGATGAGGAATATGAAGAACTCAATTCTTGACAAACCTCTTATCCATATTATCATTTGGATAAGAAATGATGTTTTCATGGATGAATAAGATGATGAATTAGAATGATCAAGAAGGATTCTACCCACAAAACAAACAAAAGATAAGTATTCAATTGTCATTTAATGATATTGTTTTGTTATGCATTTGATTATATTCAGTTGATGTGTTCTTTTCATGCATGTGATGGGTAAGTAGCTCATGGTTCTATACAAATATCCATTGTTACTTATCTAGAATGAAACCTATTTGCTGACATATTGGATTAGTGCACAATCTCAATGATGTCATGGTAGAGATGGAAGGCATATAGAAAGTTTCTGTGAGATATGGATGAATGTTGTATTGGCTAATGCATAAGAATTTGTCGTTATGCATATGTAGTTCTAACCATGCAACTGGTGCATTTGAATTGTAGGAAAGGTCCTGTACGACCTCCTAAAAGAAAAGAAGGATGAGACTTGTTCGGAAGAACAAGTGATGACAATTCAATAAACATGAATTTGAAGCTCCCAGGGTCAGAGACACCATGACAAAAGAAAGAACTTCAGAGAGTGGTATATCCACCTCGAAGGATGAAGACCACCATGGGTATGAGAGATAACTCAAGATGAAGAAAAGAATGCTATGAAAGAAGCTATGATCAAAGAATAACAATTGATTATGGGGAATGATGTATACGATATGATTTCGAGACATAAAGGGAAGTACGTAGTATCTTCCATATGGATCTGCAAGAACAAGTGTACAAAGTAAGAATCGTGATTTGCCTCAGAAAGAATAGACTATGACATGGCATACTCTATTGAACAGTATATATCAAGCATAGAACCACCTGTACAAAATGAAGAAGGAAGATAATACTCCACTTCAGGGGGAGTGATAACAAAAGATATCTAAGTTTGACACAGTACAACATGATGTACAGCTTCCTAATGGATCGAGACTTTACAAAGAGTAAAGTGGGTTCCAGCCTTCAAAGTTGAATGCAGAATACTAGGATATGTTGATGATCTGACAAGACGAACTCATGGAAGATGTTATGATGTAAGAATACTAGAATGATGTTTGGGATATAGTACTCAAACCAGAAAGCAATAATTTGGTATCTTACAAATGGATTTGCAAGATAAAATGTGTCTCTAATAGAAGTAAGGAAAAACTTGTGGCTAGAGGTTTCTATAAGAAAGAGGGAAATAATTCTGAAGAGACACTTACTCCAGGAATCAAGGTACACTTCCTTCAAATGGTAGTTTCTTCCATGATGAAGTAAAGAGAATTCTTCCTTAATGGTATGATTGGGGAAGAGTTTTACATCGAAAGTATTTGAAGTTGAAGACAGATGGACTCATATATGTAAGTTGAAGAAGGCCCTCTATGGCATGAATCAATATCCCAGAGCTTGGTATGGAAGGATAGACAGTTTCCTGTCAATTATGGGCTTTACCAAGAGTAAAGATGATCCTAACCTTTATCTTAAAGTTGTATAAGATGAACCTATCATCCTGTTATTATATGTGGATGAATTATTCTTGACAGGGAATGAGAAACAGATCATGGAAAGCAAGAAGAAACTAGCAGAAGAATTTGAGATGAAAGACCTTGGGTTAATGCACTGTTTCCTAGGTCTGGAAGTATGACAAAGTTCAGAAGGAATCTTTCTCAACCAGGGAAAGTATGCGGTATAGATATTGAAGAGATTCAATATGTTGAAATTCAAAGCCATGGCCACACCCATGGACTCCAACCTGAAGCTATTAGCTGATGACTCATCAGAGTTAGTGGATGTGACTCATTACAGACAGATCATTGGGTCATTAATGTACTTAACAAATACCAGACCAGACATTTGTTTTGCTGTGAACACCTTAAGTCAATATCTTGTTCAACCAAGACGGGTTCACCTAGTAGCTGGAAAACATGTGATGAGATATCTGAAAGGAACTATAGACCTTGGTCTATACTATGATGGTAGCCATGACTACAGATTGTATGGCCATACAGATGCAGATTGGGCTGGAAGTATCTCAGACAGGAAAAGCACATTAGGTAGATGATTTTGTTTGGGGTCTGCTATGATTTCATGGTTTAGCAGAAAGCAGTCTAGTGTTGCTCTAAGCACAGTCGAAGCAGAATATATAGCAGCTTGATTTGCTAGTTGTGAAGCCATATGGATTTGAAAGCTGATGTCAGGATTATTCAACCTAGAGTTGGACACTACCGTGATCCTATGTGATAACCAAAGTTGTGTACGAGATAAGATGTAGATGATGATGTTTTAGTATTCCCATACTGAAGATATAAATGATGTTTCAGTATTTACATACTGTAGATGCAGATGATGGTGATTCAGTGTTTCTATACTGAATATAGAGATGATGATGCTTTCATTATTTCTATACTGAAGATATAGATGATGATGCTTTCAGTATTCACATACTAGAGATACAGATGGTGATAGTTTAGTATTCACATATTGAAGATGTAGATGATGATGGTTTAGATGATGATGTGTTGATGAAGCCTTTGTCTCGAGTAAAGTTTGAACACTTTTGAGACAAGCTTGGTGTTGTTTAGAAAGACCTTCCTCGAAAGGGGGAGTAGTGATGTTGCAGTGGGATTGTATCATCCCTGGGCACTTGCCCTAAAGTGATCCGGAGACCTTGGTCCTTGAGAATGAAGTGGGATTGTATCATCTGGGCATCTTCCCTAAAGTGATCTGGTGGCCTCGGTCCTCGAGAATGAAGAGGGATTGTATCATCCTGGGACATCTGTCCTAAAGTGACCTAGAGACCTCGGTCCTCGAGAATGAAGAGGGATTGTATCATCCTGGGACATTTGTCCAGAATAGATCCGGTGACTTCGGTCCTCGAGAATGTAGTGGGATTGCATCATCCCTGAAATCCGGTTCAAAATGTATCTGGAGGTCTCGGCCCCCGTGAATGTGGTGGGATTGCATCATCCCTGAACTTCGGTTCAAAATGTATCTAGAGGTCTCGGCCCCCGTGAATGTGGTGGGATTGCATCATCCCTGAAATTCGGTTCAAAATGTATTTGGAGGTCTCGACCCTCATGAAAGTGGTGGATTGCATCATCCCTGAACCTCGGTTCAAAATGTATCTAGAGGTCTCGGCCCCCGTGAAAGTGGTGGATTGCACCATCCTTGAACTTCGGTTCAAAATGTATCCGGAAGTCTCGGCCCCCGTGAAAGTGGTGGATTGCATCATCCCTGAACCTCGGTTCAAAATGTATCCGGAGGTCTCGGCCCTCATGAAATTGGTGTATTGCATCATCCCTGAACCTCGGTTCAAAATGTATTCAGAGGTCTTTGCCCCCATGAAAGTGGTAGGATTGCATCATCCCTGAACCTCGGTTCAAAATGTATCTGGAGATCTCAGTCCCCGTGAATGTGGTAGGATTGTATCATCCTTGAACTTCGGTTAAGAATGGATCCGGTGAAATTCGGTCATTGAGAAGGTGGTAGGATTGTATCATCCTTGGACTCCGGTTCAGAACGGATCCGGTGAACTTTGGTCATCGAGAAGGTGGTAGGATTGTATCATCCTTGAACTTCGGTTCATAACGGATCCGATGAATTCGGTACTTGAGAACGTGTGTTGATCCCGTAATTCCTAGAGGAAGGATTGTCTAAGTTCCACAACTGTGTTGATCCCGTAATTCCGAAAGGAAGGATCATTAGTAAGTCCGTAAAGACCTAAATCCCGTAATTCCGAAAGGAAGGATCATTGACTTGATCCCGTAATTCCAATAGGAAGGATTGTTTGAGTTCCACAGATGTGTTGATCCCGTAATTCCAAAAGGAAGGATCGTTAGTAACTCTGTAAAGACCTAAATCCCCTAATTCCAAAAGGAAGGATCGTTGGTAGCTCCGTAAAGACTTGATCCCGCAATTCCAACAGGAAGGATTGTTTGAGTTCCATAGATGTGTTGATCCCGTAATTCCAATAGGAAGGATTGTCTAAGTTCCACAAATGTGTTGATCCCATAATTCCAAAAGGAAGGATCGTTAGCAACTCCGTAAAGACCTAAATCCCGTAATTCTGAAAGGAAGGATCGTTAGTAGCTCCGTAAAGACTTGATCCCGTAATTCCGAAAGGAAGGATCGTTTGAGCTCCACAGATGTGTTGATCCCATAATTCCGAAAGGAAGCATCGTTAGTAACTCCGTAAAGACCTAAATCCTGTAATTCCGATAGGAAGGATCGTCTGAGTACCACAGACATGTTGATCCCGTAATTCCGAAAGGAAGGATCATGTTGATGTTTTGATGATGATGATGTTGATGTTTTGATGATAATGATGTTTTGGTGATGATGATATTTTCATGATGGTGTTTCTGATCAAAAGATCAGAGTATGATGATGATGTTGTTGCTGATCGAAAGTGCTGAAGATGATGTTACTGATCGAAAGGTCAAAGTGCTGAAGATTATGTTGCTAATTGAAAGGTCAAAGTGTTGAAGATGATGTTGCTGATCGAAAGGTCAAAATGCTGAAGATGATGTTGCTGATCGAAAGGTCAAAATGCTGAAGATGATGTTACTGATCGAAAGGTCAAAGTGCTGAAGATGATGTTGTTGATCGAAAGGTCAGAAGATGCTGTTGATCGAAGAAGTCAAAGTATTAATGATGATGAAGACTGAAGATTGAAGATGAAGACTACATATTGTTGAAAAGCTTCCAATGATTTATAGATGTATTACCCTGATGATGTTGATGATGTCCTCTATCTCTCTCCTACTATTGTTGTTGTTGATGTTGTTGTAGAATACCCTTCTCGTTAAGGGGGAGTGTTGAAATATTGTAACTTCAAAGAATATTCTATATGTATATTTTGTGGTCCCTGATGGTCCTACCGGGAGAACCACTTGTATTATCTTGTACCCCGATGCTTCTAATCGAAAGAACTAATAAGAGCCATGAGGTTGTCCCCTCTAATTGTAAAGGTGGGTCATTAGCACCCCAGTGTGGTTACTTGAGCCTACATGTGTAACTCGAGCCTACATGATTAACTCGAGCCCACATGTCGGATGAGTTAATTGAAGTGAACGGATGAATATAAATAGAGGTGTAGCTCTCCTCATTTGAGCACACACTCTCACTTGTGTAGCGCACTAGTGAAGGAGAGAAGTATCTGGAGAAGGAGGAGGATCAGGCTTTGATCTCCTTGTTGGTTTTATCTTTTATCTTTTGGGGCATCTATATTGAGGAAGATTTTGCTGAGTTTTTCCCTTTAGGGTTTTCCCAGGATAAATCTTTGTGTTCTCTTTTTGTATGGTTGTGCTTGTCTATCTTTCAGTGATCCTGTTTATATGCTTTTGTTATGAAATTGAAATGAAATACTAATGATCTAGCTTAGCATATGAAAATTTAACACTGATTACTTTTCATATTTCCTACGAGTAAGCTGGAAAAGCTGTTGTCCAGACAAACAGTGGGGGTTTTCAATTACAACCCGGGAAGACAAAAATTCCTGGAGCTCCTTTCATAGTCATTGTAGGTCTATTTTTCCCCTTTGGAGCTCAACAATTTAAGAGGGCCGAAGCAGATTTGGGTGCATTGAAACGAAGAGAACTGGATGGAGTGGCTAGCCTGGAGCTCAAGCGTGAAAGCTTCAATATTACTAGGTTTTCATAAAAATGCAAGCAACTATGATTTCCTTATTTTTAATTCGTGTCTCCAATATTCACTACTCTTCCTCTTCTTTGAGTTATGTTCCTCATTCTTTAGATATTCATTACTCTTCCTCTTCTTTGAGTTATGTTCCTCATTCTTCAACTCTGGACACATCCCACAGTGCCATTTTACTAAGTCATACTAACATGTGATAAAAGAGATTGACTTTCCTCTTTGTCACTAAATCTTCAATATGGCTTTCCTCCCCCAGAAAAGCATCCCCGGGACCCATAAAAAAATCTATCAACTAGACAAGGCTATTAGTGAAGCTTAAGAGACATTTTCCTCCAAAAATATAAATAAAGATAGATCCACACTCAGGATGGAAATGGTTACAGTTCATTTGAAAGTCCCCACCCAAACCACATCTTTTTTTGTAAACTTTTCATATGCTTAGCTAAGACATCAGTACTTCATTTCATTTTCATAACAAAAGCATATAAACAGGATCACTGAAAGATAGACAAGCACAACCATACAAAAGTAACACAAAGATTTATCCTGGGAAAACCCTAAAGGGAAAAACCCAGCAAAAGCCTCGTCAATATAGATGCCCCAAAAAGATAAAAGATAAAAGATAAAAGATAAAACTAGCAAGGAGATCAAAGCCTCATCCTCCTCCTTCTCCAGCTACTTCTCTTCTCCACTAATGCGCTACACAAGTGAGAGTGTGTGTATCTCAAATGAGGAGCACCACACCTCTATTTATATTCATCTGTTCACTTGAATTAGCTCATCCAACATGTAGGCTCGAGTTAATCATGTAGGCTCGAGTTACACATGTAGGCTCAAGTAACCACACTGGGGTGCTAATGACCCACCTTTACAAATAGAGGGGACAACCTTATGACTCTTATTAGTTCTTCCGATTAGAAGCATCGGGGTACAAGATAATACAAGTGGTTCTCCCGGTAGGACCATCGGGGACCACAAAAGATACATATAGAATGTTCTTCGAAGTTACAATATTTCAACATTTTTGACTTTCATTAACATACAAAAGGAATATGGTAGCAAGGGAAATGTAAGGGAGAAGTAAATAAAACAACCTTTTTGTGCATTCTCTATAATTATTAATTAGTTTGTTCTAATGTTAGCTTTGTTGCGAGTGCCATTACTACGCTCAGTGCCTTAGCTATCACACTATGGACTTATTACTTTTCATATTTCTCTCCATCCCTGTTCTAATACTCTGTTTCATAAATCCTTTCTGGTTGCGAAAACATTTTTGCAAAGCTAACCCTGAATTTCTCATGCTTTTTTCCGTTTTTACATATTTATATATCACAATTTAAGCTTTTCATAACACAAATTTATTCTATTATTAAGATAGAGAGATTGGAATGATCAAATTCATTTTAAGGGGACATATAATAGAAGACCTTGAATATCTTTTAGGAGCCCTTGCCATTAAAACATTTCCTTTCATTCTTTCTCTACATCCAAATATTCCAATAGACTTCACACTATGCAATAGTCTCTGGTTTACTACAACTTTGTTATTTTTGTCAATGGGGGAGAATTGTAAAAATGGAATGCTTACAATAGTATCTAGTTTACTGCAACTTTGTTATTTTTGTTAATGGGGGGGAATTGTAAAAGAGGAATGCTTACAGGCATTGTAGATGTATCAATCCATTTTTTTCATTTTTAATAATATGTTTGAGCAGGTGATACTCTATGCAACAAAGATTTTAAGGTAGGCAATTAGGGTTATACTTTTGCTACTCAATGAAATAAGATTGTTTATGACTTATTCACAATATGTAATTATTATTATTATAAATTTATTAGTGGCACACTAAAGGGTGATCTAGAAGCTCTTTACCTTTAATTTTGAAGTGCTCTTCTCTCTCCTCGTTTCTTATATGCGAAACCTAGAAACTTCGTTTCTCGTACTGTTCTCATTTCTTGTTTCGTTTCCCATTTCTAGTTTTTGGTAACATAAGTCCTAAGCCTGATTCATATGCAGAAACAATACTTAAATTTGCTGAAAGATTGGCCTCTGTTGAAGTTGGTGTTGCTCCTTTGAATAAAGAAAGTAGGGAAGTTCATGAGCTTATAGAACAGGTAGACAGACTGAATGCATTGGAAAGGAAAGAAGCAGAAGTAAGGCAATTACTGAATATGAAAATGAAACAATCTCCGTATAAGGAACTCCACACACTAGTTTCTCAAGAATCTGTAATAAGCAAAGTTGAGTTACAAAATGGTAACTGTAACTGTGAGATGGTTTCTCATGATGGTAAATTGGTAGATTATGGGGAGAATAATGAGATGCCCAAAGGCAAACCAAATGGCAAACCTTTGAGTAGTCTGGGAAATGAGCTTAAACATTTAACTAGTACAAATCATTTTTGGATTGGATTGTACAGTAGTGTTGTGTTGAGTGTAATTTTTATAATGCTTAAAAAATAAGGCGTAGAAATTTAGAAATTTATCAGTTAAAAAAATGACACAGGGTGAAACAAATCATTTTTGGATTGGATTTCTGTTGGGTGGATTTTTGGATTGGATTTTTATTTTTCTTAAAAAAGATGAGTTATTTTTTTTTAACTCATTTTTCTAAAAAAAATATTGTAAGTTATTCTACTATATATATAATGTTTATATGGTAAGTTGTTGTAAGAATTTTAATTATACATAAATAATTCTTATATGGTTAAATACAATTTGTGACCGATGAGATTGTTTTTTGCTGAACATGCCCTATTTTAGTTTGGTCTAACTGACTAAGACCATTTACAGTGAAAACCAGTCTTAGTTGTGGCATGCATATAGTTATTGATTTGAAGGTAATCAACTGTTGGGATTTTGAGACAACTATGCAAAGCAGAATATACACGAAGACTCCATTGTTCCTTGTACCACTCAGTGTTGTCCCCAAAAGTTTGTCATGAATTCTTCATGACAAGTGGTTGCTGGAGATGAAAGTTTAGAAGTTAAAGTATAGTGTGAACCAGAAATTGAGACTATATGCCCACGCCCATTTTATATTCCACCAATTCCCATAGAACCACCAAAGCCATGCAATCTGGTTACAAGTGAAATGGCATCTTAGAGGTAAATGATACATATGGTGATACTTTTTTGGGATAAAAAGCATTGATTTATCAAAGATAGGCTTGTAGTGTTGAGGTTGCAAGAAGGTACTGAGAAAACTAATATTAACCTACCTTATCACAAAAAATATTAATCTGTCTTATCCCAGCAGATGCCTCTGGTGCAAAACATTTAGATATTCAATTGACTGTCAAAATTTGAAATTCTTGTGAATAATTTCATCGAAAGAACGAGGCAACCTTGTAAGAATTGTATGAAGGATTCCATTGCAACTTCTAGAGAGTTAGATAAAGTATTATCGACGATAAGGAGGCAACATAATTCAATAAATTTAGGCATTTGTGAGAAAAAACTAGTTTTTTGCTAATACACAGTTAGGGTTCGTTACGAAGAACATTTTGTATATATTCTTCATGTTTGGCAATGTACAGGGGGTTCAGAGTTTGAGAAAAAGAAACAATATTTGTAGTGAAATGTTTGTCTGAGCTTAATAAAACTATCAATTTGTTGATGTATTTGTAACTTTGGAATGTATTCATCTGTATATCTTATGTATTGTACCCCAATGTTGATTTTGGGATGTGTCTGTAATGTATTTGAGTCATTTCATACCTCGATGTTTATTTCGGGAAGTTTCTAGAATGTAATAAGTCATGTCAAGTCATTGTGGGTAACCCTCCTATTGGTCAAGGGTTAAAGTCCCTGCAGTTGTGGGGCCCTTGGGTTATTAGAATATCCTAGAGAAGTTGACCCTAGGTGAGTCATTGTAAGTCAGGGAAATAGCCCCCACCATTGTTTGAATGATATACCTCCATGTTGGTTAAAGGAGGCAAAGTCCCCACAAGTTGTGGGGCACTAGGGTTATTAGACACTCCTAGAGATGTTGGATCTAGTTAGTAATTGTTAAGTGAAGCCGACATGTTGGAGTGAGTTTCAAGTGAACGAAAGAATATAAATAGAGAGTGAGAATCTCTATTTACAACACACACACACACTCACTCACTGGGGCGCATGAGTGAGAGAGGAGAAGCTCTCTCAGTGTGAGAGAGAGACAGAAGTTGTGGAGATCATCTTTATGTTTTTAGGTTTTAATTTTGGTGCTGATTCTATCTCTGAGGAAGTTGCGGGGTTTTCACCATTTATGGTTTCCCTGAGGATAAACACTGTGTTCATTGTCTCTTGTGTGTGATTGTTGTGCTTGTTATTCTCTCAGTTAAAGATCCTAATGTATTGCTAGCTTAATGATAAAAATATAACATGGTATCAGAGCTAACCTGAGAAGAAGAAATTGTGCATCTGTAGAAGCTAGGGATTCTTACTTTTTGGTTCTCTCTCCACAATCCATCAGCAAAAGTATGCTAGGCTGACTCTCCATTGAAGGGCGCATCTTTCTGTTGAAGCGGAATTCGATTTCGAGCATTTTCAGTTTTGGTGCGGGAAATTAGGGCTTCTTACAGAAGAGGAATTTTTGAGTGAGCCCGAAATAGGATTTATCTCCTCATCAAAATAGAAGTTTAGAGACCTGGATCAATATTTTTGGTTAGGTGAAACTCCGGGAAATTCAAACCCTAGTTTGACCCTGAGCTAGAAAAACCCTAAATACTAAAACTGTTAAGTTTTGGTACATTCGCTATATCCAAAAATTGGCGAAAGTCAGGAGATGAAAATTTTCGAGGCTCAATATACAATTGTGATTTACACTGTGTCCAAAATTCAGCCTCAGATTCACTATATTAAGGGAACTATGATCCCTCCAAGTTAGGGTTCCATCCTCTTCCATAATTCATCCCTAAACAGGACACCTGGGGAGAATTGTTATATATTGGGCTACAAAGTTCCAAATTAAATTTCTAAAGATGTTCTAGAAATTTCACATACTTTTCTTTCTATTTTATGAGTTTCAAAATCAGAAGATGAACCAGTGACACGTGGTAATCCGTACAACTTCGCTGTTTGGAACAGTCCTGTAACAGGTCAGCTTGGGAAAATGATCATAAATCCCAATTGGTGAAACCAATTCTATTGAAACCTGTGGTGTTGGATCAGGGACATGCGAGGTTACCTCAGTGAAAAATTTTAGACACATAGGGGTAGTAATTTTGGAGATACTGCAGAAACAGTAACAGACATTTCTGCAGGAGAAATTGGAAAACTAGGGCTTCCTGTTCCGGGAGCTTCCCTCCACTGTTTATATTTCTATCCAATCGGATCTGAAAGATTCCAAGTTTTGAAAATTAGGGTAATTACAAGTTTTTAAAATTAGGGTTTCTCTGACAAACCCTAGATCGGCCAGCTCCGGAACTAAGACGAGCACCTCAAATCGGTAAGATATAATCTTTTGCTATTTTCATTTGAGGTTCTCATTTCAAAGTGATCTATCACATCAGCTTGATGATAAGCTTGGTGAAGTTGAAAACTTCCAAGCATGGAAGTATTTGATCTCTCTGAAGAAAATGAATTGGACACCTACACGAGTAGAAGAGGTTCCAATTCTAGAGGGAGATGAGGCTAAAAGCCTTACACTAGAAGAATTTGGTTAAGGCCAAGACAATCATTGTTGATTCAATCACGGATCACACTGTACCACAAGTGTCTTCCCTAAAGACACCGAAGATGTTTGATTCCTTGACCAAGCTATTTGAAGGGAAGAAAATAAATCAGAATATGACTTTGAGAAAATAGTTGAAGAAAGTGAAGATCCAGAATGCAGAGACCATACAGTCATACTTTACAAGGGTCTCTCAAATCAAAGAACAAATTGAAGCGGTAAAAGAAGAAGTGAAGAATGCAAAAGTAGTGATAGCAATCTTGAATGTCATCCCAGGATCATGGAATTCATTCATGTGAGGAATAAGTGATTACTTTCAGCAGACTCTCAGAAGAAGAAGAAGTTCGACTCATAAGAGAAGAGAAGATGGGAACAACTGAAGATCAAGATCTCACTATCCAAAGAAGATCCCTCAAGCGATGAAGAATATGAAGAACTCAACTCTTGAAGAAACTCTTATACATCTTAGCATTTGGATAAGAAATGATGAATGAAGAAGATGATGAAGCTGAAGGCTCAAGAAGGAGTCTACCCAGTTCATGATATTGTTTTTGTTATGCATTTGTCTATATTCAGTTAATGTATTATGCATGATATAATGTTTGCATTAATGACAGTATACTACTAATATGCATGTAATGGGTAAGTAGCTCATGGTGCTATACAACTCTCCATTGCTACTTATCTAGAATGAAACCTCTTTGCTGACATATTGGATTAGTGCACAATCTCAATGTTGTCCTGGTAGAGAGGGAAGGCATCTAGAAAAGTTTTCGTGAGATATGGATGAATGTTGTATTGGCTAAAGTAGTTGCATGATCATATATTTATGCATAAGAATTTTCCATTATGAATATTCCTTATGAAATGTCTCTAACCATGTAAATGCATTTGACTTGTAGGAAAGATCGCATACATAATCGCCTACAAGCAAAGAAGGATGAGACTTGTTTCGAAGAACAAGTAACGATAGTTCAAAATGAAAAATGATATGACGAATGCAGTGACATCATTGATGCAGAACCTTCCAAGAACAAAGGGAAGATCAGTTCAAGAAGAATGATGTCTAGGATGCAGTATCGATACGTGAAGAGAAGTTCATAGTTCCATCATGCAGTAGATGGAAACATCGTGGGATACAAGGCAAGATTCAAAGAGACATTTGCAGCCAGTGGGATTTGAGACACATGACAAGCCGCCATGTGTGCAAATGAAAGAAGACCTTGTACGAGCTCAGAGGATACCCATGGGATAAAACACATGAGGAGATTGATGAATATCTGAACCTTTTCTACAAGGTTGATAGAGGATTACAAGCTCACAGATGGGTGTGAGATGAACTTTTGAATAAAGGTTCAAGATAGAGGATCTTGGTATCCAGTGATCCTAGATGGATACATAGAAGATTAGTAGCATAGGAGGCTACTTGTCACTCTGATATAGAATGTTTCAGTGCATAGAGTATGGAAGACAGAGGGAGTGACTATAGAAGATCCTAAGGTTCGACATGGTATGACAGGATGGATAGATTACTAATGACTCTAGGCTTTACTGAGAGTAAATTGGATTCCAACCTTTGCTTCAAGGTTGAAGGCAGAAGACCAGTGATGCTCCTGTTATGTGTCGATGCACTACGTTCTAGGCTTGGAGGCGTGGACAAGGAAAGTATGCAGTAGAGATCCTGAAGAGGTTCATGATGATGGACTGCAAGGCCATGACCACACCTATGGCATCGAACTTGAAGCTATTGAGTGTTGCTTCATCAGATTCAGTTGATGCCACGATGTATTGTCAGATGATTTATTTCTTGATGTACCTGACAAATACGAGACCAGATATTTGCTTTGCTGTGAATACATTGAGACATGTTCACTTGATGGTTGCAAAGCATGTAGTGAGGTACCTAAAGGGTACAGTTGAGTATGGGCTCAAGTATGATGCAAATTAAAAGATTAAACTGGAGGGTTATGGGCAGTGCCATTGATAGGAAGAGCACTTTGGGGTGCTTCTTCAGTATGAGATCATGTGTGATCTCTTGGTTGAGAGGATGGATTCCTGCATGGTGCTGAGTACAACCGAGGCAAAATATGTTGCCACTTGATATTTGGGAGGTAGTATGTTTCCTTTGAAAACTACTATTTGATTTGCTTGATCTAACTTGCATTTTTTGTATGATGCAGAGAGGAGTAGTGAAGCTCTAGTTTGTGATACAAATCAAGATCTCTTGAAAGAGGGAGTTCTAGCATAGCTGGAGAGACAGGCTGTCTGAGCATAAATCCTGGCAAAGCTCGTAGGTTTCTTAGACGTAAACGGTCCTGTAGGTTGTCCTCGGATGTAATCGGTCCTGGCGAAGCTCTCCAGTTATCCTTGGATGTAATCAACCCTGATGTGATTCTATGCCAGAAATGGCCAGAGTGAAGTTTGAGTACTTCAGGGAGAATCTTGGTGTTCTCCAGATCGAGGTTCCCTCCAAAGGGAAATGATTATTTCGTAAGCCCTTCTGACATGGTGAAAGTATTGGTTCCTTCCATGGTTAGATATAAGTTATGTGCCTTTCTGACATGGTGAGAGGATTGGTTCCTTCCATGGTCAGATGTAAGTGTTGTACCCTTATGACATGGTGAGAGGATTGGTTCCTTCCATGGTCAGATGTAAGAGCTATGACAGGGTGAGAGGATTGGTTCCTTCCATTGTCAGGTGTATGTGGATGCCACATCCAGCATAAAAAAGGGTTGTCTCTATGAAGACTCATCTAGTATGAAAAAGGACTAGCTCTGTGAAGACTCATCTAGTATGAAAAAGGACTAGCTTTGAGTAGGTACCACATCTGGTATGAAAAAGGACCAGCTCTATGATGCCACATCTAGTATGAAAAAGGACAAGATCTATGAAGACTCATCTAGTATGAAAAAGGACTAGCTCTGAGTAGGTCCCACATCTAGTATGAAAAAGGACTAGCTCTGTGATGACACATCTAGTATGAAAAAGGACTAGCTCTGTGAAGACTCATCTAGTATGAAAAAGGACTAGATCTAAGTAGGTTTAACATGGTATGAAAAATGACCAGCTCTGTGATGCCACATGTAGAATGAAAAAGGACTAGCTCTGTGATGCCACATCTAGTATGAAAAAGGACTAGCTCTGTGATGATACATCTAGTATGAAAAAGGACTAGCTCTATATAGGTTCCTATGACGAGAAGAATCAAGAGATAGCACCCGTGATGAAGATCCAGTGATGATGTCCAGTGATGATATAGATCAAGTGATGATCCAGATCCGATGATGAAGATGACTTGAAGATGAAGATGACCTGAAGATAAATATGACTTGAAGATGAAGATGAATTGAAGACAAAGATGACTTTATGATGATCCAGATAATATATAGAAGAAGAATTGTGTTGATATATTGTGTCGAGAGAATACCTTCCTAGTTAAGAGGGAGTGTTGATGTATTTGTAACTTTGGAATGTATTCATCCGTATATCTTATGTATTTTACCCCGATGTTTATTCCAGGATGTGTCCGTAATGTATTTGAGTCATGTCATACCCTGATGTTTATTCTGGGAAGTTTCTATAATGTAATAAGTCATGTCAAGTCATTGTGGGTAACCCTCCTATTGGTCAAGGGTTAAAGTCCCCGCAGTTGTGGGGCCCTTGGGTTATTAGACTATCCTAGAGAATTCAAACCTAGGTGAGTCATTGTAAGTCGAGGAAATAGTCCCCACCATTGTGTTAAGGATAAACCTCCTTATTGATCGGAGGAGGCAAAGTCCCCACAAGTTGTGGGGCACTAGGGTTATTAGACACTCCTAGATATGTCAGCTCTAGTAAGTAATTGTTAAGTGAAGCCGACATGTTGGAGTGGGTTTCAAGTGAATGAAAGGATATAAATAGAGAGTGAAACTCTCTATTTACAACACACACACTCACTCACTGGGGTGCATGAGTGAGAGAGGAGAAGCTCTCTTAGTGAGAGAGAGAGAGACAGAAGCTATGGAGATCATCTTTATGTTTTTGGGTTTTACTTTTGGTGCTGATTCTATCTCTGAGGAAGTTGGGGGGTTTTCACCATTTATGGTTTCCCCGAGGATAAACACTGTGTTCATTGTCTCTTGAGTGTGATTGCTGTGCTTGTTATTCTCTTAGTTAAATATCCTAATGTATTGCTATCTTAATGATAAAAATCTAACACAATCTAGAAGTACAAAGTTTTTCAAAGAAGAGATTCATGTGCCAATATTTCTCGGTCTGTGTTTTCCTTTGTAAATGTTTTCTTTTTAAGTTTTCCATTTATATATGTTGTCTACAGTATCTGAATGAAAATATATGATTCACAATTCATCTTCTGATAGGAAGTTTTGATTTCATCCATATTCAAATGTTTTCACCCATTCCTCTAAAGTTAACACAAAATTCATTCTAGATAATGCATTGTGTTAGTGGAATGTAATTCTCATATCTACCACCCTTCCTAAATGATTCCACTACCATTCATTGATAATTCTTATCGATACTCATCCTTTAACTCCATGCCCATTGATAATGCTTGTACATTCATCACAAAGAGCATGCCGGGTTATCAAATGCATATGCCAATTCACCACAACCACACTGAATGCAAACTATGTGGAAGGAGGATCCCACAAGGGATGTTAAAACAAGTACCAAATGCAACCGAGCAGCTGGAAACAAAGTATTCAAGTGCTACATTATCATCACCCAGGTGGTGTAAGGAATCCATATTTTCCCAAATCTCCATAAATTCAACCTAAAAATAAAAATTATAGAGACACTTTTTGAGGCGTCGAAGACAATAGATAAAACACCCCAAAAAATTGGATATGTGATACAAATTATGTACATTCCATACAATCTTACAATATGTAAGTATAGTCGTACAATTGGAAAAAATAGTTGCGCGACAAATCTATCCGAAACCCTGCAAATTCCTACTCTATTTTCTTAAATCTCTTATTTAACCTAGAAAAATATTTATAGTCCGCTTTAAATAAAAATAAATCTAATTCCCTTGAAATATGAACCTAGCATTTGAATCAAGCAAAATAATGATGTCTTTCTTTGAAACTAGAAATACAATACCTAATTTCGACTTGTTTGTAAACTCTCCAACTTCTTGATGTGTATTGAATAAAGTGTTTTGGTTAGTCATCGAACTTGGTCACTTTTAAGGCACATAGGGGGAATTTATAGTCACCAACCATTTCTCGATATCATTATTTATCTACTGAAAATTGATTATAAAAATTTAGATAGATACTAAATCCACAGTGCACTTAACATGTTTGACAATATCAAATTCTAGGGTAGACAATGTAGTCTACAATAACATCAAATTATATCACTTGAATTTTATAGGAATCAAAAAATGAGAGAAAAGCCATATCTAAGATAACCACTTATATCCCATGCCAAAACAAAATGACACTCATACCCGGTAGCCACCATCAAACATAGCACGAAATGCATCTGAAGATGCCAGAAGTGCAATCCTATGGGAATAATATCGCCTACCTACATTTAAGCACCATATTGTTTGCATTTGTTAGAGTAAAAAGTTAAAACAACATTTTATAATAACTCATTCATTATTTCTGGAAAGCTATATCTTAACTTTTTCATAGAAACCAATTCAGCCTCCTTTGAGTAGCTATCCCCTTTCAAAGATCTAATGATATGCCATTTACAATAAACTTATTAAATGTGTTACTGCATAACATCACTCAGCTTCCACTAAAAAGGTAACATTTGATAAAGTGTGACTGTTGACATACTGCTCTCCCAAATATACCTGCAAAGTTTTTTAAATATGAACAACAAACACAGATTAAAAGAAATTCATTCCAAAACTAAATTGATCATCTTGTTTATTAGAGTAGAGATACATTAATAATTGATAACCAATCCTCATAAGCAGTAGAGTGTTACTAAAATGATATGCTTGCTTGCTGATAAATATCGTTTGAGAAGTAGCCTACTAAGTGATGAAGTTGCCCTACCTCCCTCTAAACAATGTCACCGGGCTCAGGAAGCTATGTATGCATGTGTCGAGGCTGCAACTTCTTTAGTGGAGCCAGTGGAAACTGGTGTGACTGGACAGAATGATGCATACAAGATTTCTGCAGATGAAAAATCTTATACTAAATTCTTGGATAATGACAAGAAGTCAGTTAAGGGAAATGAGGAATGTGTCAAAATAGACACATTGATCCAAAAAGAAGCAACAGAAACAATAGGTAGTAAGAAACCTGTGGTGTCTTCAGATTCATATCAATCCTTTATAAGGTTTTTTTCGGAACCTGCTAAATGGGTAGAGGAGAAGCAGATGGATCCATGGTTTGAAGATTCAATTTCCTCTAAGCATATGGATAAATGGCAGATTGGAGACAAGGATGAGAGGAGTGTAGATGCTAAAATATCTACTGAATCAACTGATCCAAAAATGGAAGAACAAAATCTACAGAGTGTGACTGCACCAGTGCTGCCTTCTCCAAAGAAGCAAGATGTTTCAAATTTATCTTCAAGGAAAGTCAATTCAATTAGCACACCTCCTATCAAGTTTTTGGGCTATAGCGGTCCCATTGGACCTTCACCTAATCAATAGTTTGGTTCCTAAGCTGGAGAACCTTGCGATCTAGTACGCAATAAGGTTCAACATGAATTCCCCCTCCCTAGAAGCATAATGAATTCAGAGAGTATAATATTTGTAACCACATTAACCTGAATAAATAGAGATGGTATGCATACTAGGCTAAACATATCATTATTGTTAATTATGGAAACAACATATCTGTAATCACCCTTAGTTACTAGTAGTTTTGATAAGAGATTTCATCATGTTTGATATGAGTACTAGGTATGAGCTCAGACAACCAAGTAGATTAAAATAACTTAAGTTTCATATATGATTAACCACCAATATTCAGAGTATCTAATAGTCTAAATACCATGGAACTAATACTGATTAGATGTGAGTACTAGGTATGAGCTTAGACAACCAAGTAGATTAAAATAACTTAAGTTTCATATATGATTAACCACCATTATTCAAAGTATCTATTAGTCTAAATACCATGGAACTAATACTGCTTATAAATGAGTACTAGGTATGAGCTCAAACAACCAAGTAGATTAAAATAACTTAAGTTTCATATATGATTAACCACCAGTATTCAGAGTATCTAGCAGTCTAAATACCATGGAACTAATACTGATTAGCTATATTGGTATTTATTTAACCCACATAAGAATTCCCATAACCAATACATTGTTATCACTTGTAGGTATTTATTCTTATACTGATTACACTCATAGAATTATTCATATTTATTGTACTCACTCATATGCTTAGTTATACTACCAAGATTTATCACTAATCAGTGTTGCAATTGATTAGCTTGTGTACATACCACTTATCATATTTGATTACAGATCTGCTTAGAATGGTTGGTTAGGATAAGTAGATCAATTACACTTATCTCTTTAAACATGTATAACTAGTATTACAGTTAGATCATTGGTTTCAACATAACATGGAAAGTGATGTAAAAGGGTAATGAAGCATTTTAGATAAGCTCTTATGAATGATTATCACCTAGTACTAAACCCATTCTATTTATCAACACTATTAGTACCTACTTATATTTAAGGTTTGATGTCCTAATCTATGGTAATAACTAACATGAAGCTAAGATACATAGAGACTTAGTTTACCATGTACGATGAATACTGGATGTGTTAATATTTCTGATATTACTAGTATAACTTCCACGATGTAGTAGCTCACCTAGATGGGTGAAACTTTGTTTCCGCAGCCACCAGGGTTCAATCCTTAAAAAAGTGTCTCCCTTGATTTGCTTTCCGATATTAGGGGGTTGATCCTTTTACTTTATTAATATATGACTAGTATAGCTCCCTTGATTGATTTCAAACAGGTTTTACTTTATTAATATATGACTAGTATAACTCCCTTGATTGATTTCAAACAGGTTCTATTGAATATTCAAATACATGTAGCTGAAGGAAAGGTGATTACAAGGTATATGAGCATATGTACCAACATTGTTCTATTGAATATTCAAATACATGCAGCTGAAGGAAAGGTGAGTACAAGGAATATGAGCATATGTACCAACACGATAAAGTTAGGATCATAGTTATAGTTAGAAGTAGGAACATGTAGTGATAGTATTGATTAGGGAGATATCATAATTACACATTCTGATCTTTACCTAATGATCAGGTTGTCATGCTTTATCATCATAATTAAGGATAAGGAATATTATATGTTCTTTCTTTCATGATTACTTTTGTGGGCTATTCTTATTGGTTTCTGTGAAACTACTCTATTCCCATAATATAGGTGCTTGCAAGTTAATGAACATGATTAATTTTTTTTAGGTTATCATGTTTTATCATCATAATTAAGGATAATGAATACCATATGTTCTTACTTTCATGATTACTTTTGTGGGCTATTCTTATTGGTTTATGTGATACTACTCTATTCCCATAATATAGGTGCTTGCAAGTTAATGAACATGATCAATTTTTTCCATAATAATTGATATTAGAAACTTATATGTTATATGTATCAATCAATGCTTGTTATGATTTTGTAAGTAACTCATATGCATGTTTGATATTAGAAACTCATATGTTATATGTATCAATCAATGCTTGTTATGACAGTGTAAGTAACTCATATGCATGGGATCAATTCTAGCACATGAAGCTTGATTAGTGAAATAAGCAGTATCATATTAGCTTAACCACTTGTTTATAATATGTGATATTACACTTAATACAATACATGATGTGCTTTAACTATACCACTATCTTATTAGTATAGGTAGCTTGGTATCAATGAAGCTAAGTAGATCCATATTAATCATATACCGGTGCAGTCTAAATCCTAGTATGGATGAGATGTGTCATGCTTGTAGTTTATAAATGAAAATGAAACAAAGGTTGAAGTCTGCACAACCATAAATTATAGAAATGTTGAAATGGAAGGGTAGCAATGAGTTTGAGTTTCATGAGTATGCTAGTGCATCCTTCCAAAAATTTACACCATTATTAAAATGCTATATATGCAAAGTAACTAATGGTAAAGATAGAGTTGTGAGGAAAATGGGGTCACAGGCTAGTAAAAACTAAATACAATATAACACTGTGGGTAGAACTTTTATAGGCAGAGTTAATATTGGTAAATGTTGATAATATGGCATCCTAAGTGCACTCTTCTTATTTCATGTGGTTTCTATTATAGAATAAATTGACAATAATTAATAACTTGATGAAGTGATGGAATGCCCCTTCAAAATATCTTGATGGAACAATTGTTAGCAAGATGAGAAACCCCTCCTCTTCATCTACCTCCCTGTGGCCTTATCAATTCTGGAAATCGGTATGATGCTTTCCCAATTGACATCTTACTAAATTTGAGATTATAAATAATGCACATAGTATAAATTGTCTTTGTTGGTGTTCATTGTTAAAATATTCATTATATCATATATGATGCACATAGTAGGCATCTTCTTTTAGTAACCATTCATAAATTCTTCTCTTACCATCCTATTGCTAAACAAAATCACATCATCAATGAATAACAACATTTATGTAGAAACACACATCCTCAATTGGATTCTACAACTATTTCTTAAACACATCCATTATTCTTTGTCCATATCAAGTTTAGGTTATTAGGTATGCATCAATACATTATGTTGTTGTTTAAGACCCTTTTGCAGACCACTTTAATATATTGCGTAATTGTTTAGGATATTTTGTTGTTAATATTGTTCCTCTTCTTGATTCTTAAAGGGTGTTAGCTCACTGGAAGAGCGCCTACTTTACAAGCAGGAAGTTGGTGGTTTGATTCCTCCATGCCCTAATGATATTGCAATATATTTCTAAACGTAAAAAATGTAGTAGTGCAATATGGATAATATTAGACGCAACACTAAATGCAAAACAGGATGTAAAATTGGACGTCACATCAAACACAAAATTGGATGCAAAAGTCGACCTTATGTCAGACGCAAATGTGGACACAAAAATGGATGTCACACTAAATGCAAAATTGGATGCAAAAAGAGACTCAACACTAGACACAATTAATGACTCAAAACTAGATGCAATACTAGATGCAACAATAGATGCAAAAGTGGACTCCTAACTAGACGTAAAATTGAACATTAAATTGAGCACAAAATATGGTGTATCGATGGACATAAAACCAGGCGTAACACCAGGTGCAAAACTGGAAGCAACACTTAGCGCAAACAAAAACTTAAGACGAGACACAATATTGGATGCAAGATGGGACAAAAATTTGGATGTAAAACTATAAGTAATATTGAATGCAATATTGGATGCAAAATTGGACACAAAACTAGATGCAATATTAGGTACAAACATGGGCGCAACACGGGGTGCAACATTGGGCTCAAACATAGATGCAAAAAAGACATCAACTGGGATGCAACACTAGGTGAAAACCTAGATGCAAAATACGACCTAAAACGAGATGAAACATTAGGCACAAACATGGATACAAAAAAAGATGTAAAACAAGATACAAAATTAGATTCAAATGGGGATGCAATATTATAAGTAAAATTGGATGCAAAACTAGACGCAATATTGGGCCAAAAATTGGATGCAAACCTAGATGCAACGTTAGATGCATAATTGGACACATAATTTTATGCAAAACATGGTGCAAAATTGGGTGCAAGAATCAATGAAAAACTAGGAGCAAAATAAGATGCAACGTTGGATGCAAAACTAAGCGTGAAATTGGGTGCAAACAAGGATGTAACAAAGGATGCAAAAAAAGATGCAATAGAAGTTCCAAAATTGGGTGCAAATAAAGGCGTAACAAAAGATGTAAAAAATTGGGCACAAAAATGGATGCAAAAATGGATGTTAAAAAGGATGCAAAAAAATATGCAATAGACGACATTTTACAAAAATTTACAATGGCGTCAGGTTTAGCGTTGGATTATTCACCATAATTGGGAAACAATTACACTAAAATTCGGCGCTAAATCCAGTTTTTGTTGTAGTGACTCTTCGTCACTGGATCATCATAAAAGCTAGATCATTACTAAATCATCATCACCATTGCTTCTGCTATCTCGATTAAATGGTGCTATCTCTCAATTCTACTCTTCATGGGAAGTTCTACAGAGCCAACCCTTTTTCATGTTGGTTGTAGGATTAGCCTCCATGTAGGTCTTCATCTTCTTCAGCACTTATATCTGACCATGGGAGGAAGACATCCAACATCCATGTCAAAAAGGCCCGCTCAACACTTATATCTGACCATGGGAGGAACACATCCAACATCCATGTAAAAAAGGCACGCTTAGCACTCACATCTGACCATGGGAGGCCCATCCTATCACCATGTCAGAAAGGCCCAACACTTACATCCATCGGCATGGTAGGACACCACCATCTACCATCTGAAGAAAAGGCCCAGCACTTACATCCACCAGCATGGTAGGACACACCATCTACCATCCGAGGAATGGCTCTGCACTTACATCTACCAACATGGTAGGACACACCACCTACCATCCGGGGAAAGGCTCTGCACTTACATCCACTGGCATGGTAGGACACACCATCTACCATCCAGGGAAAGGCTCTGTGCTTACATCTCACCATGGGAGACCTAGCCTAACACCATGTTAGAAAGGCTCAGCACTTACATTTGACCATGAGAGTCCTGGCCTGCACCATGTCGGAAAGGCTCAACACTTACATCTAAACATGGGAGGAACCAATCCTACCGCCATGTCAGAAGGGCTCTGTACTTACATCTGACCATGGGAGGAACCAATCCTACCACCATGTCAAAAGGGCTCTGCACTTACATCTAACCATGGGAGGAACCAATCCTACCACCATGTCAGAAGGGCTCAACACTTACATCTGACCATGGGAGGAACCAATCCTACCACCATGTCAGAAGGGCTCAACACTTATATCTGACCATGGGAGGAACCAATCCTGCCACCATTTTAGAAGGGCTCTACACTTACATCTGACCATGGGAGGAACCAATCCTGCCACCATGTCATAAGGGAACATGGACTCATCACTTCCCCTTGGAAGGAACCTCGATCTGGAGAACACCAAGATTCTCCCTGATGCACTCAAACTTCACTTTGACCATTTCTAGCATAGAATCGCAATAGGGATAATTACATCCAAGGATAACCTACGAGCTTTGCCAGGACTGATTACATTCAAGGACAACCTACAGGACCGTTTAGGTCTGAGCAACCTATGAGCTTCACCAGTATTTAATGCTCATACAACCTATTAACCGGCTATGCTAGAACTCCCTCTTTTGAGGGATCTTGATCTGGATCACAAACTGGAGCTTCATTGTTCCTCTCTCCCAAGTAGTCGAGTAAGTGGCAACATATTTTTCCTCGACTGTACCTAGTTCCATACATGATTCCTTCCTACTAAACCAAGAGATCACGCCTGATCCCATACTGAAGCAGCACCCCGAAGTGCTCTTCCTATCAATGGAACTGCCTGCCCAATATAAATCCACATAACCCTCCAGGTTAATATTCTGATTCATATCATAGTTGAGCCCATAGTCAACTGTAACCTTCAAGTACCTCAGAATATGGTTTGCATCAATCAGGTGAACATGTCTTGAATCCTTCAGGAACTGGCTCAATGTGTTCACAGCAAAGAAAATATCTGGTCTCGTATTCATCGGGTACATCAAGGACCCAATCATTTGATGATACATCGTAGCATCAACCGACTCTGATGAAGAATCACTTAATAGCTTCAGGTTCAATGCCATAGGTGTGGTCATGGCCTGGCAGTCCATCCTCCTGAATACTAAACTTGCACAGTGATCTAGGGACTAAACACAGTCTCATTAATAGATTAATGACAATAATTCATGAAAATGGTGAAAAAGGGCTACAGAATGAGTAGCCGCACTATATATTCACACAAAAAATGAGAAATTACATTACAATGTCATGCTACAAGCATGAATGAGAAGCAATTCGAATTCCTAAGGAGGTCATTTGAATTGAATGAGTGAGTCTAGCTTAACTAAATGTAAGCCATAGTTAACACTCAAGTTAACCACTAATCAAAACCCTAATTGACTTAACTGAGCCCTAACTGAAGTCGGAGTGCAATAAATGACTGAGCCTCAACTAAAAGAGATCAGACACATGTCACAGCAAACCAACCATCAAGTGGTAGCGTTTCAATGACTCCAATGAACCCCGATGAGGTTAACTGAAGTGTAACTGAACATCAGAAGTGGTTGGAGGCGCCCTTGTTGACTCCAATTCATTAAATAATCATTAAATAATCAATTTAATGAAGGGAGGCACCTTCACTGCCCTGTTTAACTGGTTGTAACCATCAGTTAGTAGTTAGGTGCATTAATATCACTCAGATCACCCCCAGAGTTCTCTAGTTAGCCTCCCCGAATGTAGGAGAAGGCTAAGTTGGCCTCCTTGACTAAAGGTAGGCATGGATGTGATCTAGCTGATGACATTTAATGCTCCACTGATGTTAATTAAGCCAATAATACTTAGGATAGTGGTTTAACTAGGCCAAATTAACCAAAATGAGTGTGTAAGGTGGTAAATGTCTCCAACACCCCCCCTTAAGCTATACTCAAGAGGAGTTAGAAAACATAAATGCATAAAAATGCTAGGGCCCCAGCAACTAAGGCCATAAGTCACCTTGTACAATGTTGAGACTGAAAGAATGATAAAAAAAAACTAAGTGAGGAAAAGAGGGAAACCCCCCCCCTCAAGCTGAACACTGAAAGTAGTCTAAATCACCCTGATGAACTCACCCCCAACATTGAACAGAAGTGAGTGAAATTCTTTTCTGAAAAGCTCTTGGTGAAGATGTTTGCAATCTCCTCATCAGTCAGGAAGTATTGCAGAATGATGGTCCTGTCATGCACTAGCTCCCTGATATAGTGCATGTGGATCTCTACATGATTGGTCCTCTGCCTGGTAACTGGATCTATGGATATCTTAATAGCACTTTGATTGTCACAAAAGAGGACAGTGGACAAAGTACTACCAAGATCAAACTCTGAAAGAATGCCTTGCAACCAAACTACTTGGATGCAAGCATTCACCGCTCCTCAATACTCGGCCTCTGCTGAAGACAGTACTATGGCAGCCTACTTTTTGCTAGACCAGAAAATGGGGCCACCACCAAAAATGAATACATATCCAGAAGTATACTTTCGATCAATAGAATCACCCACCCAATCGAAATCTGTGTATCCAACCAGCTCTAGCTCGGAGACTGTAGCATAGTGAATGCCGTAGGTCCTACTTCCCTAAATATACTGGACGATACTCTTGGCTGCCTTCCAATTAAGATCATGAGGCTGCTGCATGTATCTTGATATGGCATTCATGGAATAACAGATATCAGGTCGAGAATGTGTCAAGTACAACAAGCTACCAATCAGCTGTCGATAGATAGTGCAATCCATGGGAGGTGTGCTTTTTCCTTCTTCAAGGCTGATCCCTAAAAGGAAAGGGAATGGTGCAGGTCTACATTTAGCCATGTTAAACTTTATTAATAGGTCTGAAATGTATTTCAATTGAGTGACCATAGTCCCATCAGAATGTTTCTCAATTTCGAGCCCCAAAAATTGTTTTAGGAGCCCCAAATCACTCATTTCAAAGGCATTGTGGAGAGCAGTTTTGATGGCTGAAATGGAAGCAACTGTGCTACTTGTGATTAGTAAGTCATAAAAATATAAAAAAATAATGATCAAATGACTATCAAACTGCTATAAATATACATTTGGATCTGATCTACACCTTTGGAAGTTTTGCGAGAGAAGGAAGGCATCCATCATGGAATACCACTCTCTTGGGGCCTGTTTTAACCCGTATAGTGACTTCTTTAGCTTGCAAACCAAATATGGATCAGTGATGTAGCCCTCAGGCTACTTCATGTATATATCCTCATGAATATATCCATGTACAAAGGCTGACTTAACATCCATATGATGCACTTCCCAATGCTTAGATGCTGAAATTGCCAAAACTAGGTGGATGGAGTCCATTTTTGCAACCGATGCAAAGGTCTCATGGTAGTCCACTCCTTGGACCTGAGAGAAACCTTTTGCCACCAGCCTTGCCTTATATTTTTATATTATTCCATCAGCAGAAACCTTGGTCTGAAACACCCACTTGCATGAACCAATTTCCTTCCCGGAAGAAGAGAAACTAGCTCCCAAGTAGTGTTTTTCTGAAGAGAATTCATCTCTTCATCCATGGCAACTTGCCATCTCAGATCCTTCCGAGAATGGTAGTAGGATTTTGGGTCTAAACTAATCATCAAATAGCAAGTTTTAGACAGCAAATTATCAAGACAAGAGAGCGCAATACATGCTCTTTGGAAATCAAACCGGGTTCTCCTTGGATCATCCGGATTTCCAATGTTATCTCCTGCGGAGGAGAGTGTCTGTCGGGCCCATGTGGGAAGATGATTTTGCACTTAAAGTTATGATTCAGCATCTGGTTATTGATGCACACTGATATCAGAAATCAAAGGATCCAAATCAGGGTCATCGCCCCCAATTTCATCATCCAAATATTCAGTAGAATAGGAAGGAAATTCAGCAGTTTTCTCCTTCAGTAGTTCCACCTCCTGAAGAGGCTCATCAAACTTGACACTTCTCTCGATGATGATCTATTTTGTTTTGATATCCAGCAGCTTGAAACTTTTTGATTCATCAGGATACCCAATAAACAGACATTCTATGCTTTGCAGTTGCAAAGCCCTTCTTTTATCAAGTGGAATCTGGGCCCATGCAGTGGACCCAAACACCTGTAGGTTCGACACATCCGGCTTGTGTCCGAAGTATGCTTCAAAATAGGTATTCCCTTTCATGGATGAGTGTGGAACCCTGTTCTGAAAGTATGCTTTAGAATGCATGGCTTCAGCCCACAAATTTGCAGCAAGCTTCTTTGATTCCAACATACAGGTGGTCATCTCCTTGAGAGACCGATTCTTCCTTTCCACTACACCGTTCTATTGGGGAGTGTAGGGAATTGAATGTTGGACCTGAATACCACTTTGGGAGAATATGTGTAGAAAATAATTACTGACATACTCCCTACCATTATCAGATCTAAAGATCTTGATCTTAAGCCCAGAGGCATTCTCGATCAAGGCCTTAAGTTCAGAAAATTTTTCACATACTTCAGACTTCTTTTTGAGAAAGAAGACCCATGTGTACCTTGAAAAATAATCAATAAAAGTCAGAATATACCTTGATCCATTCATGTATGTGATAGGCATCGGACCTCTGATATCAGAATGTATCAGCCCCAATATGCATGTAGCTCAGATTTCCTTCCCATGATCGAACTTGTGCTCAGGGTGTTTTCCAATCACACAGCCGTTGCAATTTCTGGTGGTTGACTTGATGACCGGGAGGCCTTCAACCATGGAGTTTTTCTGTAATTGTTGCAAATATTTGAAATTTATATGGCCAAACCTTTCATGCCATAGCCTACTAACCTCATTTCCATGAGTTAGTAGAGCGGTGGGCTTTGCATCCGGCACAAAGTGGGAGAACTCATAGGCTCTTGCATGATGGTTTGCAAGACCTTTAGCAATGAGTTTCCCGGATGCAAGATCTGTTATCTCAACATCATTTTGGATAAAAGAAACTCTCTTAGGCACTCCAGCATGTGTCATCTGATAGACACTAAGGATATTTGATGCTAGACACGGTACATACAAAACATTTGAAAAATAGCCATTCTCAATATCAACCGTACCTTGTCCTTCTGAAATCATGGTGGAGTCATCTCCCATGTCGATGGGGATGTATTTTCTGGTATCCAAGGATGAAAAAGAGTCTCTTTTAGCCATCATGTGATTCAAAGCTCCAGAAACAATCAAGAGTGCTTTGGACTTCGAAGTGCTTTCCATGAGGGCATGACCTTTCACTACAGAATTTGAACCCGAAATCCGATGACAGAATCCGACGACATCCGACGTATCATACGGATGTGTCGGATAGTAACGATGAAAAGTATTGATCCTTTTAAATTATTTTAGCGCCATCAAATTTTTGACACTAGTGTGTCGAATTTTTGACACTAGGGCGTAGGATCTCCGACACTAGGGCTATTCCTACATTAGGGCTATTCCGACACTAGGGCGTAGGATTTTTGACACTTAGGTGTAGGATTTTTGACACTCAAGCGTAGGAGTTCCGACACTATGGTGTAGGATTTTCAACACTAGGGCTATGTCGTTGGATTTTCGACACTAGGGAAAATATATATATAACCACAACCGTACGGACACAATATTTCTTCGCGAAACAAAGAAACCAATCAATAATTTCACGGCAGATCCGATATAATATACCTCCACATCCGGAGGTCACGCAGAGGAGGTCGTTGGAGGTGCTACCGGAGGTCAAGTGTGTTTACACAGAGGAGGGTTTGCAACGGTTAGGGTTTGCAGAGGTAGAGGATTGTTTGGTTTGAAACAATCATTCAAGTCCCTCTACAATGAACTTCCTCATCTGAATTGGTTTGAAACAATCATTCGGGTCCCTCTAAAATCAACCATTTTAGTAGTGCATGTCATCTGCACTGACTTTTGGCCATCTCCGCTTCAGCATTATGTTTTTTTAGTTGGGGGTTTTGAGATGTATCTCATAGCACTAGCACTACAGATAACAATACTATTGTGTTGTCGAATTCATAGCATTATAGTTAACATGATTTCATGGGTAATTTGCAGCCTAAGTTTCTACATCATTTGAGTGCACAAATTGCCATATTTGTAGGGATGACGTTGGTCTCACAGTGGATAGAGAGCTTTTTTCTTCTTGCAGCAAATTTGCATTTCCAATCTGAAGGACATGCTATGATTACGAGCAGAGTGAAGGTAACCAGGTTTTCCCTCAATGCAAAATGAGATTCAAACTCCATAAAGATAAGTGCTCTGGCTTATTTTGGGCAATGCCAATTTACATAGCTTAGATCTACTTAAATCTCTGCATAGTAGTATTTTTCTTGAGACCCTACAAACTGCTTCCCTGTTTTTTTTAGTACATTTGTCTGCAAGATATTTTAGTGGTTTTTTACTTATCAGGGAAGTCCTTTCAGACCTGTTATGGATGGCTTTCAAGTGGGATGCTCTTAGAATGGTGGACATGGGACCTGCTCTGCAAAAACTGAGAGTTTGATGGATTTAAGAGACACACTCAAGAATCTCATTGAATCGTTAATCTCCAAGAACCTATGCCAATAACAATTTCAATATTGAATCGTTAATGAAAGGATCTATTTACATTCAAACACTTATTGTTTTCAACTTTGTCACTTTTGAATCCTTATGATAAATATAAATCTTTTACAATCAATGGGGTTAGTTTTTGGCTTTTTCTCAAAAAATTCTAATTCTGACTAGCTGGGAATGGGTTTCTTAAGGATATCTTTTTATTTTGATGGGAAAAATCATAATTTCATTTCTTGCAAAACATAATTACATATATCAGATACCCCTGGCATTCAAAATGTAACCTTTCTCAGGTTCTGTGAAGGGGAACTAAGATGCGATCTTTTAAAAATGTAGTTTAACTCAGGTCTTCATTTTCATGACCATAGTTGCTAAAGATATATTTTAAGGCAGAGTGTTTATTTTTCTTATATTTTGAAAGCATTTAACAAATATTCATGTTTCTGATTTTGTGTTTTTTAGTCACATCTTGTTGTTTGAGTTTTTTTATTTGGTTTTTACTTATCCTTACATGTAATTACTTAATACTAGTTCAATTATGTGGTTATTTTTTTACCTAAATTTTAAACAGTGCATATTTTAAACATAAATTGTTCCCATTTCTAGCATGTTAGATAACTATTTTTCCAAATGCTTTTGCAGAGATTGGATGCTACGTACGAATTGGATCCTTCAGCAAATAGTTTGTTATATGATATTGTGCGTAAGGAGATTGAAGAGAAAACAACCAAGGGCTCTTCTAGTTGCACAAATGCTCTACTGTGGCTGACAACGTGAAATATGCTTTCGAAGCACATATTCATTTCCTCTTTCTGTATTGTAAGCCACATGCAAAAAATATGCTGATTTTATCTTAGTAAGCTTCGTGCTTGTTCTTTATTTGTTTTCTAACATGAATTTAGCATGCCAACTCTTGCAATGAAATCTAACCTGATTTTACCATTGGACAAGCTTTCTCGAGAATTTTTGAAATTTTGATCCATCAAAAATATGTTTCTTTGCATGAACCTGTTAATCTATTCAGCTGGATTGCATTTTCATTTCACCTTGACTTGATAAATCCCCTATACGATTCGGATTTATAATGGTATGCATGATTACAACAGAGTTGGAACTTTTGAGGACTTGGAAACTGTAATTGGCACAAGGTCAGATACCTAGGATGTTTGCAAAGAACACATGACTAATGAAAGCATGATTATGTGGTAGTTTAATTCATTGGATTTCAGTTACAGTTGTCCAGGGCCAACCCATATTTTTAACAAAATGTGCTACTTAAAACATGTAAACACAAAGTTCACCGTTCAGGTTTTGAAATTGCAGTATATGATTTGAGTTGTTTTCTTTGAATGAGGCCAACCTTTAAGTTTTTGGAAGTTAAAAACTTAAATTCCCTTTTGAACAAGGCCCTTGCAAGCCAGAAACCTTTTTCTTAGAGTTAATGTTTGAGGGGTTTCCATTATGCCAAAATCACCTAGGAATTTCATTTGATCCTTTTCCTTCCTAGGACAGACCACCACAGCTCAAGTAACTACAGGATATCACAAGATAACAAAACAACATGTTCCCCATGGGATTGAGCTGAGGTGGTTCTTTAAGGGTTGTAGATAATAGGCTACTGAGGGGATTATTAGTTCCTTTGCCAACATCCTGTTATCTTCCATATTTGCAATTTGTTATGATTTTTCAATGTTTTCTTCATTTTCCAATATGTAGCTTGAAATTCCATGCCACCATAGGTTAAACAACTGTTGTTATTGTCAATGTTGATTGCTACGCATTCAATGTTTGATGTTGTCAGAACTTGATCCTATGATCTGAAGGAAACTTGGATGTAGCTGGAACAACTATCTAAAAAAGAATGAAACTTAAGAAATTTGGATTGGCAACTCCCTGAAGTAGTTCTTTTGCAAAAGGTGCTGCAAAAGGTTCTGTCTGTCACTCTATTTGACATTTGGAAACCCATGTAGATATGCAAATTTTCATTTTTCTACTTTACCACTACAATGGGTGACACCCATTTGATTTTGTCTACTTGAATAATAACTTATGTAACTTGTAGATTCTCTAATTCTTCTTTTTCTGCCTTCTTTTTCTTGGGGTTCATTTGAATAGCCTTTTCCAAATTGATTTAACATATGGTTGTAGCTGATTTTTTAAGAACATGAAAAAATCATGGTAGCTAAAGGGGGACTTTTCTGCAAAATTCTTTGAATAGCGAGTGTGCTCAATTTTTCTTGGTCCAGACTCTAGACTCCATCCCCTCCATCTCCTAGTTTCATCTTTTTGTGAGTGTTGTTGTGTAGTCTCATTAGAAGTCTCAATCTTTTGTTTGTTCTTTTGTAAATCTTTCTTGCATGAGCTCAACATTTGCTTTGTGTCGGTGACTCGGTCCCTTGCTGTAGTGGTGTTGAATATGCCAACAGTATGCTTCCCTCCCATCATCCTAGCATCATTGACTCCCAACACAAGGCCATTTGGCCATCATTTGGATGCTTTGGCCACCTACAGGATAGTCTTGATATTTACTATCATAACACTCTTCTTGCAGCCCTATCATTTTCACAACCTACCATTTAATCCTCCCAAAACCACCCTAACTTATCCTCTGATATTTCCCTCTACAACCATCCCATTTTCCCCTTAGAAAATCACCAACAGAAGCACTAAGAACTGTCATAAGAACATCTTAACTGACAGAAAATTAAATTGCTTGACAGTCCACTTAGCTTCACAAATTTCCATTTGGAGTTATTGATTATCATTTGCACCTTTAATCGGAATTTCACTCTAGAATCGGCAACCTAGGAACAAAACTCGGGACTGTCTATTCAGAAACAACCTTCATCCATACTTATAATTAACTTGACAGTGGCATACAATTAAGAGCAAAACTTGTTTTGATTTCAAAGAATACACCTTGGTGATTTCACACTCCTTCTCTTACCACTTGTCTTTGATTTGAAACATTTGATTGAGCAATGATATGTTACATTCTGCTTGATTGAAAATACTTATGATTTTGACAGTAGCATGATAACATTCACAACCTTGGAAAGTACACAAAGAAGTCCCTTTAAAAATTTGGTTAGATACACTTGTTTGGGTTGTTGATATCATTGGTTGACTGAAATTTCAATTTGGATCTGTCATCATATATTTTAATTAGGCTGGAAGTAACACACCTGCTCGATCATTTGTTGGCCATTGGCATTTACATTTCAAACTTTCTTATCATTTGGTGAGGCAGGAAATTTGTGTTTCAAGATTGAAAATTGTAACTTGTACTTGACTTTGCAATAGCAAAATATGATTTCCAGCTTCACAAGTACACAGTAAGAATATGAAGTTTCCAGTCAACTTAATGGCCTAAATGGCTGTCCCAAAACAAATTTCAGCTTGCAAAAGGACAAGACACTTTAGTATTTATGGACAGGTATCAACCAATTGCTTTGAAGCTCAATATTATCACAACAAATGGACTATCAAAGTCAAGGTACGTTCCAGCAAATGTAAAATCTCTATGACTGTCCATGCAATTTCCAGCCAAATAGAAAATTTCACTCAATCATGCCCAAAATGTAGATTCCGTCTCTTGAAAAACTATTGATAATTAAGCTAAGTGCAAGAGCTTCTTTAGATGGGTATGATTAAATGAATAAGTGATAGGGCCCAACTATATAGGGGTGGAAATGTTTGCAAGATAAACAATCCTCTTGGATTGTGTATGTTCCCTTAGGGTATGACATTGAGGGTGTTCTAGGTCCTGCGTTAGGGAGTCATATTGTGAAGGGAATAGGGTAGTGTTGTAGGTTTGAGATAGGATAATAAAATGACATCAAATGGTTGCCCCTCTATAAAATTGCAGTCTGTTATAAGGGTAGAGCATTTTTTCATTTGAAATAAATGGTGTGATTTATACTATATAAATCACCAACATATTTAAATTCTTAATAAACATCAATGCTTGTAAATAAAATATACACACCTGCAGAGGTTTTAAGGATATTATTACTTGATAAATGGAATTTCCTCCAGAAGACTGCACCTAAAGCAGTACTCAACCAGCTTATCTTGAGCACTTGAAATGGATGGAAGTTTGGAACCATTCATTACAGTGAGAGTGTTTTGACACTTGCAATTATGTTTCCCTACAATGGTTATGTTGTTGCCAGTACTATTCATGGTATTGGTAAAATCAGTTTTTTATATTGTTAAGATAAGATAATACTTTGATCCGCCTTATCAACTATAAAATATATTTTGATTGATCATATGACCTACATCATCAATAGATGAAAGAATGAGACAATTAGTAATTTGGATTCTATTAGTGATAAGCCCTAGATTATTCCATAAATGAAAAATGTTGATAACTATACACAGGATGAGTATTGTACAAAATACTAATCAAACATATGTAACACGTCAGCATTATGAGTTTATCAGGGCCAGTTAAACAACTATTAGGCCAAGTATGATAAGAACTAACTGGAAGAAAATTGTTATCAAAACATTTCCAGTCATTATGGAAAATATGAGTAGCAGACACTTAGGAATTTTTTTCCAACAAATAGTCACCCAATCCTGCAACAAGTGGCAATCTATGGTTGATACAACTCCTAAACAATTTCTAGAATTCCTTTGCTGGTGATTGTCATAGGACAAATATTTCTAATCCATTTACCAATTACAAGCAATTTTTGTCATAGGGAAAAGATTTCTAGACTGCCTTTGCTTGTAATTTGTAATAACCCCATTAAGTTGGGATCACTTAGAATACTAGGAAATATTGGGACACAATATAATACAGAAGATGGACGAGAAAATGGCTCAAATGAAGACTAGACTAAAGGAAGATAAAAATTGTTAAAATAACTATAACAATACAAAAGGGGACTTACTTCCCTATAGTTGATTTATTGGTGTCTCGGGCCCATCTTGATGAAGAAATGGTTTCCTAGAAGATCAAGTTTAAACTCTTCCTAGATAACCAGTTTCAAAAAAAAAACTATAAAGATAACCAGAGGGTTTTTTGTTCTTCTCATAGAGATGAATATTTTATTTTGGAAATGTATGTGACCTATATTTTAGAGTTTTTAGTGCTATACTCACTTGTCCACATTCATCTATTGATATTTTTGTATATACTTGTTAAGGTTTTGTGTGAGAGAAGTTGTGCATTAGAACAATTCAACTTGTAGAATCCTTTCAACATAGAAGTAACATTCTACCATTCTTATACATCCGTCCAACCACACTGTACCTGTATAAGAGACTTTGATATTTCTATGTTCCAACATCTGAGATGATCATGATTGGTGAAACCACAAATATTGAAAGGATGGAAGTTCCAACATTTTGCTTGTACATATCATGTTCTACCACAATTGAATGCAAGATTGTTCCTACATTTGCTCCTGTTTCATTGCAATGTTAGTTGTAGATAATTCCTTGTCTGTTGATGTTTCTGCTTTCACAAATTTGATGTCATCATTGCTTGTTTGAAATTCATAACCAAGGCCTTCATTTCTTGGCCTTATACATATCTTGATGGGCTTTTGGATGCCTTGCATGTTCTTGCCTAAACCTTTGCCATCAGAACCCATTTTATTCATCAGTTTAAATTTTGGACTTAATTCCCTTTGTATGCTTTTTAAAACAGCCAATATCATCATCTTCACTATCAGGTTCACCTTCAAAAATATCACCAGAATCATCTTCAATATGAGATAAACATGTACATCATCAACATTAGCATCAACCAAATTACTGCAATCACCCAAACCATCAAGCTTTTGAAGCAAATTACTTGTATCAGCACAACAAAAGGGTGTTGGGTACAACCGATCATGCACCCATCTTCCAAAACAATGATGGGGGCGTTGGGTACCACAGAGCTTGCACCCCAAAGATTACAATCAATTTTCCTTCAAGCAAGGATAGGGTTCTTCCTGTAAATGAGTACAATTTTGAAATCCCCACTAGATATTTTGTGTGATTACAACGTCTTTCAAAAATGTAATATTTCTCAATAATGGGCAATAAAATAAACTTTGAATCTCTTTAGAATTTTGTTTGAACCTTTATGGTTCTTTTCTTTGCCCCTTTATGTTATTAAACAAAAAGTTTAACATGTATCACATGCACTTGTGAATACATCATGAGTAGAATCACAGTAGTGGTTTCCAGCTAGATAAAAAGCCTTTCAAGTTGTTGGTGACGCTGAAGTTTTGCCTTGTCTATAATGACTGCATCATTCCTAATTCCATATCCAGTAAATTGCTTGAGAACTACCTGCTACTGTTTGGTGACTTGTTTCGGCAGTTAAAGAAACCTCTAAGCCTAGAGCTTCATTATGCGCCCTATTTGAATTAGAGCTGAGTTGGAGTCGGAGTCCAAGTTTTAAAACATTTAAAACAACTAGCTATGACTGGAAAACACCCAAATTGGTCCGAATTGGTTGGTTTTGATAGCTTCGAATATAAATATGACTCTTAGCTTGAAATATTTTTTTCACTTCTCCATTCTCTATATCTAAATTAAATTCAGTTATAATTGTTCCATATTGCCTTCTGAGTTACCACTCCTTTTGTTTATAAGCTTTCCTTTTGCAACCTTCACCTATGCTATATCCTTGTTTTTCCCAATTTACTGGGTGACTGTACAAACAATAATGTAAGTAGTAAAGACAAAAGTAACTGCAAAATTAAGGGTTATAGAACTCAAATTGATAGTGAGGCAATGGAATTTTAATAAAGTTAGTAATGAAAAGTAATTTGGGGAGTTACCAGCCTGTATACTGGTATACAGGGGATGCATCATGAGTATAGAGGTATATACTGGTACATAGACATGAGTATATACCATATACTAGTATGATTTTTCATGGTATTTCTTCTCGAACAAAGCTCTAATAATTGAGGATACATCATACACTATTGAACCCCAATAATAGAGGCATCTCTGTGTAGGTCAGAAATATGGAAAACATTGAGGAAGATTGTTTCCAAGGCAGAGGTAAGCTTCATTTTTTCCCTTGCTCTACAGAGAACACACATCTAATTCATTGAGACTCTTGAATATGGTGAATCTGCTAAGCAATAGAAAAGGATTCTCCCATGCTCCAAGTATGGGGAATATATCATGCATTCTTGACCCTTGGTAATAAAGGCTTCTTTGTGTAGGGTAGAGAAATATTAAAAAGAATTGATGGGATTAATTCCGAGGTGGAGATAAGCTTCCTTGTTTTTGGCATCTTTGTGCAGGGAAGATAAATATAAAAAACTATTGTTGGGATTGATTCCAAGGCGGGGATAAGCTTCCTTGTTGTTCCTTACTATTGAAGAGGGAAAACAGAGCTAATCTATTAAGACTTGAATATGGTGAAGTACTAAGCAATATAAAATAAAGTAAAATGAGTGAATTTTTCCTTCTTAAGTATGGTGGGTCTCCCTGCTATATTTGCATCACTTGTCAGCCAGCTTGTGGAGGATAAATTGACATAGGTTTTCACATTGCAAATTAATATTCATTTGTCATGAAATCTGCCCCAGGTTTTCCACATTGCCCTTATTGCAACTATTGTTTTTGGTGCACTTGAGTCTGCTGCCTCAATCGATGATTTAGGTATTACATCTTGTCCTTTTGTCTTTGTCTTGGATTTTTAAGTCTTGATGCCTATCTCATAATTTTATAGAAAACTTCTGTTAGCCAGATTTGTAGTCATGGAACCAAATATGGAACCTGATGATGGGCTAAGATACTGAGCCTAAAACATTGAGAAATTAAAACCTTACACTGTGTTTCCAAAATTCTGAAGCAGATTTGTAGCTATGGAATCAGATTATATTTGGTTGTCCTATTTTTATTCTTTCTTGGCTTGTATAATTATGCAAGGGAAAAAAACACTATTAGATGCTTCTTAATAGAGTACTATTATATGCTTCTAAATTAGCAACATTATATTTGGAACCATAGGAGTGGCCAAGGATTGTGGTCTAGCATGTGAATTCTCCTTAGAATCTCCACTTTGTGCCAAATCTATAGATGAAAAACCTATAGACCCAGAAATCTACTACACAAGGCCAATGCATTTCATGTCATATCCACTTGCCAACTTCTTCTTACATCATGCAATGTGCTTATCATAGCTACCTATTAGTATCAAATTATTTACATATAGCTACCTAGATTCCATTTATGTTGAATCCTCTTTCAAATGAAGAGACCTACATATCTTTGGTCCTGATGATGTATTAAAACTTAAACACATCCACCAAATAATATCAAAAGACAATGATATCTATAGCATATCTCAAAGTAAACTTGCCACTGAATACAATTTTTGTTTATTAATATACAGTATCTCGTCGGTTATCTGCATTCAATTTCGTCCAATTCGACGAAATTGTTGTGGATCCGATGGTAGTTTGTCGTAGAAAATCCGACAGCCTTGCCATAGTAAATTCGACGGCCTTTCCATAGGAAATCCGACGGCCTTGCCATAGGAAATCCGACGGCCTTTCCGTAGAAAATCCGATGGCCTTTCCTTAGGAAATCCGACGGCATTGTTGTAGGAAATTCGACGGCCTTGCCATAGGAAATCCGACATTCGGGCCGTAGGAAATCCGACGGTCATGCCGTAGGAAATCCGACGGTCGTGCCATAGGAAATCCGACGGCCTTGTCTTGGTTGTCGACTATTCAACGTTACGCCACTGTTGACAAAAAAAATTGAGGGTGTCGAATACCCGACAGGTTAGTGTCAAATTTCAGACATGGTAGCTGTAGGATTTTGGCCTCAAATTCTGTCGTGTTTTTCATGCTGTGGTTCCCGATCTTGCTGATCTCTCCTCCGAAATCTTTCCGGAAGTTTGATGTGATTTCTCTCAAGGAGAGAGGTTGCTTCATCAAGCTTCTTCTTCATGCAGGCATGTTCAGAGTGGAATCCCTTCCCGCAGTATGAACACTTGACTTTTTCCTTTCCATGGTGCCCTTTTCCTTTGTTCTTCCTTGAGCCGAAAGACTCATCATGCTGCTGTATTTCAACTCTAGGATTAGGAGCATCAAATTTAGTTTTTGGGTTCTTCTGCTGCTTTCCTTTACCCTTTAGATATTTAGGCCCTGAGACATGGAGGGCTTGATCACGGGAGGATCTGATGATCCCCATCTGGACAAGATTATCATGTTCACTTGTGAGGGACTCAATGAAGGCATTGAGTGTAGGCATCTTCCATCCAGGGGTTGTGAGCTTCCCCGCACGGAATGTAGAAACAAAAACTGAATAATCAAATCCAAGTTTGGAGAGTATGGCAAGGATGAGCTGATCATCTGCCTTCTCCACTTTGCATTGCTTCAAGAGTAAGACAGTGTGCTTGAACTTAGTGAAAAAAGTCATTCAAAGTCTCGAAATTGGAGGGATGGAGAGACATTAATTCATTTTCAAGCTGGTAAACTCTCAAGTCATCTTGCTTTCTATATAGGGTTTCCAATTTGTCCCATATTTCCTTTGGAGTATTCAATCCCAAAATATGGAAAAGAAGATCCCAGGAAATAGAGAGGCACAAGAATCCGAAGGCTTCATCCTTCTTGTTCAAGAATCTTGATTTGTCTATAGTAGAACCAAGCTCAGGTTTAGTGTCCATGGTGACTCTATAGAGTCCTCTGGAGCACAACTGAATCTCCATGTCACCTTTCCATGAGTGGAAATTGTATGGAGTCAAAATATCTACTGAGGAAGCCATCTGGATCTGCTAGAGCGAATGCTTCACCTGTAGAAAATCTGAAAATCACAACAGAAAGGGAAATGTAAGGTTGGACAGCCTGCACATTTTAGGATTTCATCACACCCAGCATAGTCAATCAAGAAAGCTTGATCAACAAGTTCTTTACTTTTGGTATTAAGTTTTAAGCCTTGGCTTCTGGTGCAGTGTTGTATTTTTGAGCTATTGCTCAATTTTCATGCAGAAATTTGTCAAAAAGCTTGTTTTTGAGAGATAGAGCTTTGTCCTGCCATGAGCTCTGATACCATATTAAACTTTCACAGTGATGTAGGGACTAAACACAGTCTCATCAATAGATTAATGACAATAATTCATGAAAATGGTGAAAAGGGGCTACAAAATGAGTAGCCGCACTGTATATTCACACAAAAAATGAGAAATTACATTACAATGTCATGCTACAAGCATGAATGAGAAGCAATTCGAATTGAATGAGTGAGTCTAGCTTAACTAAATGTAAGCCACAGTCAACACTCAAGTTAACCACTGATCAAAACCCTAATTGACTCAACTGAGCCCTAACTGAAGTCGTAGTGAAATAAATGACTAATTCTCAACTGAAAGAGATCAGATACATGTCACAACAAGCCAACCATCAAGTGGTATCACTTCAATGACTCCAATGAACCCCGATGAGGTTAACTGAAGTGTAACTGAACATCAGAAGTGGTTGGAGGTGCCCCTATTGACTCTAGTTCATTAAGTAATCAATTTAATGAAGGGAGGTGCCTTCACTGCCCTATTTAACTGATCATAACCATCAGTTAGAAATTAGGTGCATTAATATCACTCAAATCACCCCCGAAGTGCTCGAGTTAGCCTCCCCGAATGTAGGAGAAGGCTAAGTTAGCCTCCCCAAATGTAGGAGAAGGCTAAGTTAGCCTCCTTGACTAAAGGTAGGTGTGGATGTGATCTAGATGATGGCATTTAATGATCCACTGATGTTAATTAAGCCAATAATACTTAGGATAGTGGTTTAACTAGGTCAAATTGACCAAAATGAGTGTGTAAGATGGTAAATGTGTCCAACACCGAACCTCTTCAGGAACTCTACTGCATACTTCCCTTGTCCCAGGGAGATTCCATCTGCATTCTACCACACCTCCATGCCTAGAAATTAGTGCATCATACCCAATTCCTTTATGTCGAACTCAACAGCAAGTCTCCTTCTTGCATCTCTAATGAGTTCCTCTTTTCTTGTCAGGAACAAGTCATCGACATATAACAGGAGCATCACTGATATTCCACCTTCAACCTTGAAGTAAAGGCTGGAATCCGCTTTACTCTTAGTAAATCCTAGAGCCATCAGTAAATTGTCCATCCTATCGTATAATGTCGAACCTTAGGATCTTCTGCAGTCACTCCCTCTAAAGTGGAGCATCATTCTCCCTCTACCTTTCATACTCTATGTATTGAAACATTCTGTACTGGAGTGACAAGTAGCTTCCTCTGCTACTAATATTCTATGTATCCATCTAGGGTCACTAGATACTAATATCCTCTATCTTAAAAATGTTCTTCTCACACCCATCTATAATATTGTCATCCTCTATAGGCTTTCATCTTCAACCTTGTATCAAAGGTTAAGATCTTCATCACCCTAGGTGATCTTCAAGCTCCTCATGTGTGTGTTATCCCATGGCTGACTTCTGAGCTCATACAAGGCCTTCTTTAATTTGCACACATGAGTTTGCATGTCATGTGCCTTAACTTCTAGTGGCTGCAAATGTCTCTTTGTAGTCTATTCTTTCTTTCCATGAAAAGCCTTGTGCTACGAATCTTGCCTTGTATCCCACAATGCTGCCATCTACTGCATGTTGGATCTTGTAGATCCATATGGAAGATACTACGAACTTCTCTTCAGGTCTCGATACCGCATCCTAGAGATCATTCTTCTTGAACTGGTACTCTCCTTCCCTTTATTCTTGGCTACTTATTCATAGCTGGAAGGCTCTGGATCAATGATTTCGCTCAACAGTGTCACATAACTAGAGTGTGTCTGAGGGCTCTTGAAGTTTCGTCATACTATTCTTCATTTTGGATTATTTCTTGAATTGTCGTCACTTGTTCTTCGGAACAAGTCTCATCCTTCTTTTCTTGTAGGCGATTGTACATGATCTTTCCTACAAGTCAAATGCATTAGTTGTATGGTTAGAAACATTTCATAAGCCATATTCATAATGGAAAATTCTTATGCATAAAGATATAATCATGCAACTATTTTAGCCAATACAACATTCATCCATATCTCATGGAAACTATCTAGATGCCTTCCATCTCTACCAAGACATCATTGAGATTGTGCACTAATCTAATATGTCAGCAAAGACGTTTCATTCTAGATAAGTAGTAATGGAGATTTGTATAGAACCATGAGCTACTTTCCCATCACATGCATATTAGTAGTATACTGTCATTAATGCAAACATTCTATCATGCATAACACATCAACTGAATATAAACAAATGCATAACAAAACAATATCATGAAATGACAATTGAATACTTATCTTTATTTGTTTCGTGGGTAGACTCCTTCTTCCAGCTTCATCATCTTCTTCATTCATAACAGCACCATTTCTTATTCAAATGCTAATATGGATAAGAGGTTCTTCAAGAATTGAGTCATTCATATTCCTCATTTCTTGAGGGATTTTCTTTGAATCGTGAGAGCTAGATCTTCAGTTGCTCCAATATTATATTCTCTTATTATGAGTCGAACTTCATCTTGTGTGCGCTCTTCCCTGAGTCTATTGAAGGTAATCACTTCCTTCTAGCACACATTCCTCGAATGAATGAATCCCATGATCCTCGGAGGCCATTCAAGGTGGTTATCACAATTTCTGCATTCTCTACTTCTTCATCTACTGCTTCAAGTTGTTCTTTGATTTGAGAGACCCTTGTAAAGTATGACTGTATGGTCTCTGCATTCTGGATCTTTCCATTCTTCAACTGGTTTCTCAAAGTCATCTTCTGATTTATGTTCTTCCCTTCAAATAGCTTGGTCAAGGAATCAAACATCTCTTTAGGTGTCTTTTGGGAAGACACTTGTGGTATAAGGTGATCCTTGATTGAACCAACAATGATCCTCTTGGCCTTGATCAACTTCTTCTTGTGTAAGGCTTTAGCCTCATCTCCCTCTAGAACTAGAACCTCTCCACTTATGTAGGTGTCCAATTCATTTTCTTCAAGAACCAGTGAAAACTTATACTTCCATGTGCAGAAGTTTTCAGCTTCACCAAGCTTGTCATCAATCTGGTGTGATAGGTCATTTTGAAATGAGAACCTCAAATGTAAATAGAAAAAGATTATATATGACCTATTTGAGGTGTTCGTCCTAGTTCTGGATCTGGATGATCTAGGGTTTCTCATAGAAACCCTTCAAAACTTGGAATCTTTCAGATCTAATTGGATATAAAGATGTGCCTCCTGAAGACGAGCTAAGCAGCATACTCATTTTCCCAAAACTGTGAAACTTTGCACTAAGGTAGCATTGTCTATCCTCTTTCCAACATTGCAATTTTGCACATAGTTGGTTTCACCAATTGGGACTTATGATATTTTTTAGAGCTTCCGATCAGCGACCGCGACAATAAGGTAGAAAACTTCTTCGGATTAAACGAGAAAGGTCACTTCAGTTAACCACCAAAACACTGGCTTTTGGCGGCAATTTCACACTGAACCAGCAGTGGTGATTATCAGTGACTACTGTAGTTATTTAGTATTGGCTTAGTGAACTAGATATTCGAAATAGATAGACAAATATTTATCTAGGGTTTTAAACCCTAATATGAAAAACTATCACTTCTGAGTATTTTTTGTGAAAGCAGGTCAAAGTTTCAAGATCTGTCATTTTTGTAGAAGGCTATAAAGCCCATGATTGATTTTATAATAAAGGTTTAACTTCGGGGATTTATGAGCCAATAATGCTTTCAAGCTTCTCATTTTCCTTATTCATGATATAAGCTCTTTTGTTGTGATCTGTTTAGCCATCATCTCTTTCTTTACTGTATTTATGCTTGAATGTGTATTTAGGTCATTTTCAAATTGATTAAAAAGCCGATAGCTGTCATCTTATTGGTTTATTAGTGCTATTTGATTTATAAATACCATCCTCATCAGGATTTAGCCATTTATGTGCATGTGTTTTGTATGTAATTCTACCAGCCTGGTGAGTTCTCCATCCCTGCACCTTATTGTCGAACTTCTGAGCAATTGCAACTAAAAGCCTTGTAAACGAGTGAGTTTTATGCATGTCTTGAAAGTGGAAAGGTTATATAGGTCAACTGACTTGATCCATATCAGAAAACCCTAAAAAAAAAATTAATTTACCAGGCATCCTTGAGCTAAAACCTAGAGGAGTTTCTTGGAGTGATAACAAACTGGCGCTGTTGTCGGGGAGAGGAGATTGAAGCTCATCTTCCCTAGGAGACGACATAGATCCATGCTTTGATGATAGACAAAGCTCGGACATTATTATGGTTGTAATCATCTATCTGGCGACTCCATTGATATAAGGTGGCTTCAAGAAGACCAAGTACCAAAGCAAACCCAAAGGGGCCACCAACAACACCGATTTTAGATCCAGAAGAAATTTTGAGGAAAGCTAGGGATTTATTAAGACAGACCAGCAGTGCTGCACAAAAAGCTACATTAGGTATTTCAAGAAATATTTCTGCTATTATTTCTTCTGCTGAAACTCTTAATTCCCAGGAATTTTTAGATACATCAGAAAAATTTGGGGGTTGGGCATCTTCAAGCACTGTTGCTTGTGAAGATACAATCCCTAGTGACTCCACCGGGATAAGTATACCACCACCTTCTCAGCAAGTATATTCATCAGTGCTGCCTTCCACAACCCTGTCCATAACCATTTCCAATATGGCTTCCCCTCAATTGACCAAGATGGAAATGATCCTGGTAGCTAGGTATGCGCCCTTGATTCTGCCAAATCCTCTCGCATCCATGCCTACTAGGGATTATCTCAAGTATATGCCTAAGTTTATAGGGGAAGGGGATTTCACTGTTGAATAACATCTAGAGGATTTTTACAACTATGCTGAAAATATTAACATAGAACAAGAAGATGTATGGACTAGGGTTTTTGTGCAAAGCCTAAATGGCCAGGCTAGGAAGTGGTTTAAGGAACTACCTGCTGGATCAGTGGCAGGCATAGAGGCCCTAGATGACATTTTCCTAAAGCATTGGGGAGAAAGGAGGGACCACCTCTACTATATCACAGAATTCAGCAACCTAAAAAGAGAAAATGGGGAGTCTGTCTCCAACTTCACCAAGAGATTCAACAATATGTACAACAAGATCCCTACCAAAATTAATCCCACTGATACCTCAGCTAGGATAACTTATGCAAATTCCTTTGACTCTAAATTATGCTTACTTCTCAGAGAAAGGAAGTCTGTTTCCTTATCACTCATGCAGGATGCTGCCCTAGAAGTAGAGTCAAATATTATGGTATCTCAGAAGGTCAAAAGGAAGATAAACAGGAAAAAGCAGCCAACAGACTATAGTGGGGCTTCAGCATCAGAGAACAAGATTGACAAAATGACCAAAATATTAGATAACTTGACTACTGAAATGTATAAATTGAAGGACCAAGGACATCTACCAGTGAGGGGTAAAGGGCCAAGCAACTTTGCTCCTCGAAACCCAAATTTTGTTCCTTATAGAAGAGGAAACCCCCCAGTTCAGATTCTTAGAAGGGAGAGAAATCAAGGGGAATATCAGAGGATAAGAAATCCATTTCAAAATGCTATATTAGAAGAAGATCCAAAATTCATTGAAGAAGAAGGAGAAGTTGAAGACAATATCCACTGCATGGAGGATGAGGTGGACTATTCTTTTCTAACACAGGAAAAATATGAGGAAGACCTGAATGATGAGCAGATCACTGAAGAGGCTGTCTATCAGGATGATGGTCAGGGAGGTTACAAACTGAGGTCTAGGTTGGTTTCTCCCCTCAAGAAGAATGTTGTACCTGTCAAGCAGCTTGCTGCACCAGCTAGAAAGGTTGTTGTTTTACCAAAGAAAGTGGTTGTCCCATCCAAATCATTGCATAAACCAGCACCTTCAGCCACACCTAATCAAGTCCAACTAAAACCTACAGCTCCTAAGGTAAGGTTTCCAGATAGGCTGCACTATTCCTTCAACCTCGAGTCTAAAATTCAAAAATTGAAAATCCCTTTCCCTTTAATTGAGCTAATGAAGAATGATGCATTCAAAACCTCCATTCTGAATTCCCTTTAGCCCAAGGTGCATATTGACACTGACTTTGTGAACCTGGAAGATGACAAGCCTGTTGTAAACCTAGGCCCCATGATCGAAGACCTAAAGGACTCCTTCCCACTATTCTATATATCCTTGAACATCCATGATAAAATCCTCCATAACTGTCTGCTGGATTCAAGAGCCTCTCATAACCTAATGCCAAAGGCTGTGATGGATGAGATTGGCCTCAGCATCACCAAGCCCTACCATGATTTATTCTCCTTTGAATCTAAGAAGGTCAAGTGCTTGGGCCTCATCAAAGACCTGGTTGTAAACTTAACGTAGCTAGCTTCGAAAAGCGTAATGATAAACATTGTAGTGGTCGATATTCCTCCAAAATCCGGCCTCTTGCTGTCTCGGTCATGGATCAGAAGACTAGGCAGCACCCTTCAGATGGATCTCACATATGCCACCATTCCCATGTTTGGAGGGGAGACTAAGAGGCTGTACAGGGAAAATCAACTACCATAGATTATAAGCAAGGAGAGAAACTCAGTGAATCACCCCATCTATGCAGTGGATACTGATTTTGGGTCTTGCATTTTGCAAATAGATGATAATCAGTAGACATCAGTTCAGCTCACTAAGCCCACCCTTTAGTAGCCCGAAGAAGTATCAACAACAATCTGGACCATGTATTTCGATGGGGCTAGTGTTTAAAGCTCAAAAGGCCCGGGTGTAGTATTGATCTCCCCATCTAAGGAAAACATTCACTTATCTTATAAGCTTGATTTCAAAACCACTAACAATGTAGCATAATATGAATCCTTGCTGCTAGGAGTTAAAGCTGCCAAGGAGATGGGGATCATGTGCGTGAAGATTTTTGGAGACACAGACCTCATCATACAGCATTTCAACAATGCTTTTCAGACAAAAAATATTAGATTGAAGGCCTACAGGGACGAGGTATGGAAACTCAGAGACTCCTTTATGTTTTTTGAACTATCATATATTCCTAGGGCTTTCAATCACCTGGCTGATTCCCTGGCCATCTCTGCAAGTCTGTTTGTTCCTCCTTTACCCCCTAAGCTTAGCTATGATGTTCAGGTCAAGTACAGACCCTCTCTGCCAGACAATGTAAAATTTTTGAGGGCGTTTGAGAATGATGAGGAGCTTAATAAATTCCTTCAGTTAGTAGATGAATTCTCTGACATACACATAGACTAGGAAAACCTTAACATGGAGGAATCCAAATAGCTTAAGTTAAAAGATAAAGTGACTGAGCAGAATATTGTCCAATTTCCCAGAAACTACATACCCCGAGGTCTACTACCACTGGAAGAACTATTTGATCACAATGACATCCCTCTCAAGCCTACCAAAAAGGAGCTATGCCCTGATATCCAAGAGCAAAACATAGGCAGCCAAAGCCGTCCTAAACTGATAAATATTTCCATGGGGTTGAATGCTGATCAGAAGCCTGAATTTTGCAGCTTGATAAAGGAGTTTGCTGATGTTTTTTCCTGGGAGTATAATGACCTAAAAAATTATGACACCAATATCATCCAACACAAAATTCCTTTGGAGAAGGACACCATTCCTTTCAAACATAAGCTAAGACCCATCAGCCCTCTCCTATTACCAGTGATTGAAAAGGATATCCACAAGCTCCTTAAATCCAAGATCATAGTTCCCCTTAGATATTCCAAGTGGATTGCAAACCTGGTAGTGGTAAGAAATAAAAATGGGGAAATCAGGTTGTGTGTGGATTTTAGAAACCTGAACAAGTGTTCCAAGAAGGACAACAATCCACTGCCCAAGATGGAACACCTATTACAGAAAGTATCGGGGGCTAGAGTTATGTCCTTCCTTGATGGCTTCTCTGGATACAACCAAGTTGTTGTGCACCCTGATGACCAAGAGAAAACTGTCTTTACCACCCCCTGGAGCACCTTCATGTATGATAAAATGCCATTTGGGCTAATGAATGTTGGGGCTACTTTTCAGAGAGCCATGGACCTAGATTTTGTAGGGCTAAAAGATAAATTGGTGCTGATATATTTGGATGAATTAACAGTTTACTCTCACAGCCATCATGACCACCTACAGCATTTAAGGAAGGTATTTTTGAAGTGCAGAAGGTATGGAATATCACTGAACCCCAAGAAGTCCCAGTTTGCACTCAAGGAAGGAAAGCTCCTAGGCCACATAGTCTCAGCTGAAGGTGTAAAGATCGATCCAGTAAGGGTGGAAGCAATTCAGCAGCTGTCAATACCAAGGTCAAAAAGAGACATTCAGTCCCTTTTGGGCAAGATAAACTTTGTCAAGATATTCATTCCTAATTTCTTCGAGCTGGTAAAGCACATAACAGTCATGCTAAAAAGGGATGTAAAAATAAAATGGACTGACCAGGCAAGAAAATATTTTGAAGACATTAAGAAAGCCATCATGAGGGTCCCAACCCTGATTAGTCCCAAATACACCAAGGGTTTTTACATTTTCTCTTTTGCATCTTATGACACAGTGGCAGCTGTACTATTACAAAATAATGATGAAGGTCTTGATCATCCAATTACTTTCTTCAGTAGAACCCTAAGAGATACTGAGCTAAAGCATGACCCAATTGAGAAACAGGCTTATGCTCTCATAAAATCTTTGAAGACTTTTAGAATCTACATTCTCCATGCAAAATTCATTGCATATGTCCCTTCAGCTGTTGTGAAACCCACCAAGCTGGTAAAGGGATTAGGTCTAGCCAAACTCATGTCCAAAGAAAACGGTGAACTGATGGGAATAAATTTCACATGTGTCAGATCAGAAAAGGTGCAGACTATGGTAGCGGCTGAAACAGAAGTAAATCAAGATCAGAATAATAGTCCATCAGTACCTAAGAACATATCTTCATGTGAGTGGTACTCAAGTATCATTCAATTTTTGCTAAAATTAGAAGTTTCCCCTGATCTCACTCCTAACCAAGCACGAGCTCTCAAGTTGAAATCTGTTAAGTTTTTCATAATTGACAAACTACTATACTGGAGGGATTAGTCTAGAATTTTGTTAAGGTGTCTAGATAAAGAGGAAGTAGAGCATGTCATGCATCACTTTCATTCCAGTACATGTGAAGGCCACCACTACTGGAAAACCACAGCCCACAATATCTTAAGAGTAGGATACTATTGACCAGTCCTGTTTGCTGATGTATGCACTTTTGTAAGGGCCTGTGACCAATGTCAGAGATTTATAGGGAAGCAACAGCTCAAATCCTTGCCCCTTAGGTATGTTACAGTGAATGGGCCTTTCCAGCAATGGGGTTTGGATTTCATAGGAGAAATAAATGTTATAATAATCAACCCATATTTTACCCACTTAGACATTAATTTAATTATTTTTGTCTTATTAGCCTAGTTCATGTGTCCCACCTTGTGCAAGTTGTCTTTTACCTATCCATAGTGGTCAAAATTGCCTTATTTGACTCATGTAGCGCATGGGAAAGTCCAAGGAATCAAATCTGCTTTATTCCTAGCCTCCTAGGAACCCTTCTGCTTTTTCTGCTTTATTCCCTGCTTTTTCAGTGTTTTAAGGAAAATGGAAAAGCTAGACTAGGTGAGGTGAACTAGTTTTTTGTCCTCTTCATCCTCCACTCCTTTCTCCTTGCAAAATCATGTATGAGCTTCCATTCCACCACTCTTTAGCTTTCCTAAGCCATTTTTCCAATTCGTGAGCTCCATGACAGATTTGGGATCAACTTTTTACACCTATGGGGGATTTGCTTATTTTTAGTAAGCCTGCTTTATGCTAGATTCGAATTGATCCTCATGCATTTGAATCCCTGATGTATGTTATTTATTCAGAAACCTATTATGTTATAGGTTTGGCTATTGTACACTGATTTAATACAGTTTAGTGTTCAGCTCCAATTTCAGTCTCTTTTGTGAGTGATTTTGCATGATCAATTGTTAATTGTTGTGAGTAAAATTAATCTATGAATGGGTTCAATTTCCACAATAAATCCATCTTCCAGTGGACAGAATAAATGGATCTTAGTAGCCACTGACTACTTTACCAAATTGATAGAAGCAATACCCACCAGAAATGCTACTCATCAAGTCATAATGAGATTTTTATCAGAGAACATATTCAGCAGGTTTGGTTGCCCAATAAGGTTAGTAATTAATAATGCACCATATTTTAAGGCTGGGGCATTAGTTAAAATGTCTAAATCAATGGGTATCCAACTGGTGCACTCCACATCCTATTACCCATAAGGCAATGGCCTGGCTGAGTCATCCAACAAAAGCTTAGTCAGAATCATCAAGAAACTGCTAGAGACAAATCAGAAAAGCTGGGATTCAAAGCTTAAGTTTGCTTTATGGGCTGATAGGGTAACATAAAAAATATCCATAGGGACTTCTCCATTCAAACTAGTTTATGGCACTGAGGCCATCTTTCCTATCCAGCTTATCCTTCCAGTGGAAAAGTTCTTTCAGGAAGAGGAGGATGAACCAAATGATATGGTAAGAAGGATGATGGATTTGGTAGAATTACAGCAAATAAGGGAGCAAGTTGTAGGAAAATCAAAAGCTCATCAACAGAGGATAAAGGGAATGTTTGACAAAAGAGCAAAGGTAGACAACTTCCAGGTCAGAGATTGGATCCTCAAGTAGGATGCTGTCAGACAGGACAACGGGAAACATGGAAAATTCAACTCTTTGTGGATCGGCCCTTTTGTGATAGCCCAGGTACATAAGAATAACACCTTCAAATTGCAAAGTCTGGAAGGTGAAGAGGTATTTGATGGCCCAGTAAATGGGCGGTTCTTGAAGCTCTATTTTATTTGAGGCTCTAAGGCCTTATGATTGTAAATTAGTAGATAGTAGGTTCTTTTGCTTTTAGAATGAACTCCATGCCCAATGGAACAATAAAGGATAGTGTTAAGTTACTTAGTTTTTTTAGGGAAAGGAATTTTGGTCTGGGGTTCTTGGGACCTCACTAAGAGGTTCCCATCTCCAATTAGGAGCCAGATGTTATCTCCCAAAATAATTTATTTCGATAGTATGAAGAATCTAATTCACGCAATGAGGGATATGAATATCATTGACAGTTTGAAATCCTTTGTTTTTGATGAAAATTTCACAAATTGTAGCTTTCAGTGGCTTGGGCAAGGATCAGAACATCTCATTAGCCACTGATAGACATACAGACTACGGCTTCCATGATCAGATGAAAACTTCGGCGATCGGAGGTTCTAAGGACTACGTATTGGAAAGGCAAAGCTGAAAGGTTCCGCAATGTCAGTGATATAAAGCACTAAATGCCGCCGAAGTCACGTATCAGAAATCAGAACCACTGCTTAATAAAGCGTCGAAACTTGAACACACTAACCGTCGGCAAGATAGTTCACCAAGGAGCCGCAATGGTGGGAGAAAGACTGACTATGGGTTCCGCCACAATATAAAATCATCGACGATCAGAAGAACTAAGGACTACGGATCGACGAGTTTAAAGCTAAGCATCTCCGTAGTGGCAGTAAGGCAACAGACAAGGCCTCTGATCAATGACAAAAATCATTTAGATAGCGATAAAATTAGTTCATTTCACCTCCAAAACAGTGGTGGCATATAGAACTAAAGCTCCGATTCAAACTTCTACTAACCTCCGATAGCGATAAAATAAAATCGCCGACAGTTAAAAAATATAAAGTTTTGAAAAAGTAAAACAAAAGTGATGTCACGCATCGGAGAATAACAAGACTTCCCATCGGTGGCATAGAGGACTAATGTCCCGATTCCTTCATCAAACAACTTTCGACAGCGATAAAATTAGTTCATTTCACTCCAAAACAACGGCAGCGTTCTGGTCTAAGGTGCTGACGGGCTACAAGACAGAGCTTCCGATCGCCGATGCATAAACCGTCACAACTTTAGTCATTTAAGGAGTCGACACTGCGGCAACATTGAGGTTTAGGGTGCTGAAGGGTTAGAGGTCAGAGCTTCTGATCGACGACCGTGAAAACAAGGTAGAAAATCCGGGGGATTAAACAAGAAAGGTCACTTCAGTTAACCACCGAAACACTGGCTTTTGGCGGAAATTTCACACTGAACCAGCAGTGGTGATTATTAGCAACTACTGTAGTTATTTAGTATTTGCTCAGTGAACTAGATCTTCGAAATAGATAGACAAAGAGTTAGCTAGGGTTTTAAACCCTAATCTAAAAAACTAGTACTTCTGAGTATTTTTTGTGAAAACAGATCGAAGTTTCAAGATCTGTCATTTTTGTAGAAGGCTATAAAGCCCATGATTGATTTTATAATAAAGGTTCAACTTCAAGGATTTATGAGCCAATAATGCTTTCAAGCTTCTCATTTTACTTATTCATGATATAAACTCTTTTGTTGTAATATGTTCAGCCATCATCTCTTACTTTACTGTATTTATGCCTGAATGTCTATTTAGATCATTTTCACATTGATTAAAAAGCTGATAGCTGTCATCCTATTGGTTTATTAGTGCTATTTGATTTATAAATACCATCCTCATCAGGATTTAGCCATTTATATGCATGTGTTTTGTATGTAAGTCTACCAGCCTGGTGAGTTCTCCATCCCTGCACCTTATTGTCGAACTTCTGAGCAATTGCAACTAAAAACCTTGTAAACGAGTGATTTTTATGCATGTCTTAAGAGTGGAAAGGTTATATAGGTCAACTGAATTGATCCATATCAGAAAACCCTAAAAAACATTTTAAGTTACCAGGCATCCTCGAGCTACAACATAGAGAAGTTTCCTGGAGTGATAACAGATCTTATCTGAGAGAATAACATGCACATCAATCAATCACAAGAGACAATAGACACAAATATTTTCCTTGGGGAAACCATAAAGGAGAAAACCCGGTAACTTCCTCATAGATAGAATGAGCACCAATGGCAGTAGTAAAACCCAAAGACAAAAAGAGGATCTCCAACAAGTGTTCTCTATCTCACTTGAGCGAGCTTCTCCTCTCTCACCTATGCGCTATAGCTGGGTGAGTTTGTGTTTCAAATAGAGAGTCTCACTCTCTATTTATACTAGTTTCTGACTTGACCATCACTTACTAGGGCCGAATTCTCTAGGAGATTCTAATAACCCTAGTGCCCCACAACCGCGGGGACTTTGCCCCTTGAACAACAAGGAGGGTTAACCTCTATGACTTTACATGACTTGATTACATTAATAATTCTCTCGATAGGAACATCAGAGACCAGTGAAATACAATATATGAAATATACAAGTGAATACATTCTGAAGTTACAAATACATTAACACCACCAATTGTCAATATAAAGTTCCATCCACTTCATTTGATTCATCATTGTTGCTCATTTTTTCATTCTGCAACAACTATGGAGTAGATATTGCTTTGCATTCATTCATCCTGAACCTTATGATAATATCCAATGTATACTTTATTTGAGTGATCAGAGTCTTTCCTTTGTCCCTCCATACTTCAAGACCCAAACAATAATGCAGTTGTCCTAAATATTTCATGTCAAATACTTGAAACAATTTCTCTTTTATGGATGGAATTACTCCATCAATATTCAACGCTTTCTATAATTATGAGATCATCCACATATAATGAAATTAAGACTATATTCCCATCTTCATATTTATTTACATACAAATTAGGATCACTATTACTTCTTTGAAACCCGTGTTTAATGAAGAAATTATCAATTTTTGTATATCATGATCTAGGAGCTTTCTTTAGACCATGAAATTCTTTCTTTAATTTACACACTAAATGTTCTTGACCTGGTTTGACAAATCCTTGCGGTTGTTCAAGATATATTTCCTCTTTCAATTCACCATTTAGAAATGCAGATTTCACATCTAACTGATGCAGTACCCAATCATATTTTGTAGCTAATGCTATCCACATGCTATCATTAATATGATTGTGTTCATTTTTTTCTACTGGTGCAAATGTATACACATAATATTTACCTTCTTTTTATGAGTAGCCTTTAGAAATTAGTCTAGACTTATTATTATCAATGGTACCATCAGCCTTACTTTTTTATTTATACAACCATTTATACCCTATGTGAATTTTTTTTCAGGCGACTCAGTTAGTTCCCATGTATCATTCCTCATTGTAGACTCATATTCCTCATTCATAACATCTCTCCATTATTTATGTTATTTAGCTTCTTCATATATTACATGCTCAACTACATTCATAACACGAGTCACTAAAGCATAGTCTTTGTACCTTAAGGGTGGTTGGGTTTGTCGAGATGACCTACTTGGTGTTTTGTTTCTTTCAAATTCTTATCTTATTCTAAGAGTGCCCTAATTGCTTCATGCTTTCTATTACATCGTATCCGGTGTAATGGATAATCCGTATCTGGATTAAGTCATCCTGTATCTAGGTCTAGGGAGGAAGATGTTCCATCTTCAAATAATTAAATGTATAAATGTATAATAATTCAACGGATGATAAATTACAATGGATATGGTTGCCTTAAATATGGCTTGGCCATCACATATTGAAGAGACACTTCTCTTCATAAACTATATTTTAACATTATTAATTACTATTAGGAATAGTTATTACTATTTTATTGTTGTAACATTGTCTTCCCCTTAGGAAATATTTTTCCTCAAATATTAGATTATTGTTGTCGTCTTTTCATTCTCCTTTTGCGTTGAAACAATGCCATTACTCCCTTTATGTCTTTTTTAGAACTTGTATTAGGAATATGCTTGGTCTTTACGCAATAGTTTGTCATCTTCCTTTCATTTGTAACTTGAATTTGTACTCCATTATGTTTATTATTGTTATCCCATTTTCCTTGTACATGAATACGAGGAATATTTTTGTAACTGACCATATCAAGCCTTGTTTTAGAAGTCACTTGTCCTATGATACTTAGGATGTCATCATGTAATGTTTTCATTTTATAATCCTTATGAGTTATCTCGAGAAGTGGCGTTTCGTGAGGCTTCTCACACTCGAAGTCACCTGATAGTGTTACATTTAGTTTTCTCCAGGGTGGTAGAAGAGTTAAGGTAGAAGATGAATCTACGATATCTGATTCCTTTGACTTGGATTCCTTTTCATATTGTAGGATCCATCTTTTGTCATTGTATGGATCGTCCTTATTGTCATGATACTGGATTGAGTCTCATTATGACCATGGTTAAGTTCATCTTTATCAAATATATTATTGGTATTTTGGTTATCCCTATGATATTTAGTCTCCTTGTCTTGTTTATTGTCTTGATCAATTTTGTTACTCTCATTTTTGTTGACATAGTGGTCCAACATATCTGAGACGTTACTAATATGGTTTGTATTAGACCTTAGTTTTTGTAACATTTCCATTATGGTATTCTGGTTCTGTGTCATGATGCTCAAGTTCTGTGCCATGGTGCTTATGTTCTCTGTCATCACACACATATTGTCATCTAAATCTTTTTCCTTCTTGTGCATGATGTCTACTTTGTCATCAAGTTTTCTTCCTAACACTAGAACAACATCTTCTCTTATTTCTTTCTTGAGTGCCTTGTTATTTTTCGTTTCTTCTTTGAATTTTTCTTGGTTGGCAATGAGGGCCTTGATGTCCTTCTCCAATTTCTCAATTTTGTCTTTTAATTCCGTCATAGCTTGGGTCATTTTATGCGAATGTGTGTATTTGGAAGTTTATTTTGACTTATGGAGGAATAAAAGACAACTAATGTCTTTGAAATAATTGATGAATTAATAATAATTATTATAAGTATTTAATGTGTTGAAATAAAATAATAAATATAAAATATTATATTTAAATATTTTATTAAAAGGTGGATTAATAAGTTTTAAAATATTATATAGTAATATTTATTTTATTAATATTGTTTTTGTTTGTAGGGCTACGTGGAATGAGGGGGGGTGAAGCCTCGGTTGAAGTTGGAAAGAAAAACCATGTGTTCGTTTTCCTTTATCTTTTCTTTTTTACTTTCTTTTTCCTTTCTTTTGTTCTTTTACTTTTTTTTTATCTTTTCTTTTTAACTTTTTTCTTTCTTTTCTTTTCTTTACCTTTTTTTACGTTTTTTTGTTTTGTTTTGGACAATGTCCTATATTTTAGGGAAACCCTAAAAACTAAATTTACACAAAGTGTAAATAATGGCCAATGGACATATAGCTCTGATACCAATGTTACACCTTATCCGGTGTAATGGATCATCCGTATCCAGATTAAGTCATCCTGTATCCAGGTCTAGGGAGGAAGATGTTACATCTTCAAATAATTAAATGTATAAATGTATAATAATTGAATGGATGATAAATTACAATGGATATGGTTGCCTTAAATATGGATTGAACATCACATATTGAAGAGACAATTCTCTTCATAAACTGTATTTTAGTATTATTAAATACTATTAGGAATAGTTACCTATTTATTACTATTTTATTGTTGTAACACTTTCGGTCCTTGAACCTGTACCTATTCCTTCTCTCACTCATGTTGTTGTTCCTTTTCTTGTTCAGCATTTCAATCAAATTTAACATAGTCATTATTATTAAAATAAGAATTCCATACACCATTATCTTCTTTTGTATTCTCACGAAACACCACATCCCTTATTGCAATCAATTTATCTGATCTAGGATCATACAATTTATATGCCTTATGATCATCACAATAGTTAATAAAATGCATTTAATTGACTTTGCATCAAGTTTTATTCTCTCATCTTTGGAAATATGGGAAAAATATCTACATGCAAACACCCTAAGATGCCTCACTTCAAGTTTATATTCATGGAAAACTTCAAATGGTGTCTTATGATCTAGACATTTCACCAGACTTCTATTCTTTAAATAAACTACAGTGTTAATAGCTTCTACCCAAAAACCATTTGAAATATTTTTACCTTTCAACATGCTAGGAGCACATTCCACCAATGTCCGTTTCTTCCTCTCAGAAACACCATTTTGTTGAGATGTGTTTGGTACCATGAACTATTGAAGAATTCCATAACTTTTACAATAATTATTGAATTCTCCTGGAGAGTATTCTACCCCTTGATATGATCTAAGGATTTTTATGCATTTATCTGTTTGTTTTTCCACCATGGTTATGAAATTCTTTAAAGTATTCAAATACATCACTTTTCTTCCTTATGAAATAAAACCATATATACCTGGATCTGTCATCAACAAATATAAGAAAATACAATGCACCCCAAGCAATCTAGTCTGGATTTATACACACACATATGTATGAATCAACTCAAGTATATCGATTTTCCTTTTCTCTTTGTGAAAAAGAAATTCATCTCTATGTTTCTTACTAAGAGAACATGCTTCACATTCAAAATGTTCATATTTCAGGATTCATAGTCCTTCTACCATAGATTTATTTTGAAGTAGCACTAAATAATTATGATTTATATGTCCAAACCTTTGGTGCCATAAATCTTATATTGACATTGTTGAAGATGCCAATGCATGATGTGTTGTCTTGGTCACATTCAACTTGTGCAGTACTCCATCTCTATTTCCACTTGCAATGACCATGTAGCTATCATGGGCGTCCTTCACAACACATATTGAATTCACAAAATCCACTTGTATATCTTGATCAATAACTGAAGAAACATATATTAAGTTCATTTTTATTTCAGGAGCATACATTACATTATGTATTTCTTTCATTTGACCATTAGGCATGTTTACATTTATCATTCCATAGCCTTGTACTTCCAGTGCTCTGACATCTCCTAAATAAATATGAGTACCATTTACATTCTCATAATACTCAGCAAACCACTCCTTGTTGCATGACATATGAGAAGAGGCTCCAGAATCAACATACCAAGAATTTTTATCATTGGTGTATGCAGACATTGCAGCTTGAGAAATTAACAATCTAAGGTTTTTAAAACCTTCATTAATTGAGGATTCATTGTTCACAAAATTACTATCTTGTTTCCTATATCTTTATCTGGATTCATTTGCTTTTATTTTATAGCAATCTTTGGCACGATGACCAGGATTTCCACAATAAAAACACTGATAATTCTTCATAGCATTAGATTCAAACTTTGATGAAGCTAAGCCTTTTTTATTGCTTGGTATTTACCTCCTTTACTTCTATCCCAAGGATTTCCTCTGTATAGTTGTTTTCCTTTTGATACAAGTGAAAAATATGAAGACCTTGCATCCAAATCAAAAGTATTCATTCTTTCTTCCTCTTGTAAGAGGATCCCTGTCAATTCAGTAAAGGTAGGAGGATTTTCTCTAGCTCCAAGACTAGAAATAAACACTTGATAATATTTAATTAAATATTTTAATGTAATTGTTACTATATCAGTGTTGGACACCTTCCAACCAATTGTGCCAAGATGGTCACTTAGATCTTTGATTCTGAAAATGCAGGTAGTTATGTTCTCATGCATTTCCATTTTGATGTACAACGACTTACTTTTTAGATAGAAAATGTGATTGGCATTTGTTGTAACTTATCTCATAGAGCTCCTTATGTAGATACCACGCTTATTTAAATGTCTTGCAGTCTTGGATGTGTGGGATTATGTTACTTTTCACTGACATGTGCACCAACACCTTCACCTTTTATTAATGATTTTCCAAATCTGTAATTGCAATAGTGTGAGCAATGGGTTTGTCCTCATCCCCACTTACTATGGGCCATAAATTCATCCCTTCCAATGCAGTTAATAACTTAAACAACATAGTTTTCACAATCAAGTCTGGAGGCCTCATTCAAATATGTTTTGGCAAGCAAATTTGACATTGTGCCAGAAATTAATCTCACTGCAACTTTTTGAATAGGGAAAAATTAGAATGTTGTAGATGAATTTACCTCTGTGATTCAACAAAGATCTACTCCTTTATAGTGCAGATCCAACGTTTCCACCTCCATACAATTTAACAAACTGAATCAACAATAAGCAATCTAATAGGTGACTCCCTTAATTGACTCAATTTCCTGCAATCTCAATTGATGGATTTTAGCACACCCTTCTCCAACAGAGTATACTTCTACATGCATCTATCAAATTTTTTTTCTCTTTACACAGTGGAAGCCCCTTCATGTAACCCTCTTAAAACTGGGAAAGCCTCTACTCAAATGACCATATCAATGGCAGTTGCTTCTTTCATTTGCGACCTCTTTCAGCACAAGTCTGATCTTTCCTAATGGGAAACACACAGATCAAACTAAACTAGTTGCACATACTAGTTAAATTGATCTCTATTGCAGCAACAGTTAGACAAGCTCAGGTGGATCTTTCTCACATAGCGAGCCTTTGGCTTTGATACCGACTTAGATTTTATAACCATAGAACACAGAAGACAAGCCAATTAAATAATTTCACAAGTGAGAGACCAAATTTTCTCACACCACAACAACTTGTTTATTGAGTAAACATAAGCATACATTTATACTTCACTCCACACTTGACCACCGACATCTAGAACCTTCAGAAAACTAAGCATAACTCTGATCTGGATTTATGTGTGAATGAAATGAAAGAAAAAATAAAAAATCATAATCACATACATTTTGCAAAGATAACATAGATACAGTAAACACATATTCTATTAAATGGTGGAAATAGAACAGACTGTAATACAATAGCTAGAATGGCGGTGGCTATCTCTGAGAAGAGATGTGACTGCTACGCTCATCCATGCAAAGATGAATAAAAAATAAGGCCAAATGGGACTATTTATAATAAGGACATGGACGAGAACCCCAAAAATCCAAAACATAACCCTAGAAGATGAACCGTCATAAAGTTTGTGTCCCCAAGGTGGTAAGTTGAACAGTCAACTTCCTGGGGTCATAACTTTTGTATACGATCTCTGATTTGGGCACTCGATAGCTTGTTACAAAGATATACATGAGGACTAATTTAAATGACTATGAATCCTTCATATTAATCGAAGGAATATTTCTCAAAAACATGTCATTTAGGGCCTCAAAATGGCCCCAAAATTTTGGGACCCGAAAAAGCGTAGAAAAATAACTAGGAAACTGCCACAATGGACAATTGTTTTGAACCAGAGGAATAGGTCAGTGTCCATCGATTTCCATCTAGATCAACCCTCCCTCCTTAGGAAGAAATGGTATCCATTGCGTCGAACCTCGTATCATATCTCAAACTGTGTGTTGAGTTGATCTCTTGGTGTGACATTTGCCAAAGTGAAGAGGCTGTTTTTCTTTGGCATCCCGAGAGGGCTGTAATTGTTGTATGGATGATTTGTTTTTGGAGGAGCACCTTGAATGTGTGCCCTTGCATAGTATAGGTACTCATATGGATGAGGAAACAATCACTATGTTTTCTTCTTGTGTCTGATGAGCATAGATACCCAGTTCTGAAGGTGTTTAGGCGATCTGATGTTCTCATTCAGACACAATTGTGAAGAGGAATAATTTCCTGATGCGGGAGCTTTTTTTCCTACCTTGGGAGACTATGTTAGGTGCAACTGTCTCTAGTATCCGATAGATTTTTCCTCCCAAAGTAACAATGACACTGCGAGGTCGTGACTCATATACAACATGACGCTTGCACATATATGGTTGTCCTAAAAGAACATCACGGACTTCAAGTGGGGCCACATCACACATTACCTCATATTTGAAAGGCTTGATGCCATATGGTAGGAGGCATTGTTGATTAATGCGGATACCTCATCCTTGGGTTATCCAAATGATGTTGTAGGTTTGCGGGTGTGGTGTTGTTGGAAGCTCCTATCTCTTGATGACTTCTGTTGAGATCGGGTTCTTTTGGGTGTCCTTGTCAACAACAAAATGTAGAGGAATTCCCTTCACCCACATCTGCAAGTGGAAGATGCGCTCCTCTACCTCTGGCTCTTCAGGCTCCTATGTTTGAATATGTGCGGTAGCAATAGTGGCAATGTGGTATACATCGATTATTAGCTTCCCATGGTTTGCGGCTGTGGCATTGGGTTCTAAATCAGAATCAAGATCTGATTATGAATATTTGATCTCGGCCTCCAATGACTTCTTTGATCGACATTCATCAGTGTTGTGCCAAGGGCTTTTATGAAATTCGCACCACTTCCCGGTGTCCTTCTTTGTCTTTCCATTCCCCTTCTTTTCTTGTGGTGGGGACTGGTTGCCCTTTCCTTTTCCTGTGTTTTTTGGGATAGGGTTTCCCTTTCCTTACTTCTATGGTGGGTTCGCAAGTCCAGATTCTTTCTTGTTCTTTTCTCGAAATTTATCCTCGTTTTTTACAGCATACCAATAGGCATATCCAAGTGAAGAGATGTGGAGGAAGTCCATCTTAGTTCGGATGTACCGATGTAGACCACTGTGATATTTCAGTATCAAGTGCCGCTTGGAGTCCTTGATACCCAAATTTGTGTGTAAGTTATGAAAGTTGTTGGTGTACTCCAACACCGTTTGGTACCTCTCTTGACGCAGAATGGTCCATTTTGTGTACTAGTCATCATATGTTCCCACGGGGTAATATTGTTCCTTTATAACATCTATGAAAAAGGCACATGTGGGATTTGTCTCAACATTCCAGACTCGTCTGATGAGTTTTTCTGCCAATAAGTACCCCACCAATTTTGGACATGGGGGACTTCCTTAAGGAGAGAAAAGGTGATCTTATCCCTGTCGGAGAAATTATGAACAGAGAAATACCCTTCTAGAAGATTCAACCAATTATTTAGGGAATCTGCATTGATCTAGCCTTCAAATAAAGGAATATCAAAGTTAACTTGTACCTTGAATGCATGTGCATCCACGAACTGGTTGCTCGTTGAAGATGCACTTTCTGCTCTTGGCATTTGTAGAAAGATTTGGGCAAAACTATCCATCATCTCATTCCTCTGTCGCTCGAGGGATTCCTTGAGTAACGACTTGATAGGATCTCCTGCTCCACCATCTCTCTTTTATTCTTCCATGGGAGGCCTTTTGGGATGGCGAGAGTGATCAAGTGAAACTAGTTCAACACCAAACTCTCTATACCTGGACCTCGTCGGGGACATGCGCCGAGAAACAATCAAATAGCAGATTGCTCTAATACAACTGATCTGGATTTATGTGTGAATGAAATGAAAGAACACGTACAAAATCATAATCACAGAAAATTTTGCAAAGATAACAGAGATACAATAAACACATATTCTATTAAATGGCGGAAACAGAACAAACTGTTATACAATAACTAGAATGGTGGTGGCTATCTCTGAGAAGATATGCGACTGCTACGATCATCCATGCAAGTATGAATACAAAATGAGGCCAAATGAGCTTATTTATAATAAGGATGATGGAAAGAACCCCTAAATTCCAAAACATAATCCTAGAAGATGAATCGTCATAAAGTTTGCGGCCCCAAGGTGGTAAGTTGAACAGTCAACTTCTTGAGGTCATAACTTTTGCATGCGATCTTCGATTTGGGCGCTCGATAGCTCATTGGAAAGATATATCTGGGAAATACATTGAATGACTATGAGACTTTCATATTATTCAAAGGAATATTTCCCAAAAATCATCGTTTAGGGCCTCAAAACGGCCCCAGAAGTTTGGGACCCGAAAAATCGTAGAAAAATAACTAGGAAACTACCACAATGGAAAATTTTTTTGAGCTAGTGGAATAGGTGGGTGGCCACCGGTTTCCATCTAGATCAATCCTCCCTCCTTAAGAAGCAATGGCATCCATTACGTCAAATCTCGTATCATATCTCGAACTGTGTGTTGAGTCGATCTCCTGGTGTGACATTTGCCGAAGTGAAGAGGCTGGTTTTTTTTGGCATCCCAAGAGAGATGTAATTGTTGTATGGATGATTTGTTTCTGGAGGAGCACCTTGAATGTGTGGCCTTGCATCGTAGAGGTACTCGGATGGATGAGGAAACAATGACTCTATTTTCTTCTTGTGTCTGATGAGCATAGATACCCTGTGCTGAGGGTGTGGAGGTGATCTAATGTTCTCCTTCAAACGCAATTGTGAAGAGGAATAATTTCTTGATGTGGGAGCTTATCTTTCTACCTTGCGAGATTGTGTTAGGTTCAACTGTCTCTGGTATCCGTTAGAGTTTTCCTCCCAGATTAAAAATGAAACTACGATGTCGTAACTCATATACAACATGATGCTTCCACATATATGGTTGTCCTAAAAGAACATCACATACTTCAAGTGGGGCCACATCACACAGTACCTATTCTTTGAAAGGCTTGATTCCATATGGTAGGAGGAATTTTTGAGTAATGTGGATACCTCCTCCTTTTCTTAGCCAACTGATGTTGTAGGGTTGTGGATGTTGTCATGTCCCCTCCCCCCTCTCGCTGAGGAGAGGACGTGACTATTGTGCACTTCCATCATAACTGAGGGTCTAGCCCCATGAACATAAACATAAATGCACTAAAATTAAAAACATATGCAGATGCATAATGCAATAATACAAAGCGTAATCAAATTTCATTCAAGCATTCAATATGTTCATAATAATTTTTAAAATCAAATACATTGGATAGTTAAATACAAGAGGGCACTTATCTTGAAATTTAAATGTCTTGATCGACTAGCTATGTCACTGCAACATTCCAACCAACCATAGGAAAGTTGTGCTCATCAATCTCTCAGCATAACTTCCACCCCTGAGCTGGCCATGATTTCCACAAGGAAAAGGGAAAAACAAGCTCACACATAGCCAAATACACACCAATGTTCATCCATGCCAATATGCAGTTGGGTTTATCAGGATGATAAGGCAGTGGAAAGGCAGAATTGCTAAGCTAGTGAGATCAAACACATAACTATGGACACCTCCAAAATATCTATCTATCTTAGCCTCCACAATACCTACACACCCAACACAAGGAAGCATTCCCTTCACTGCTACACAGTCCCTTAGGACATACCTTCCCTTCCAGTGTTCTCTCAGGTGTGCACAAAAGATTAGCCATCCCATTTTGATCTTTTTGTGAGGTTCCTCTCTTCACTAGGTTTATCAAGCCAATCCTGGGCCTCTTCCACTCCAAATTAATTCAAAACAAAACAAGGATTCACATAACAACAAACAAAAGTGTTGGGTATGAAGAAAAACATTCTGGGAACCAAAAACAAAATGGAAGATGGGGAAAATCAATCCTGGAAGAGAAATTCGATTTCAACAAATGTTTATGGACTTAACAGCAGCATAAATGACCTCTTCAAACCCCTAAATCATGAATCTCTACTCCCATTCACTGTGAAACAAAAAAATGGCTTTTCCAACCTTGGAAAATGAGGAAAAATGCAGAAAACGTGAGGGAAAAACGCCCAGCTAGCTCCAGCTGCGTGAGGAAGTGAAAACTATGGATGAGGAATGGTTTGGGCACCAATTTATGGGTGTTTTCTTTCCCCATAAGCAAAAATAAGTTTTTAAAAAGTTGATGGATTTCCCCAATACGAAATTGATTGCCATACCTCTCCATTCCCAATGCATTAACTTCTCCAACCAACTTCTGGAAGAATTAAATGATTGGGTGCATAAGACAAAATGGGTAGTTGAAATTTTTATGGGTTCTCCCATTGACATTTGTTTTAACACTATTGGCTTAAGGGTTTGAATAATTTCCCTCCCTATTCCTCGTGAAGTCATGCCCCCATCTCTTGTTGCATTGCATAGCTAGTTGTATGTATTTTATTAATTTGCATATTTACATGATGTCTCAATTTATAATGTGCATGGCTAGCAAGATAACCATCGACATCGATTTTAATTTCCGATACATAAAATTTTAAATTAATGGCAAGGCCTTGTCCTTGAGCTCCTCGCCATGATTTAATAACTATATTTACATCATGTATAATTGTAATTCCATAGGGTTCAAAATTGGGATATTACAGGTGTGGTGTTGTCAGAAGCTCCAATCTCTTAACGAATTCTATTGAGATCAAGTTCTTTTGGCTGTCATTGTCAACAACAAAATGTATAGGCATTCCCTTCACCCACATCTGCGAGTGGAAGAGGCGCTCCTCTGCCTCTGACTCTGCAGGCTCATATGTTTGAATATGTGCAGTAGCAATAGTGGCAGTGGGGTCTACATCAATGATCTACTTCCCATGGTCTGCGGTTGTGGCATTGGGTTCTAAATCGAAATCAGGATCTGATTCTGAATATTGTATCTCAACCACCAATGACTGCTTTGAGCAAAATTCATCAGTGTTGTTCCAAGGGATTTTATGAAATTCGCACCACTTCCTGGTGTCCTTCATTGTCTTTCTATTCCCCTTCTTTGCTTGTGGCAGGGACAAGTTATCCTTTCCTTCTCCTGTGTTTTGCGAGCTAGGGTTTCCCTTTCCTTGCTTCTATGGTGGGTTCACGGGTCCAGAGTCTTTCTTGTTCTTTTGCCAAAATTTCTCCTCAATTTTGACAGCATACCGATAGGAAGATCCAAGTGAAGAGATGTCGAGGAAGTCCATATCAGTTCGGATGTACCGATGTAGACCACTATGATATTTCAATATCAGGTTTCGGTCAGAGTCCTTGATACCCATATGTGTCCGCAAGGTATGAAATTTGTTGGTGTACTCCCACACCGTCTAGTCCCTCTCTTAACGGAGAATGGTCCATTTTGTGTACTAGTCATCATAGTTTCCCACGAGATAATATTTTTCCTTGAAAACATGTATGAAAGAGGCCCAAGTGGGATTTGTCTCAAACATTCCAGACTCATCTGATGAGTTTTTCTCCCAATATGTAGCCCACCAATTTTGGACATGGGGGGATACCTTAAGGAGAGAAAAGGTGATCTTTTCCCTACCAGAGAAATTGTGGAAAGAGAAATACCATTCTAGAACATTCGACCAATTAGCTAGGGTATCTGCATCAATCTGGCCTTCAAACAAAGGAATATCAAAGTTAACGTGTACCTTGCATGGATTTGCATCCCCGAACCGACTGCTCATTGAAGATGCACTTGACGCTACCGGCATTCGTAGAAGGATTTGGGAGAAACTATCCATCATCTTGTTCCTCTGTCACTCGAGGGATTCCTCAAGCAACAAATTGATAGGATCTCCTGCTCCATCGTCTCTCTTTTATTTCGCCATGGGAGACCATTTGGGACGGCGAGATTGATCAAGTGAAACTAGTTCGAGACCAAACTCTCTATACCCGGACCTCGTCGGGGACATACACCGAGAAACAATCAAAGAGAATATTACTCTGATACCATTGATCCGGATTTATGTGTGAAGGAAATGAAAGAACAAATACAGAATCATAATCACAGACATTTTGCAAAGATAACAGAGATACAGTAAATACATATTCTATTAAATGGCAGAAATAGAACAAATTGTAGTACAATGGATAGAATGGTGGTGGCTATCTCTGAGAAGACATGTGATTGATACGCTCATCCATGCAAATATGAATACAAAATGAGGCCAAAGGGGCCTATTTATAATAAGGATGAGGGTGAGAACCCCATAAGTCTAAAACATAACCCTAGCAGATGAATTGTCATAAAGTTTGCGGCCCCAAGGTGGTAAGTTGAACAGTCAACTTCTTAGGGTCATAAGTTTTTCATATGATCTTCGATTTGGGTGCTTGATAGCTCATTGGAAATATCTAGCCAGGGACTACACTAAATTACTGTGAATCCTTTAGAATCACTAAACGGATATTTCCCCAAAAAAGTCGTTTAGGGCCTCAAAACGACCCAGGAAGTTTGGGACCCAAAAAACCGAAGAAAAATAACTAGGAAATTGCCAAAATGGACAATTGTTTTGAGCCAGTAGAATAGGTGGGTGGAAACTGGTTTCCATCTGGATCAAACTCATCCACAACGAAATATCACTGACAACTAGACATTCTATACATTTCTACATTATTGTAATAAAAAATACTTCCACTAAAGTTATATTATCTAAGTTAGACTTAGCCTCATGGATGTGAAAATGAAATAGAGCCTTAAAGAAATATTATAATTTTTATGTACATGTTGCAATAACCCGTGCAGTGAGTTGAAATACCATTCCATGGGGAACAAAGACTAGTCTTTGTAGAGGGACCCAATGGCAAGTGAGGTCATTCACTCACTAGAAGGGGGGGAATTGGGCTATGTGACTCAAAGGTTCACTATGTGAACTTATGACATATCATCTACATTCATAGGATATTAAATAGTATCTTTAATTTCACTAGATATTAAAGAATGCCTCTGAAAATCCTTCTTTTCAATCCCACTCCCAAGATGCCTTTCCAATACAAAAACCCTATTATTATTAGATATTTCAGGTATATCCATTTTTCCATAACTTTTTTAATACCTCCTTTTATCTTTACGCTTAGTCTAGTGTCATGACACAACTCTTACAACCCCTAGAAACCTTGTAGAGTGAAATACGAAATCTTAGCAAGAGTAGATATTTTTGGATGGGAAACTATGTTTTTAACACATCTTGACTTCATAAATAATTGTTCCAATTGACTTCACACCAACTTCACTCATAGAACATAACTATTCAAACATTAGTTTGAATCCAAACACAATTGGATTCACACCAGCTTTACACATAGATCATACTTATTTAAACATTAATATTACTTCGCGTGTAGTTAGATTCACACTAGATTAAGCCTCATTGTGTCCCTATATAAAACCCCAATACCCTATTCAATCTCATAGATACATAATTATAACCCCCTAGTACCTATTTGTTTTTAATGTATTTAAAATACCCTTTGAACCCATATATACTAAGTAAAATATTTCTTCCAATGTTTTAGAGTATTAAATTCTCCAATGTAAACTCGCTTAGTATAACATTTTCTACTTAATAAACCTCCCATAAAATATGAGTGACTAAGGATTGAATAACTATTCCGGGGGGGATTCATGAGAGGAAAACTTCAAATGAAGAAATAACTAAGAAAACAAGAGTAAAGGTTACAATGCAACTAATTCCCTTTCAATGCATTGACATACGAGTGGAGAAAACAAAAAAAAGGATTAAGCTGACGCGGCATACTAAGGATTGAGATTCTGACCCATATTTTGGTTGACATTGGAAAGTTAAGGATTAATCCCATGATTACATCAACATGGTAAGAATTGAGACATCGATTTATATAGTGGCATGGTAATAATTAAGGCATCGATTTATATATTTTGGTAAAGCATTTAGTTATATGGGAGTGAAGGGTTGCTTCATTCCTCACTTGCGTAACCTTTTTTCCAGTTAGAAAGGGTTAAGTTAGGTGAGAACCATTGGCCTCCTATTGGTTACTTGAAATAACCTTGTTCTATGAGAACTCAACAAACCTAAATAGAAAATCAGAATGCAATTGATTAGTCATAGGAACCTTAAGAGGAAGATTGGCGTTCATCTGGTCATTCTATATATTAACCACATCTGATTTAAATTTCAAGACTACTATAGTGTGACATCATTCATATATCACAATGCATTCAAGCAGATGAAGTATATGATGTAGATCTAGGAAGAACATACCAAGAACCAAAGAAAATTCCATAAGTACCATAAAATGCCATTGAAGGAAAGGGGCTTCCACAGATCCATACCAAGAGAAAATTTTGTATGCTTGATAGATTTGAAGCTTTGATCTTGACTTCATCATTGTCGGCAGTCTCTTTTCCACTCACGGCTTCCACATATAGTCAAGTGTTGGTTGTGGATCCTAATCTCATAGATTAAGAGATGTTATTGTTTAGTTGTGTTTGTACCCTAGTTTTATTGTACACTTGTCTTGGCTGGGGGGTGCGAGGGGGCCCATCCCTCCGATTGGGGGGTCCGAGGGCTAGCAAGCTCCCAACAGGGGTTTGGGGGAAGCACCCCAGAGAAAGGAGGTTCGGGGGAAAATCCCTTGAAAGAAATTTTTTGGGATGCTTGTTGGCCAATAGTTTGCAAACCCATGGTATTGGGTGACCCGTAGTATTTTTCCATGGTAATTCCCCTATAAAAGGAAAGCATTGTAATACGACTTTGTATTGTATTGTAGCATTGTAAAACAATCTTTGTGATTATGTAAGAGATACTTTCAGAGAGAGAAGAGGAAGTGCAACATGGTTGTTGCAGGTTGTATCCCTTCATTTTGTTGGATGGTATAATAATAAAGGACTGGCAATTTCTATGTGGACGTACCCCATCTTGGGTGAACCATGTTATATATGTGTGTCTCTTCTAATGTGTTTAATATTTGCATCTTCGATCCTGTTTTTCTAACAATTGGTATCAGATCCAAAAGGTCTATTTGGTTGGTAAACTTGCAGGAAAGAAGGGTTCCTGGTTTGAGTGGGAGCAATGGAAGAAGAAGGAAAGTTTAGGGTTGATAAATTTAACAAAAATTACCAGTTATGGAAGATGCAAATGGAGGACTATTTGTACCATGAGGATCTGTACCTATCGTTGGGTGGAAAAACAAAACAGTCGATGACTATGAAGGATGAAGAATGGGATGTTCTTGACATAAAGGCACTGGGAACAATACGGTTGTGCTTGGATTCATCAGTGGCTTTCAATATCTCAAAGGAAAAGACAAGAAAGGGTGTAATGAGTGCATTAGCTAAGCTCTATGAAAAACCCTTGGCTTCCAAAAAGATATTTTTAATGAAGCGTTTGTTTAATATGAAGATGTCACAAGGTGGATCTGTTTCTGACCATTTAAATGAATTTAATATGCTTACTAGTCAGCTAAGTTCTGTAAAAGTGAACTTTGATGATGAGGTTAGAGCTCTTCCAATCTTGTGCTCATTGCCAGAAAGATGGAATAGCTTGGTAATGGTTGTAAGTAACTTTGTCCCTAGTTCAAACACTCTTAAATTTGATGATGTTGTTGGTGTCATTCTTAGCGAGGAAATGCGAAGAAAAAGCACAGGTGAGACATCAGGTAATATGTGACCATGGAGAGAAGGGGGAGACAAAAGGAGAGAGGAAGGAGCCCAGTTAACCGCATCGAGTCTGGAAAGGGTAGATCCAAGTCCAAATTTGGAAACATAGAGTGTTGGAACTGTGGTGAGAAAGGACATCTGAAGAAATACTGCAGAGATTCGAAGAAGAAAGGAGACGAATATAAGGAGACTACTCAGGAAGTAAATGTAGTAGGTGATGTGTTACAAGATGCTTTGATTCTTGCATTAGATAATACTATTGATTACTAGGTAGTAGATTCAGGGGCTTCATGTCATGCTACACCCCATAGGAAATTCTTTCATGATTATGTTCCAGGTGAATTTGGACATACTTTATTGGGGGATGATGAACCATGTAAAATTGTTGGAATGGGTAAGGTACGGATTAAGTTAAATAATGGAAATGAACGGCTGCTAAAATATGTAAGGCATATTCTTGCTATGAAAAGAAGTTTGATCTCAATAGGGTAGTTGGGATATAGCAGATGTTTGTTTACGTTTGGAAAAATGTGGTGGAATATCACTAAAGGAGCACTGATAATAGAAAAAGGAGATAGGATAGGTATATTGTATTTATGTCATCATAATACTGATTATTATATCTCTGTAGCTTCCATGGAAACAGGTACAGTGTTGTGGAATCATAGGTTTGGCCACATGAGTGAGAAGGGGATACAAATTCTCCACTCAAGGAAATTGCTTCCATATCTAAAGCAAGTAAGTTTGGATTTATGTGAGAACTGTGTTTATGGAAAACAAAAGAGAGTTAGATTTCTTAGGGTTGGGAAACAGAAGAAGAGTGAAAAGTTAGAGCTTGTGCATATAGATGTATGGGGACTGTCTTAGGTACAATCTCTCAGTGGCTCTCATTATTATATTACTTTTATTGATGATACAAATAGAAAAAGTTGGGTTTATTGCATTAGACAAAAATATGATGTGTTTGTTACTTTTAAGAAGTGGAAAGCTTTGGTTGAGAATGAGACAGGAAAAAGGTTGAAATGTCTCAGATCTGATAATGGAGGTGAATATTGCAACAAGGATTTTGATAGTAACGATTCATATAATGGGGTTTGCAGAGAGAAGACAATCCTTGGAACGCCACAAGAAAATGGTGTGTTAGAAAGGATGAACATAACGATCATGGATCATGCAAGGTGTATGAGATTGCATGCAGGGTTTCCCTTATAGTTTTGGTTGATGTTGTAGATACTGTTGTTTATTTAATAAACAGAGGGCCTTCAAGTGCCTTGGATGGTGGAATTCCAGATGAGGAATGGACAATTAAAAAGGTAACTACTCATTTCTCAAAACTTTTAGTTGTGAAGCATTTTTCCATATTGATAAGGAAAATAGAACAAAGCTTGAGGCTAAATACAATAAATGTATCTTTATTGGATACAAGGTTGATGATTTTGGTTATCACTTATGGGATTATGAAAATCACAAAATCATTAGGAGTAGAGATGTAGTATTCAATGAAAAGGTTATGTGCAAAGATCAGTTGCAGGGAAAGAAAGAGGAAAAGGAAAACGCAGAGTACACAATGCTTGATGAAATCAAAGAAAATAAAGTTTCAAAGGAACCATAAAATAAAGAGCAGTAGTAGGTACCTCAAACTCCTACAAATGTAAGAATATCTACCTTGTTAGGAAGACCCCGTGGATGATTCTCTTCTTCACTGTATTATTTATTTATGATTGATTCTGGTGAACTAGAATGTTATGAAGAGGAATTGCAGGTATAAACTAGAAAGAAGTGGGAGCAAGGCATGAATGAGGACATGGACTCATTAGTAAGAAATTAGACTTGAGATTTGGTTGCGTTGTTTGCAGGAAAAAGGGCATTGCAGAATAAATGGGTTTACAAGTTGAAGGAAGAAGATGGAGGAAAGAATCGGTTCAAGGCTAGACTTGTTGTAAATGGGTTTGCACAAAATAACGATATAGGCTTTGATTAAATTTTTTTCTCCTATTGTTAAAATGACTTCAATTAGGACTATTTTAAGTTTAGTGGCAGTAGAATATTTTCATCTTGAACAGTTAGATGTAAAAACAACCTTTCTCCATGAGGATTTGGAGGAAGATATTTATAGGCAGCAGCCACAGGGGTATGAGGTCAAAGGGAAGGAGAATTTGGTTTGTAGGTTGAATAAGAGCTTCTATGGCCTGAAGCAATCTCCAAGGCATTGGTATTTAAAATTTGATAAGTTTATGACATAACAGGGTTATTGTAGATGTCATTCTGACCACTATGTTTATTTCGGGAGGCTAGATAATGGAAGATATATTATCTTGTTGTTGTATGTGGATAACATGCTTGTTGCAGTGTCTAACATGCAGGATATAAATGTGCTCAAAAGAAAACTAGCTAAATAATTTGCGATGAAGGATTTGGATGCTACAAAGAGAATCCTTGTTATGAGAATAACAAGAGATAGGAAAATTCGCAAATTGACAATGTCTCATGGTGAGTACATAGAAAATGTGTTGGAGAGGTTTTGAATGAAGAATGAAAAACTAGTTAGTACACCTTTGGCCAACCATTTCAATCTAAGTAAGGATATGTGTCCCAAGACACACGAAGAGATAGAATACATGTCCAAGGTTCCTTATTCATCAGCAGTTGGAAACTTGATGTATGCCATGGTGTGCATAAGACCAGATATTGGACATCCAGTGGGAGTTGTGAGAAGGTATATGAACAATCCAGGGAAAGAGCATTGGAAAGCAGTATAGTGGATTCTTAGGTATTTGAGAGGTACCACTTCTCATGCATTATGTTTTGGAGGTTCATACATTGTTATACAAGGATATCTTGACGCATATATGGCTGGTGATAAAGACAACAGGAGGAGCACAAAAGGGTATGTCTTTATTATGGGTGGAACAACATTAAGTTGGATTTCAAAACTACAAAAGGTTGTTTCACTTTCAACAACAGAAGCAGAGTATGTTGTTGCTACAGAGGCTAGTAAAGAGATGATTTGGTTGTAAAGGTTCATGGAGGAATTGGGTAAGAAGTAGGAGAATAACAGGTTGTACAATGACAACCAGAGTGTCATTCATCTTTCAGAGAACTCATCCTTTCATTTGAAGACTAAATATATATAGCTCAAGTACCATTTCATAAGATCTATTATGGAAGATGAACTATTAAAGTTGGAAAAGATACGTACTAGCAAGAATCCTACATACATCTTGACAAAGGTAGTAACCAGAGAGAAAATGAGTTCCTTCTTAATTTCAGTTGGCCTTCAACCATGAAGTTGAAGAAGAGAAATTTTCCAAGTCCAAGGTTCAGAGCATAGTCTAGCAAGTGTAGCAGTAGTGGAGTTGTTGTGATTAGTCTCCAAGTGGGAGATTGTTGGTTTTGGAGCCTAATCTTCCATATTTAGAGATGTTATTGTTCATTTGTGTTTGTATCCCAGTTTTACTATACACTTGTCCTAGCTGGGGGGTACAGGGGGGCCCATCCCCCCCATCTAGGGGTTTCGGGGGTAGCACCCCCGATAAATAAGGTTCGAGGGTGAACCCCCAAAAGAAATTTTTTGGGATGGTTGTTGGCCAAGAGTTTCTGGACCCATGGTATTGGGTGACCCGTAGTATTTTCCCATGGTAATTCCCCTATAAAAGGAAACATTATAATACGGTTGTGTATTGTATTGTAACATTGTAAAACAATCTCTTTGATTGTGTAGGAGATATTGTGAGAGGGAGAAGAGGAAGTGCAATGGGGTTGTTGCAGGTTGTATCCATTCATTTTGTTTGATGGTATAATAATAAAGGACTGGAAATTTTTGTGTGGATGTATCCCATCTTGGTTGAACCACGTTATATCTGTGTCTCTCTCGTAATGTGTTTAATATTTGGATCTCTTTTAATTGTTGAATTTTTTAATTGGTATTGCTCTGTGATCCTGTTTTTCTAACAGTAAAGTACTACACAGTATCATGCTTTGTAAACTCTGTAATTGGTTAAAAATTATAAATAAAAGCCTTAAACTAAGTCATGGATGAACAAAGAACTCACCAATGATTTGAACCAGCTTGTATGCATTATTATGCGCAATTTAAACCAACTTGTATGCACTATTGTGCTCTCCTTGTACACCACATTACTTCAAATGGTTGCATATTTTTTTCAACGATGACCATCTACTTATTTCTTCATCGCGCAACTAACATGCTTCTCAATTTGCGTAATTTGGCATCACAATTTTATGGCATATGAGAATACATGAAAATGAGTAAATTAACTAATCATATTAATGAGAGGAAAACACATAAACTTTTAAATGAATATGTATAAGTGATATTTTAAGGCAAAGCCATGGAGATAGATTAGTGTTATGGAAATCACTTTCCCTACACGTAGGTAGAAAATTATTGCTTGTAGAGAGTGGGGTGACCACCACTAGTTTTGATGCTAGTTTGAAAGTTATAGAATCCACCCAAAAACACAAAAGTGGCAAAGTTGTTAGATTGTAAGACTCATTTGGATCTGCCGCATATGGACCCTACTAAAAATTTGAGCCCCGATTAAGTATTGCTCGAACGAAATGCTGGATACACATTTGAATCTGTGTAAAAATTTGAGCTCCAATGGAGTGGTATGGTTGTTGGGAAGAGGTATCATAGATAACAAGTCCCTATAGTAATTGGGGGAAGTGATAAAAATTGAACCCTTCCCAACCATTCTAAGGGGTTCAAACCCTTTCTAAAATGGTAATCCAAAAAAACTCTTCAAAAAAAATGCAAATTTTTAAAATTACTTGTCATTTATGAAACACAAGAAATTTTATAAAATATTAGAAGGGTCACATTTTCAACATCCCATCAATGTCTTCATAGGAAATTTTTGGTTGCTCAATGAAAATTGTACCTTATTTGTTATAGGAGGAAGGATGTGAAATGTGAACATGATTTAGAGTCCATCTCCCAATACTTACTTTTGGCATAGAAAGACAAAAATAATTTTTATTCCTTTTGGCTCTCATCTATTTTGTTATATATTGTATCATTCCACAACATTAAATCCATTACAAATATCACCCCTAGATAATCCCACCATCATGATATTTATGCATGCACCATTGTTAGTGTACTCACTCAATGAAAGATTCCCAAAGAAGCTTGGACACCTTGTCTTTTTAAATCTTCATTTGAATTTATGGGTTATGAGCATTGGTGAACCTTGTCGATATGAGAACCGATGTCACATTTTGTATCCATACTTAATCTTTTGACATCCTAAAATCACCATAACTTCATTTCATTTGTTATATGTTCCTATCCTTTTAGATTTTATAAAATACTAACACAATTAGTCACACGCTATGGGTGTAAATTCTAATGGCATTGGGGACTTATTAGTAAGATTAATTTCAAATGTGTGGCTTAATGGCAATTTTAAAAAGAAAACAATAAACATTGAATGAACCTTAGAAAATGTGAGCATCTCTTTGTTTTCATGTTTATATATCTCATCTCTTTAAAAGCATCTAACATGTTATTTATAGTTATTTTATTGCAATTCTAGTGTTATGAGTTTTTGTGTTAAAATTTATGATATGGTTACAACTTTGATATCTAATATATGCTTATTATTTGACCACATTATTGGGCCTTTGAATCACTTAGTTTGTAATTGATGGAATCCCCATTATTACAATAGGCAGTCAAAGGGAAACACATTACTAATAATTAAATATATATCTTTCAACAATCCATGAGTCTTGTGCAAGTTTGGCCAGCTTCATCATATGTATAATGCATATATATTTTCTTTATGTTTCAAAACACTATTTAGTGATTTTTTTTGGGAAAAATTCTCTATTAATCTCACTAAAATTTTCTTACATACAGATATTCTTAATTAAGTTTAGATATGAAATTGTACAAAACGGACCTTTCCAACTACATAAGCCTAAAATATGAATTATAGAAATGAATATTATGATTTTTTTAATTGAAATGTATACATTATCAAATACTTGCCTCTTTGTTCTCCAAAATAGAATTCTCATTTTCCCAACTCTATGTTTCTTTATCTATCACACTTTCACTTCCTTCATGTTTTGTTATAGCTCAACTTTAGAGTTAGTATGAATACTTGTAAAATATTTTGAGAACTCCACGTAACTTTATTTTACTCTACCCCACCTCAAGACCAATGTAAAAGGGTATCATGTTTAGCATTAATGATTGGAACGACATTTTTTATGCATGTGTAGGATTCCTAAGAAAGATATCCAAAAGGAAGTGTAATTCTTGTTATAATCAAACTTATGCATTATGGATTATGTTCTAATTGTTCCCACTCTTAAAAAACAAAATTTTAATGGTTTCATTCTGTCATTTAACACTCTAAATTGATCCTAAGAAAATGTGTCTCAATGTTTATTAAATTTTATTGTTAATGTACATGTAACATGAAATTACAAGGTATACAGGTTATCACTTTTTATTGAAATAAAAAGAAATGTATCTAGTGGTTAATCCATTATAAACATTGTAAACAATTTGGAGAAACATATTTTATTTAGAATATTTCTTCTGAAGTGTCTACTTAGCTTACTCCTATCAATTGAAGTACAAATATTTTTTCAACTTTTCATTATGGAAGGGTTGGATGAATGTATACCTTTCAAATAGAAATTAAGAACAGCCCTTCAAATTTGATCACTGATTGGGGAGAGCCTCGATGGAGAAATAAGATTGTAGAGAAAAAATCTAAGAGCTATTAGATAAAGCTCTGATAAGCTGTTAAAAAATACTTGGAGGTCTGTCAGAGAATGCGGAACCCATCCACAACAATGAATATCTAAGATGCATTAAATGTTCTGGAATGATTGTCCCGTTCTTAAATAGAAATGGCAAGGTGATAAATAGTGTATTCAAAGCAAACAGAACATGGATTTACAGATATCAACCAGAGAATTCGGGTCTCCTTACGATTCTACTTGAATTTTGTAACATCATTGACTCAATTTCACGTTTAAATCAAATTTACATGAAGGAGGAATGTAGGTAATAGTGGTTGGCCATGGATCGATCCCATTGGAAAAAGAGGCCAAGATTTCATGTGAGGTCGTCAGATTGTAGGTAGGTAACATCCAAAATGTACGAAGAGAAAAAATGGAGGGGTACACATAAGGGATATATATGGAAATGGAAATTTACGTTCATCTAAGGTTGACGATGGAAAATGGTTTTCGAGGAAACAAAATCAATTGTGACATCGAACCAGGTAGGATAGAGACAATGGGAATGTGTGATTCATTATTCTATGGTTGTTCATGTGACTCCTCTCCCTATGAGAGACTTGGAAATTGTCAAAGTGAATCCCATTTCTATGATTCTCTTATTCTTCTTCCTACACACCATTCCTGAGACCGATTACCATTATTGGTATATGAAGGTGAAGGGATTAATGAGAATAATAAGATTGTTCCAGAATAATGTTCAAGAAATACCCAAGAACTTATCATTCCATTGCTAATCGTGAAGGCATGTTTGACTTGGTGATGTACTTGTAACTTTAGAATATATTATGATGTATATTATCAATTTATGTTGTTGTTCCCCCATCATAGATCTGTTTACCTCTTTCCGGTATGGAATTATTGTGTATAGACCTTGAGGTACAACCTCCATTGTAAGTTGGGGCAATAGTCCCCAATGTAACATCATGTAATGTGTATTTGGAGTCTCTTTAGGAGAAGCCGTCCCTGTTAGGGTAACAGACCAATGCCATTCATGTAAAGTTCAGTCACTTAATTAGTATAAATAGGGAGGCACCCTCCCTCATTTATACACACATCACACTCACTCAAGTTCGCATGAGAGAGAGAGAGAGAGAAGGAGGAGATATAGATAGCTGTTGGAGACTTCTTATGACACAGTCTTTGTAATTGAAATATTATGAAGAAGTTTGTGAGGTTTTCTCCTTTATGGTTTCCCCGGTGAAAATCTTTGTGTCTTGTGTATATGTTCTATCTTATGCATATTTTGTACTTTTTATTCTTTCAGATAAAGAACCTAACTAAGCTAATAATATATAATAAAAACTAACATGGTATCAGAGGCTCTCTGAAAGAAGGCTTCATGCAGCAGCGAAAACTGGGGATTCCTAGTTCAATATCTTCTCTCCACAGATCATCAAGAAAAGAGGGTTAGGCTAACTCACCTCAGTAGGGCGCATATTTTGGTGGAAGCAGTTTCAAATTTGAAGAAGTTTCAATTTTGACCCTATGACTAGTGTCAGGAGAAACTAGGGCATCAAGTTTCAAAATATTCCCACCTAAGTCTTCAAGAAAGGGTGCTTCTAAGAAACTAGCCTCAAGGAGGCGCATATTTATGTCCAAATAGAATTCCCAAACTCCAAGTTTGGAAAATTAGGGTTTCTCTAACAAAACCTAGGTCAGCTAGCTCTGGAACCAGGTCAAACACCTCAAAATCAATAAGATCTAAATCTTTGATATTTCCATTTTAGGTTCTCATTTGAAAATATGACTCACCACACTCATCTTGAGGACAAGTTTGGAGGGGATGATAACTTCCTAGCATGGAAGTACATAATCTCCCTGATCCTTGAAGATAATGATTTGGATCATTACATCACTGGAGAATTTCTAGAACCAGGGGGAGATGAGGCTAAGGATACTCATAAGAATAACTTGGCTAAGGCCAAGAGAATCATTGCAGATTCCATTAAGGATCACCTCATCCCCCATGTGTCATCATTAAAGAAACCAAATGAAGTAAATGATGCTTTGACAAAGAATGTGAATATATAGAACTCCGAGACTATACAGTATTACTTCATAAGGGTTGCTCAAATCAAAGAACAACTTGAAGCAGTTGAAGTGAATGTCGATGAAGGAGAAATTGTGATGACTACCTTGAATGGTCTCCCTAGATCATGGCACTCATTCATTCAAGGAATCAGTGCAAGAAGGAGTTTGATCTCTTTTAGCAGACTCCGAGAAGAATTCACATAAGCATAAGCTTGAATCGTAACAAGAGAAGAGATGATGGGAGCAACTGAATATCAAGCTCTCACAGTTCACACCTAGAAGAAATACAATAATAAGAAGAAGAATGTAACACCCCGTTTTTTACCCCGTTTGCATTAAATTATATATGATGTAAATATTATATTGAATCATGGTGTGGAGATAAAGGCCAAGGCCCCACCATCGATTTAGTGTTTTATGTTTTGGTAATTAAAATCGATGCCGATGGTATTTCATGCTAGACCGACACATTAAAATTTTGGACATCATGTAAATATGCAATTAAATTAAAATATCCACAACCAGCTATATCAATGAAAAATTATAGAGATGGGGTCATGATTTCCTAAGGAATAGGGGGAGAATAATTCAAACCCTTGAGCCAACAATGTTTATCCAAATGTCAAAAGAAAAACCCACCAAACTCTCAACCACCCATTTTATCTTTTGTTCCCAACCATTTATGTGTTCCAGAAATTGGTTGATTTAGTTAATGCATGGGGATTGGAAGAGTATGGCAGTCAAAATTCAAATTTGACAAGCCATTGGATTTTGTAAAATGTGTTTTGACTCCTTGGCCAAGTAAAAACCCAAAAATGCATGCGCATTCCATTATCCATGGAATTCTTCCTCTTCCTCACGTGCTTGGTACTCCTGTTCATTTTCCCATTCACGTTTTTTGCATTTTTCCTTAGTTTTCCCATGGTTGGGAAGTCGATTTGGCAAGGCCCAGTGCCTGGGATATTTCCTTGACGTTTTTGTTTTTGTTTCCTCTTCACCCTACTAGGGAAAACCTGCTTTTTTCTTTTGAACAACAAATGGTAGAAGAGACACACAATTTATGGGTGTTTTTTAGGTCATTTTTCCCACGTTAAGCCAATAAATGTTTATGGGAATCGAATTGCTATTAGAGGGTGTTTTCCCCCATTTTGCATATCCATTTTTATCTCCCAAGACGTTTTTCCTCAACCCCAATATTTATAGTGTGTGCATCATGCGTTTTGGTATGAACTGGTTTGGAGTGGAAGAGGGAAGAATTAGCTTGATAAACCTAGTGTAGAAATGAACCACACATAGAGATCAAGAGGGGCTGGTTATTATTTCTTGCACACACTGAAGAGTACTGAAAGGGAAGGCATAGCCTGCGAGACTGTGTAGTAGAGAATGGGATGCTTCCTTATGTTGGGTGTGTAGGTGTTGGTAAAACCAAGCTAGATTTTGTGTAGGTGTCCATAGCTCTATGGTTGAGCTCACTAGCTTATCAATTCATCCTTCCACCTCCTTAGCAGCCTGATAAACCCAATTTTGTTTAGCTTGGCTAAGTTGTGATGTTTTTTGGGCTATGTGTGATCCTGTTGTTCCCTTATGCCTTGTGGGAATCATGCCTAGCTCAGGGGTGGAAATGGTGCTGAGAGATGGGTGAGCACACTAGCCTATGGTTGGCTGGAACATTGCAGCGACATAACTGGTTGCGGGAAAACTCCTTTTCAAGATAAGTATTTCTTGTGTATTTACTTCTGCAACTGTAATTGTTTAATGAATTATGATGAACATGTTAAATTCTTTGAATGAATGAATTTTTCTTCCGTTGTACATTACATCTGTATATGTTTTTATGTTCAATGCATTTTTATATTACGTTTGTTGATGTAATTGTAATTTTGGAATGTATTCATCCGTATATCTTATGTATTCTACCCCGATCTTTATTCTGGGATGTGTCTGTAATGTATTTGAGTCATGTCATACCTCGATGTTTATTCTGGGAATTTTGTATAATATAAGAAAGTCATGTCAAGTCATTGTGGGTAACCCTCCTATTGGTCAAGGGTTAAAGTATCCGCAGTTGTGGGTCCCTGGGGTTATTAGACTATCCTAGAGATGTCGACCCTAGGTGAGTCATTGTAAGTCGAGGCAGTAGTCCCCACCAATGTATTAAGGATAAACCTCCTTGTTGGTTGGAGGAGGCAAAGTCCCTACAAGTTGTGGGGCACTAGGGTTATTAGACACTCATAGAGATGTCGGCTCTAGTAAGTAATTGTTAAGTGAGGCTGACATGTTGGAGTGGGTTTCAAGTGAATGAAAGAATATAAATAGAGAGTGTGCCTCTCTATTTATCATACACACACTCACTCATTAGGGCGCATGAGTGAGAGGAGAAGTTGTTGGGACAAGAGAGAGACTACTGTTGTCAGGAGATCATCTTTATGTTTTCAGGTTTTACTTTTGGTGCTGATTCTGTCTATTAGGAAGTGACAGGGTTTTCTCCTTTATGGTTTCCCTGAGGAAAATTCTTTGTGTCTCTTGTCTCTTGTGTTTTATTACTGTGCATGTTATTCTCTCAGTGAAAGATCCTAAGATCATAATGCTATCTTGAATGATAAAAATCTAACATGGAGTCAGAGCTAACCTGAGAAGAAGACATTGTGCAGCTGTAGAATCTAGGGATTCTTAATTTTTGGGTCTCTCTCCACAATCCATCAGCAAAAGTATGCTAGGATGACTCTCCATTGAAGGGCGCATCTTTTTGTTGAAGCAGAATTCGATTCCGAGCATTTTCAGTTTTGGTGCGGGAAATTAAGGCTTCTTACAGAAGATGAATTTTTGAGTGATCCTAGCATAGGATTTCTCTCCTCATCAAAATCAAATTTTAGAGACCTGGGTCAGTATTTTTGGTTCGGTGAAACTCCAGGAAAGTCAAACTCTAGTTTGACCCCAAGCTAGAAAAACCCTACAATACTAAAACATATAAGTTTTGGTACATTCGCTATATCTCAAGATTGGCGAAGGCTCGGGAGTTGTAAATTTCCAAGGAGGAATATAAAATATGGATTTACACTTTATCCAAAATTCAACCTTCGATTCGCTATATTCGAGGAGATATGATCCCTCCAAGTTAGGGTTCCATCCTCTTCTAGAATTCATCCCTAAATAGGAAACCTGGGGAGAATTGCTATATCTTGGGCTACAAAGGTCTAAATGAAGATTATGAAGATTTTCCAGAAAGGGAACGGACTGTAATTTCTATTGTCCAAGTTTCAGACTCAGAAGATGAACCAGTGACATGTGGAAGTATGTACAACTTAGCTGTGTTGAATAGTCCTGTAATAGGTCACCTTGGATAAATGATCATAAGTCCCAATTGGTGAAACAAATTCTAACGAAACCTATGGTGTTGGAATAGGGACATGCGAGGCTACCTCAGTGCAAATTTTCAGACATAGAGGAGTAGTAATTTTGGAGATACCGCAAAAATAGTAACAGGAATTCTACAGAAGAAATTGGAAAACTAGGGCTTCCTATTCTGGGAGCTTCCCTCCACTGTTTTCAGAAAAGGAGTACATTGGACAGCTCAACTTGAAGAGATCTATCTTTCTATCTAATCATATCTAAAATATTCCAAGTTTTGAAAAATAGGGTTTCTCTGAAAAACCCTAGATTAGCTAGCTCCAGAACCAGGACAGACACCTCAAATCGGTAAGATCTAATCTTTTGCTATTTGCATTTGAGGTTCTCATTTCAAAGTGATCTATCACATCAGATTGATGATAATATTGGTGAAGTTGACAACTTCCAAGCATGGAAGCATATGATCTCCTTGAAGAAAATGAATTGGACACCTACACAAGTAGAGAGGTTCTAGTTCCAGAGGGAAATGAGGCTAAAAGCCTTTCACAAGAAGAACTTGGTCAAGGCCAAGAAGATCATTATTGATTCAATCATGGATCACATTGTACCACAAGTGTCTTCCCTAAAGACACCGAAGATGTTTGATTCCTTAACCAAGCTATTTGAAGAGAAGAACATAAATCAGAATATGAATTTGAGAAAACAGTTGAAGAATGTGAAGATCCAAAATGCAGAGATCATACAGTCATACTTTATGGGGGTCTCTCAAATAATAGAACAACTTGAAGCGATAGAAGAAGAAGTGGAGAATGTAGAAGTGGTAATAACCACCTTGAATGGATTCCTGGGATCATGGGATTCATTCATTCGAAGAATATTTGCTAGAAGGAAGTGATTACTTTCAGCAGACTTTGGGAAGAGCACACACAAGAAGAAGCTCAATTAATAATAAGAGAAAAGAAGATGGGAGCAACTGAAGATCAAGCTCTCACCATCCAAAGAAGATCCCTAAAGCGATGAGGAATATGAAGAACTCAACTCTTGAAGAACCTCTTATCCACCTTAGCATTTGGATAAGAAATGATGCTATTATGAATGAAGAAGACGATGAAGCTAAAGGCTCAAGAAGGAGTTTAAACGCGAAACAAATAAAGATAAGTATTCATTTGTCATTTCATGATATTGGTTTGTTATGCATTTTTTTATATTCGGTTAATGTATGATAGAATGTTTGCATTAATGACAATATACTACTAATATGCATGTGATGGGTAAGTAGCTCATGGTGCTATACAACTCTCCATTGCTACTTATCTAGAATGAAACCTCTTTGCTGACATATTGGATTAGTGCACAATCTCAATGTTGTCCTGGTAGAGATGGAAGGCATCTAGAAACGTTTCTGTGAGATATGGATGAATGTTGTATTGGCTAAAGTAGTTGCATGATCATATATTTATGCATAAGAACTTGCCAATATTCCTTATGAAATGTTTATAACCATACAAATGCATTTGACTTGTAGGAAAGATCGCATACATAATCGCCTATAAGTAAAGAAGAATGAGACTTGTTCCGAAGAACAAGTGACGACAGTTCAAAGATGAAGAATAACATGACGAATGCAGGGACATCATTAATGAATAACCTTCCAGCTATGAAGAAGTAACCAAGAAGAAAGAAGAATGATGTCTAGGATGCAGTATCGATACGTGAAGGAAAGTTGGTAGTTCCATCATGCAGTAGATGGAAACATCGTGGGATACAAGGCAAGATTCGTAGCACGAAAAGAAGGCATAAACTACGAAGAGACATTTGTAGCCAGTAGGAGTTGAGACACATGACAGGAAAAATCATGTGTGCAAATGAAATAAGGACTTGTACGAGCTCAGAAGACACCCATGGGATAACACATACATGAGGAGCTTGATGAAGATCTGAACCTTTGCTACAAGGTTGATAAAGGATGACAAGCTCACAGATGGGTGTGAGAAGAACACTTTCAAAAATAGAGGATCTTGGTATCTAGTGACCCTAGATGGATACATAGAATATTAGTAGCAAAGGAAGCTACTTATCACTCCAGTAAAGAATGTTTCAGTGTATAGAGTATGGAAGACAGAGGGAGTATGATGCTTCAGAGGGAGTGACTGCAGAAGATCCTAAGGCTCAACATGGTACGACAGGATGGATAGATTACTGATGACTCTAGGATTTACTAAGAGTAAAGTGGATTCCAACCTTTTATTCAAGGTTGAAGGAAGAAGACCAGTGATGCTCCTATTATGTGTCGATGCACTATTTTCTAGGCATGGAAGTGTGGAAAAGGGAAGTATGCAGTAGAGATCCTAAATAGGTTCAAGATGATGGACTGCATGACCACACCTATGGCATCGAACCTGAAGCTATTGATTGTTGCTTCATCAGAGATGGTTGATGCTATGATGTATCGTCATATGATTGGGTCCTTGATGTACCTGATGAATACGAGACCAGATATTTGCTTTGCTGTGAACACATTGAGACATGTTCACCCGATGGTCGCAAAGCATGCAGTAAGGTACCTGAGGGGTACAATTGATTATGGGCTAAGTATGAGGGGAATCAAAATATTAACCTGGAAGGTTATGTTATTCATATTGGGCAAGCAGTGCACTTTAGGGTGTTGCTTTAGTATGGGATCATGTGTGATCTCTTGGTTTAGAAGGAAGCAATCATGTGTGGCACTGAGTACAGCTGAAGCAGAGTATGTCGCAGCTTGTTCAACTAGTTGTGAGGCAGTATGGCTGTGGAAGCTACTATCTGATTCATTTGATCTCCAGATAGATGCTACTTGTATACATTGCAACAACTAGAGTTGTGTGAAGTTATCAAAGAACTCGGTATTCCATGACAAGTCGAAGCATATCGAGATCAAGTATCACTATATCAGGGATATGGTGCAGAGGGGAGTAGTGAAGCTCCAGTATGTTGTACTGGACGAATAGATAGCTGATGTGTTGACGAAGCCATTGGCTAGGGTGAAGTTCAAGTACTTTAGGGAGAAGCTTGGTGTTCTCTAGATCGAGGTTCCCTCCAAGGGGAAATGATGATACCTAGAGCCATTCTGACATGGTGAGAGGATTGGTTCCTTCCATGGTCAGATGTAAGGGCTGAGCCATTCTATCATGGTGAGAGGATTGGTTCCTTCCATGTCAGATGTGAGTGCTGATCCATTCTGATGTGATTGTAGGATTGGTTCCTACATGATCAGATATAAGCGCTGAATGCCATTCTTGGAATGGAGGTGCCTGGTCAGTTACCAGGAATACTTGGTCTAGGACTGAGGGCCTTTCTGATATGACTATAAGATGTAGTCTTACATGATTAGATGTGAGTGCATGTCCATTCTGATGTGATTGAGGGACTGGTTCCCACTTGATTAGATATAAGGGTTGTTGCCATTCTTGGAATGGAGGCGCCTAGTTAGTTACCAGGTAGCTCAGTCTAGGATTGGGGGCCATTCTGCTATGACTGTAGGATTGGTTCCTACAAGATCAGATGTGAGTGCATACCCTTCTGACATTGGTTTTCATATGTAAGTGCAGAGCCCTTTCAACATGAAGGATTGGTTCCTTGCATGGTCAAATATAAGTGTTGATCCCTTCTGAGATTGGTTGTCATATGTAAGTGCAGAGCCTTTTGGCATGGAGGATTGGTTCCTCACATGGCTGAGTGTAATTACTGAGCCTTTTCGACATTGGTTGACGGATGTGAGTGCTGGGCCTCTCTGATAGGGTTGTGGGAGGTGTTCCCACATGGTCAGATGTGAGTGTTGTTCGTGCCTTTATAATATGATTATAGGATTGGTTCCTACATGATCAGATGTAAGTGCTGTGCGGGCCATTCTAGCTTAGGGTTAGATATAAGTGATGGAGAAGACCTACATGGAGGCTAGGACTACAACTAGCATGAAAAATGGATGGCTCTGTAGAACTTCCTATGACGAGAAGAATCAAGAGATAGCACCCGTGATGATGATCCAGCAGAGATGTTCCAAAACCAGAGATGATCCGAATCGAGTGATGCTCCAGATCTAGTAATGATGATCCAAATCCAGTGATGATCTAGATCCAGTGATGATGATCCACATCGAGTGATTATCTAGATGCAGTGATGATGATCCAAATCAAGTGATGATCCAAATACGATGATGAAGATGACTTGAAGGTGAAGATGACGAGGACTCAATGATGATCCAGATGATATAGAGAAGAAGGCTTGTACTGATAAATTGTGTCGAGAGAATGCCTTCCTAGTTAAGAGGGAGTGTTGATGTAATTGTAACTTCGAAATGTATTCATCCGTATATCTTATGTATTGTACCCCTGATGTTTATTTTGGGATGTGTCTGTAATGTATTTGAGTCATGTCATACCCCGATGTTTATTATGGGAAGTTTCTATAATATAAACAAGTCATGTCAAGTCATTGTGGGTAACCCTCCTATTGGTCAAGGGTTAAATCCCCTGTATTGTGGGGCCCTAGGGTTATTAGACTATCCTAGAGATGTCAACCCTAGGTGAGTCATTGTAAGTCAGAGAAATAGTCCCCACCATTGTGTTAAGGATAAACCTCCTTGTTGGTCGGAGGAGGCAAATTCCCCACAAGTTGTGGGGCACTAGGGTTATTAGACACTCCTATAGATGTTGGCTCTAGTAAGTAATTGTTAAGTGAGGCTAATATGTTGGAGTGGGTTTCAAGTGAACAAAAGAATATAAATAGAGAGTGATCCTCTCTATTTATCATACAAAGACTCACTCATTAGAGCGCATGAGTGAGAGGAGAAGTTGCTGGGACAAGAGAGAGACTACTGCTGTCGGGAGATCATCTTTATGTTTTTGGGTTTTACTTTTGGTGTTGATTCTATCTCTGAGGAAGTTGCGGGGTTTTCTCCTTTATGGTTTCCCCAAGGAAAATTCTTTGTGTCTCTTGTCTCTTGTGTTTTATTGTTATGCATGTTATTCTCTCATTTAAAGATCCTAAGATCATAATGCTAGCTTGAATGATAAAAATCTAACAACATTCATGGAGATTAGATCCCCGCTAAAATGATAGTAGCAGCCCCATAGGTTGCGTCCTCTTGGAGGGGAGGGGACGTGACAAAGAATAAAGAGAACTATCATCACAACAACAAGAAGGACAAGAAACAAAAGAAGATCGAGAGAGATCCTTCCAATGTTCGATGCTATACTTGTGATGAAAAGGGACACTTTTCAAGAGACTGTCCCATCAGGAAAAAGAGACACCATGCTCATGTTGTCGAAAACGATGAACAAACAAACAAAATATTCATAAGAGAGAAGGATGATTTAGATGAAGAGTGTGTGTTAAACTCAGCACTTACAAGCACTATCTCACATGGAAGTAATGATTGGCTTGTGGATAGTGGTGCATCCAAACACATGACATGATACAAAGAATCATTTGTTCATATGTCTGAGCATGAGTCACCTCACAAGGTGAAACTTGGGGATGATTATCAATACCCCATAAAAGGGAGTGGAGTAGCTTCGTACAAGATAGACTTCGAGAAATCCTTAAATATGAAGGATGTTCTATATGTTATAGGATTGAAGAAGAATCTTCTCTCCATCTATGCACTAGATGCAAAGGGAATGAGAGTTGCATTTTTCGATGGCCAAGTGCTAATGTGGCCTAAAGGAAATACAATAGATGATGTAACAGTGATTGGAGAAGAAGACGTTGGCTTATCCAAACTAAAAGGACATCCTGAACAAGAATTGGTTCATGAGTCAATAGAACCAAGTGAACTATGGCACCAAAGGCTTGCATGTGTGCACTACATAGCACTATCGATGGAAAGCAAAGAAGTCTCTGGACTTCCATAGATCGAGGAAAATCATGAAGGAATTTGCAAAGGATGTGCACAAGGAAAGAATGCAAAGAAGAGATTCCCCAACAGTGAAAGAAAGGCTAAAGGAATATTGGAGATAGTACACTCGGATGTATGTTGACCCATGTCTTTTACGTCATTAAGTGGGTATGTGTACTATGTTTCCTTTATAGATGATTTCTCACGTAATACTTGGATATATTTCTTGAAATGGAAAAATGAAGTTTTCAGTAAGTTCAAGGAATATAAATCCTTGGTCGAGAACCAAACCGAAAGGAAGATCAATATTTTGTGGTCAAACAATGGCGGTTAATTCACCTGCGAAGAATTCAAGGAACTCTGCATAGATTCTGGTATTAAGAGGGAGTTGAGCACTCCATATAATCCTCAACAGAATAGGGTTGCAGAACGAAAGAACTAAACCATAATGGAAGCAACAAAAGCAATTCTACATGACTAGGATATTCATATGCACCTTTGGGTGGAAGAAACAAGAACTACTATGTATGTACATAACCGTACTCCTCATCGATTACTTGACAACAAAACTCCGGAAGAGGATTTCTCAAGAGATAAACCAGAAGTCATCCATCTTAGAATTTTTGTCTACCTGGTGTACATACATATCCCAAAGGAGAAGAGGAACAAGATCGATCCTTCTGGGAGGAAGGGTATATTCATAGGAAACATTGATACATCAAAGGCCTACTGAATATACTTCCTAGGATTCAAGAATATCAACATCGATAGAGATGTAACCTTTGATGATTACTCAGCATACTTCAGATTCAGGAGTCTACCTACTGAAGAGGTAAAGGAACCTGAAGAAATGAGATTTTGAGATATGGAAATTGGAGAAGCAATTCTAGAATACCATGAAGATCATGAGATGGAAGAACCATAAGAGCTAGTAGAGACACTTCTTGAGAAGTACTCCCACAAGAGGAAACCAACATGGGCACGGGAGCTCGTACAAGAAGCAAAAAGGTATGGTGCTCCAAAAGGAATGCATAGAGAAAGGAAAACACCAAAGCCTTACAATAGATGTGTGGACCTTCTATGTGACATCATTGACAAGGAACCTTCCACCTATGAAGATGCTTCAGAAAAGAAAGAATAGAAGGATGCCATGATCGAGGAGTGTTAGTAGATCATAAAGAATGATGTATGGGAGATAGTTCCAAGACTGGAAAAGAAGTATGTCATGAATTTTAAGTGGATCTATAATATCAAGCATACTGTATATGGATGCATCTCGAAGTACAAGGTAATATTCCTAGCACGAGGCTTCTCATGGAAAGAAGGCATAGACTACAAAGAGACATTTTCACCCATGGCGAGGTACACTTCCATTAGGACCATACTTGCATTAGCTGCAGTTATGAAATGGAATATACACCGATATGGATCTCAAAACAGCATTCTTGAATGGTGTAGTCAAGGAGGAAGTGTATGTGGAATAATCACTAGGATTTGAGACACATGACAAGTAGACTCATGTGTGCAAATTGAAGAATGCCTTGTATGGATTGAAACAGGAACCAAGGACATGGTACAACAGGATGGATAGCTTCTTAATGAGCCAAGGATTTACCAAGAGTAAAGCGGATTCAAACTTTTACTTCAAGGTTGAAGGTGGAAGACCAGCATGCTTCTGCTATATGTTGATGACTTGTTTCTTACGAGCAAGGATGAACTCGTTAAAGATGCAAGGACGATACTTGCTACAGAGTTCGAGATGAAATACCTAGGGATGATGCACTACTTCTTAGGCATGGAGGTGTGGCAGAGTGCATATGGGATTTTCCTTAGTCAAGGAAAGTATACAGTGCATATTTTGAAGATATTTAGAATGTTGGACTACATGGTGATAGCCACACCTATGGAATCAAACTTGAAGCTTCTATGTGATGCTTCATCTGAGTTGGTAGATTCCATGATATATTGTCAAATGATTGGCTCATTGATGTATCTAATGAATACAAGACCCAAAATATGATTTGTTGTGAACACCCTGAGCCAGTTTCTGACAGATTTGAGACATGTTCACCTGATAGATACAAAGCATGTATTGAGGTACCTAAAAGGTATTGAGTGGATTATGGGCTCAAGTATGATGTGAATCATATTATTAACCTATACAGTTATGGTGATTCGGATTGGGAAGGTAACACTATGGATAGGAAGAGAAATTCGGGTTGTTGCTTCAGTTTGGGATCTGGCATGATCTCCTGGTTTAGCAGAAAGCAGTCATGCATGGTGCTGAGCAGAGCTGAGGTAGAGTATGTTTTCGCGTGCTAGGATAGTTGAGAGGAAGTGTGCTTGTAGAAGATACTGTATGATTTGTTTGATCTCTAGTTAGATTTGAATTGTATCTTTTGCGACAATCAAAGTTGTGTGAAGCTATCAGAGAACCCTGTGTTCCATAACAAGTTGAAGCACATAGATATGAAGTTCCACTATATCAAAGATATGGTGTAGAGAGGAGAAGTGAATATCCAGTACGTGGCAACAAATGAGTAGATAGCCGATGTGTTGACCAAACCTCTAGCCAAAGTGAAGTTCAAGTACTTCAGAGAAATACTTTGTGTCATCTAGAACAAGACCCCTCGAAAGAGGGAGTGATGAATTCTAGGATAGTTGGAGAGACATGTTGCTCAAATGTAATCAGTATTGTAGGTTGTCCTTGGTTGTAATAAGTCCTGTAAAATTTTGTAGGTTATCCTTGGACGTAATCAATCCTAATATTTTTTTATGCTATAAATAGAGAGAGACCAAAATACGGTGATGCATGATATCTCACATGGGAAATGAGACAGGTTATTCAAGAGGAAAAGACCCTGGTGTACCAGGTTGCTCAGATGTAATTAGTCCTGTAGGTTTTCTGAGTGTAAATATGAGTCCTGGTGCGATACGTAGGTTACTCAGATGTAATCAGTCCTAAGACAGGTTATGAGAATGTAAATATGATCCCTAGCATGGTCCATAGGTTATTTGGATGTAATAATTATTGAGAAGGGTTATCCAAATGTAAATACGAGTCCTTGCATGGTATGCAGGTTATTCAGATGTAATAAGTCTTGTGGGTTTTTGAGTGTAAAAAGAGCCCTAGCATGGTACGTAGGTTACTCAGATGTAATACGCCTCGAAGGTTGTCTGAACAGAAAAGATCTTGGACGCATGTTGTTCAGATGTAATAATTCCTTGAGGTTGCCTTGGAATGTAAAATCCCTAGTGTAGGAGGTTGTTTGGTCGTTATTAGTCCTTACATATATATCTATATATGTGTGTGTTCCCATATTGGATATGATAAGGCCACAAATCACGTGAGGTGCACCTAGGAGGTTCTCCTTTACTGGTAGAATGCAGGTAGACGGTGTAAAGATGTAATGCACTGAGTGTGCTCCTAGGAGATTCTCACACAGTGGATGTTACAGATTGTCTTAATGATGTGAGATATCTTGGCATACTAATATGGTGATAAACATAGGTGTTCTACATCTAGGTTGTGCTCTATGTGCTTTGTGATTGATATTTCGCTTTGTGTAGGACAAAAGAGATGATCTAGATACAACTAGATAAAGATAGGAGACGCGGGTTATTTCCATGGCAATGTAAAGTTGGTCTTGGACGATTCCTACACGATGGATTGCTCTAAGATGTGATGAAGACCTGGATGAGGACTAGGCCTACACCCATCATGAAAATGGGTTGGCTCTATAGAAACTTCTAATGACAGATAATACATTTCGATGATCGATAAGAATATGATGATGGTAGTAGATATGATGATGACTCCACAATGAAGACTTGACCAGATATGTTGATGATTATGGAAGAGAGAGAACACCTTCCTAGTTAAGAGGGAGTGTTGATGTATTTGTAACTTCAAAAGATATTCTCATGTATATTCTCATTGTATGTTGTTGTACCCACATCGAATATGTGTTTACCTCCTTCTAGGATGTCATTATTGTGTATAGACCTTGAGGTACAACCACCATTGTAAGTCGAGGAAATAGTACCCAGTGTAACATCATGTAATGTGTATTTGGAGTCTCTCTACGAGAAGTCAGCCATGTTAGGGTAATAGGTTGGCCCCAGTCATGTAATAGGCCAGTCACTTGATTAGTATTAGGGAGGAATCCTCCCTCATAATTTATACACACCTCGCACTCACTCAAGTTCGCATGAGAGAGGGAGAGAGACAAGGAGGAGAGATAGATATTTGTTGGAGAATTCTTATAACTGGGTTTGATCATCTTATGACATATTCTGTAACACCTTGGTTTTGACCCCTTTTGCATTTAAATAAAATGATGTAAATAATCGTGGTGTGGAGCTAGGAAAAATCCCCACCATTGATTTAGTGTTATGTTTTGGCAATTAAAGTTGGGCCGATGGTATTTTTTTATGCTAGCTAAACATTAAAAAGCTAGACATCATGTTCAATTGCAAATTTTTTAATTAAAACCCATAGTCAACTATGTCAACGCAACTAAATGAGATGGGGCATGATTTTTCCCTAAGGATGAGGGAGTGGGGTATTGGAAGAGTGGGCAGAAATTCGAATTGGGCAGAGATCCAATTCTGGAAAAACATTTTTAAATTTTCTTGGGCAAGAAAACACCAAAAATGGCCACTTTTCCCTCATGTGGCAATGTTTCACCTTCCCTCATGATTTTGGAATGGAAACACGTTTTGGAAAAACCAATTCTGCATTCAGGCAGCAGCAAGCAAGCAAAAACAATTATGAGTCTGAACCTTTCACGAATTTTCCCCTGTCTGGCGATCTGAATCCTTCACGTTTTTTGTTTTTCATATGTGTATTTTTCTCTCTCACATTTTCTCTTGTCTGCTAGTTGTTTTTCTTGAACATGATTGCCTTGAATCCAATTTTGTGTCTTGATTCAGAAGATCAAAAACGTTTTTTGTTTTGGTATTATTTTTTGCAGCAATCGGTCTGGCACCAAAAATGTTCAGAAATGTGTAAATTTCTGTGTGTGTATGTAATCCCTGGAATCTACTACGTTTTGATAAATCCCAGGACTGAGATCACTGTGTGTGCATCCACATTTGGAATTTGAATTGAATGAAGGAATGGAAATAGATCCTAGACCTACTTGATAATGCTAGTGTGTGAAAGAACCTCACAGAACAATCTAGAAGGCTGGTTTTCTTCTTTGCATGCCCTAAATAGCACTGGAAGGGAAGGCATGGCCTAAGGGACTATGTAGCAGAGAAGGGAATGCTTCCTTTTGTTGGGTGTGCAATTGTTTATAAATCAGGATAGATCCAGTGTGGGTGTTCATAGCTCTAGGGTTGATCTCACTAGCTTAGCAGTCAGTCTTTCCACCTCCTTAACAGCCTGATAAACCCAACTGGAAGGATGGCTTATCTGGTAGCCTGATAAACCCATTTGTTGGCTTGGTTGTGTCTCCTGTGAATTTGGCTAAGTGTAAACCACTGCCTGTGTAAGTATGATAAACCCAACTGTGTTGGCTTGACTAAGTTTTAATTGTATCCTTGGCTATGGGTGAAGTCTAGTAGTGTTCCTTATTCCTTGGGAAAGATCATTCCCATCTCGAGGGTGGAAGTGTTGCTGAGAGATTAAAGAGCACACTGGCCTATGGTTGGGTGGAACGTGCAGTGACATAGCTTGTTGCGGGATGAGCTTCTTTCAAAGATAAGTATTCTTGTGTATTTAAGTTATGAAACTGTATTTGCTTATGAATTATTATGAAATTATGATGAACATGTTGAATGCATGAATGTGTTGAGTGAATGATTTTCTTCCACTATATATATATATATGTACATTCCATTATGCCATCTGTTTATACTTATGAATGTTTTATTTCAAAGAATTTTTTATATTATGTTCATGGGGCTTAGATTGTCTAGGTTGATAGATGTTGTCGCGTCCTCTCTACTGAGTAAGGGTTGGGGACATGACACAGTATTTGTGACTTTACTATTATGAGGAGGTTTGCGGGATTTTATCATTATGGTTTCCCCATTGAAAGCCTTTGTGTCTTGTGTATATGTTCTATCTTATGCATATTGTTGTACTTGTTATTAGTTTAGATAAAGATCCTAACTAAGCATTAAGATCTAATAAAACCTAACATGACTAAAGTCTTTCTAGTATATGGAAAATAATTATAATGAACTGGAAGTTCTAAATCATACCATAACTAGAATTTATACAGAGTGTTCATATTATTGGACTGATAATTTGTTATTGATGAGGTTTTTCCCACAGTTGTATTGACTCTGAAAGAGGCAAGAAAACATGCAAAGAGATGCAGATATATTTTGTACATTGAGAATATTTTAATGTAGAGAAACTTGCATTGAAAACACTAATCTAAGTTCGTTATCTCCCCCTAATGGTCATACCATTGGAGATTAGTTATGCATTATGTACTATTGTGTACTGTTGATTAAAGGAGCAAATTTGTGGGCCTTTTTCGTCAGTTATTTTTTCATTCTTATTGGATCCATGTTTCTTGATGATTTAATAGTGGTATCAAAGCAACATAAGATCAGTGGCCTTGTTTGATGGAACTTTTTCTAAATTATATGATAGATGAGAAACATGTGTGGAGATTTGAGACATCGTTAAAATACTAGAATATCCCTCGCGTGAACATTCAGAGAGCATGAATATCCATGAGACCAGGAGAGTACAAATATTAGAGAACTTCAATATTAAAGAGCACATGAAGATCTGGGATGCTAGCAAAATAAAAATATCAAATCTCGGTTGGGCTTGAATCCCGCACAGGACGGCCCATGACCTTGAAAGATAACATTTCCAATTTGTTACAAGAACATCTATTTGTTGGGATAAATACAAAATTTCCAATCCTTTGAACAAAGAATGCCGATGTGAAATTTTCTCTTAAGAGATCCATGCGCATGAGTAAAATGAATCAAATAAACAGCCATCCACATGACAAGCACACTCGAGAAGATAGTCAAACTGTAAGTAAAGTTTACTTTATGAAAGGTTCTTAGGTAAGATATTAAGTTTTTAAAAACATGAAGTTATCTGCATGCTATGAGAAATAATTTTTACACCGAAGGCATTTCACAATGGAGACACAGTCTCAAAAGATTCCTTGTCTCCCTATCCATTAAAATTCTGACACGTGTCTCTTCGGCTTAGCGAATGGGGACTGAACAGGTGTTGTGTCTCACATCTCGCGTGTTGAACGATTGTCATATGGCTTTACATAGCCACATTTACCGACAACTAACTTGATCTCCTCCTAGAGTTTCTTGATCACAGCAGGATTCTTCAACATCTCCGCCATTTCCCATTTCATGGTAGTTGTAGATGTATCAATTCCAACGGTCAAAATGTCGAAAAGAAGGGCCTTTATGTCATTTTTGCTACTTAATTTTTTGTTTGTGGTGTTGGTTTCTCTCTCAAACATGTCCAGTAAAAGGTATACAAAATCAAATCAATGCTGACCAAATGCTACTACTACGCATGAATGGATTGATTGATGGAGCTATGTCCTGACATTTTTTTTCATGCACGTATGTTGATCAATTTCGATTTTTTTTTGTACTGCACTTCAGTTGAGTCCTCGATTCTGCAATCTCGATTTCAAAACTTCTGTCCCATAGACCACATGTGTCCTATGTGTTACAATCGGTGCTATGCATGAATGGATTGATGTACTTATGGATAGTTTCTTCGTATCAAATTGACAATTGCGGATGCTTCTTCCCACTTGGTGTTTAGGGTATTTTTTTGACAGGTGGATTGTGTTTTTTCACTACACTTCTATCTGTTTCCCTAAATGATTGGTCCTAGAATATATTTTTGTACAGTGCTTGATTTTCCTTCACTGTAGTTTATTTCTTTCAATTGGGCACAACCCTTGCAATATTTTATGCCCAGGATTTTGCGAAATTTTCAGTCCAACAGTTTTTGTGGGTTTGGAATCATATTTTTTCAATGGATTTTCTGGATTTAGGCACACAGTTTGTGGGGTCAATTTTGGTCATGGTTTCATTTCATTGTTGCTTCAATCGATGAAATACACTTTTCCCATGTCCTTTTATCCACATTAATGCTTCATCAATGCATTGTTGCTCCATTAATGCAAAAAATCTTGTCATTTGATTCATACATGGGCCTATATCTTAATTTTGGCTCACATTATGATGATATCCAAGGTCTTGCTACAATGATTGATTTACCACATTTGTTGTTGCACCACCTTTGCTTTGCACATATATACAAGGCTTTAGGTAACCACTATTTCTTACTGTTTTCCTTTGCTTTTCTGATATTGATTTTTTTGCGCTTCGTTTACACTAGAGAGTTTCCAACATACGTTTTCACACCTTGTCAAATTTGCAGGCATTCCTTCAGTCTGCTTGAATGTTTTGAACATTCATTGTGGTAGAAAAATTTTTGATTCGTATTTGACCTTACAAACAGGTTCTATTACTGTCTTTAAATTTCCACAAATCTATTTAACTCATGGTATATGTATATGTATAAAGAGGTGTTTTAAATGTCAATAAAATGATAGGTATCAATTTTTAGGATAAATGAAAGTGTTGCTTATGATATGGTGAAACACCCTTGCTCAGTTTTAATTGAATGTGACTCATGCTTTGTTGCAGAAGGATTGTGACTTGTATTGGTTATGTGGCTTCATAATCGTGTAACACTCATGCTATGTTTTGAATCAGTGGGTCTTGTATTTGGTTATATTTTAACCCTCTCATCATTCTAGCTTAGTGAGGTCCATGTATAATATTGTTAGTCTTTAAATGAGTGCTGAAGTTGTAAAGGAAAGTGTGTCACCTGTAGTTTTCTTAGGAAACTGACTAGTAAACCCCACTATCAATTTCCTAGGCCTGCAAATGTTTTAGGTAAGGAACTTAGCCTAAAGCTTCAAGGCCATCGTAAATTGATAACCTCTTACAATGATTCCCAAGCTTAAAAATCACTATAAGAGTCGTTATGAAGCTTATAGATCCAATCTGTAAGCAGAACTGTCGTGTTTGAACTAAAGCACCTTTTATTTTTTGGATTTTGTTGATTTCAGAAGCACCTTTTATTTTTAAAACTTTCACTTTGGGCGCTTCCACCTTCCACATTCCACTTTCCGCAGTGTGGAATACGGGGATCCATTTTTTTCAACTGATCGGGGAAATCTATTCTCGAATTCCGCCTTTTGCCTATGCAGATTCAGAATTTTAATTTTTCATCAATAAAACTTTCTTAACGACTTCCACTTTCCACTATGTGGAATGCGAAAATTGAAAGTTACAAGTTTGCAATTAACTTTCCATGTTTTTCGACTTCCTCTTTCCGTCTTACGAAATGTGGAAGCCAAACAAGTCTTTGTCGCTTTTTTTTTATTTTCTCCTTTTTCCGAATTCCGGTTTCTGCAGTGTGGAATGCGGAAATATGAACTTTGATTTTTTTCTTCGCAAATTTTTTTTTCTACCGCTTTCTAAAGTACGGAATGTGGAACTTCAATACGTTTTGAGTTCAAATAAATTTACCGAAAATGCCAAATGCAAACTTTCCCAAACTTTTTATTTCCAAAGTTTGAGTTGCGCGCTTTCATTTGAGCTTTTGGCTGTCTTTACGGTTTGTGACTTTCACCCAAGAAAACATAGAGAAAATAGATTAAAACCTTGGCCCAGAAGGCCTGTGCTATTCTTCCAACTATTTTATGATATTTAAAATATCTTCTATAAACTCGAAAAACCATAAGGCATGCTTCTATGTTTTTGAAAGTCCATATTTCATATTTATAACAGATAATGAATATCAATAACCAGACTCATGGCATATGTTCATGTGAATATTTTTTTTATATATGCATTTTAGTTAGGTCACATGAATATGTCACATGGATTTAGGAAGCACCTTTTATTTTTAAAATTTTCGCTTTGGGCGCTTCCGCCTTCCGCATTCTGCTTTCCGCAGTGCAGAATGCGGGGATCCATGTTTTCAACTCATCGGGGAAATCTATTCCTAACTTCTGCCTTTCGCCCATGCGGATCCCGGAATTTTCATTTTTCATCAATAAAAATTTCTTGCTGACTCCCGCTATGTGAAATGAGAAAATTGGAAGTTACAAGTTCGCAATTAAATTTGCATGCTTTTCGACTTCTGCTTTCAGCTATGCAGAATGTTGAATCCAGACAAGTATTTGTCGCTTTTTTTTATTTTCTCTTTTTTTCCAACTTCCAGTTTCCATAGTACGAAATTCGAAAATCAGAACTTTGATGTTTTTTTCACAATTTTTTTCTTCTGCTTTTTGCTTTCCGAAATACGAAATGCAGAATGCAGAACTTCAATACATTTTTAGTTCAAATAAATTTCTTTCTGAATTCCGCTTTCCGCTGTGAGGAAACCGGAAACCGGAAACACCAAATCCAAACTTTCCCAAACTTTATATTTCCAAAGTTTCAGTTGTGCGGTTTCATCTCAGCTTTTGTTGTCTTTCTGGTTTACAACTTTCACCCAAGAAAACACGAAGAAAATAGATTAATACCTTGGCCAAGAAAACCTGCACTATTCTTCCAACTGTTTTATGATGTTTAAAATATCTTCTATAAGATCAAAAAACCATAAGGCATGGTTCTATGTTTGTAACAGTCCACATTTAATATTTATAACATATAATGAATAACAATAACCAGACTCATGGCATATGTTCTTGTGAATATTTTTTTTATATATATGCATTCTAGTTAGGTCACATGGATATGTTACATTGCAAATATTTTTTTTTTTGTTCATGCCATGTTTCATTCCACGGGAAAAAAGAACCATCACGTTATGGAGAGTATTCTAACTGAAGATTCTATTTCACTCTTGCTACATGGTGTTGTCAACATTTTCTCACTGGTACAGGTCTCCTCATTAAACCAAGTTAACTCACTCAACTCATCATCTCTTTGGTTCTGAATTTCTATCTCAGACGGCCTTCACAAGCATGAGTTATTGCTTCCAATTATATATAGTACTCTTGTAGAAAATGGACAACTAAAAGACGGAACTATAATCAAAGTTAGCCAATGTACATGCAACATTGTACATAATGTAATGTATGTTTACTTTCCTCGTTGTTTTTTTCCCACTTAATCAATTTCACACTATTCATGCATGCAATTTTTTTCTCTCCCAATACTCTCTAACATAGTTATCCTCACAAGACTATCGCATTGCTTGCACTCGAAGTTGTCACAATGGATGCAACAATTATAGGAGACCCTGCACCTTACCACTTACATGTAGATTCTCCCCCGCAAAGTAGTTCCACTATTGCAGTGAACCCTATCCCAATAAATGAAAACCCTTCCTTTCCTGCATCAACTATCCCATTCACATCAGTCTCCTCTTCTAGCAAAGTTTGGAACATTCAAGCTCGAGTTATTGCCAAGACAAACATACATGAATATGGAAACGAACGAGGGTCTAGAAAAGTGTTTGGATTTGACCTTGTTAATGCTTCACACAATGAAATAGATATATCTGCATTCAATGAATTGTCACTCTCTTTGTATGACCAAATACAAATAGGGATAGTGTACATAGTATCAAATGGCACAGTGAAAGTATCCAATCCGATTTTCAACCATTTGAAAAGCCATAATGAGATTTTCCTAGGTTCCTCCTCAACCATCCAAACATGCTTATATCAATACCCCTTAATACCTTTATATTTCTTTAACTTTAAAACTATTCAAGAGATTCAAACTATACCTGTCAATTCCATGGTTAACCTTGTTGGACTTGTCATTTCAGTTTCACCTACATCCACGATACAAAAATCAGATGGTGTTGAAACTATACGGTGCAACATTGGATTCTGTGACATGTCAGTATATAGTATTGACATAACACTTTGGGGAGAGAATTGCCAAATTGAAGGATACGAGCTTTCCAACCTTCGCGGTTTATCTACTCCTCTAGCTGTAGCAGTCAAAGGCGGGCGTGTTACAAATTTTAATGGAAAAAATGTTGGGACTATTTCCAACACTACTATTTTTATAAACCCAAAGATTCAAGAAACTGTGGTTCTCCAAATATGGTTTCATGACAATAGATTTCATTCAGCATCACCATCTTTGAGCCAAAAATTCAATGCCTCTCATTCTGCTCCTCGTAAATTCATTACCATCAATGAGCTACAAACTATTCAACCATCTGAAAAACCTGTTTTGTACTCTCTTGTTGCAACCATCACAAATGTTAACATGGATGACTTTCATTTCCTTGCATTCCCTCTTTTTGTTTATGGTATAAAATGCATGAAAAATATTGCCCACAAATTTGGAGACATTTGGCATTGTGGTAAATGTGATGGTGGTTTTCTTGAATGTGACTACCGATACATACTAAAGGTTGACTTGGAAGATACCACTGGATACCTTCATTGTGTCATAGATTTTGATGATGTTGCAAACCAACTCATGGGAATTTATGTAAAATATCTATGTCTTCTCTCAACTAAAGTAGCATCAATTATTGAAATAGTTCAGAAGATCTACAACAAACAATTAGTTTTTACTCTTTCAGTTAGAACAGAGACCTTCTACGGAATTGCACGCCTAAAAGTTGTAATTGTCATGGTTGAAAACACATAATTGGCTATTTCAGATGGACATTTAAATACATAGGTTATTTCAACTTGATACTTAAGCATTATTTATTGTCTATTATAATGAATTCCCTCAATTCTCAATTTTAAGTCCTTTTTTCATAGTTCAACATAGCAGGGTATTTTTTTAACTCCCTTATAACAGTTCTATTTTGTAGTCTCATAATTCCACTGTACAAGCTATCACTTAACGTTTTTAACCTAAATTGTTGATACAACTTATAGGGTAACTTTTGAATACTATACTAATTTTCTATTGTGTTTTTTTATAAAATAAACAACTTTCTTCTATTCTTTCTTAGCACAACTTTTCATTCTTCTGTACAGAACAATAATTACATTTAATGTTTTTTTTTCATATATCCTTTCTCATACTAAACTTTTCTTTTCTATATTGTTGCTTTCTTACAGTTATCAAGCTAGGACTTGAAAAAAAATACTTACTCCATAAATATTATTTTAAGGTACATACTTAGTTCCCAATATGCAATCAGTTAACATTTGCCTTATATGTTTTGTTTTACATCCATATACTTTGTAGTTAATACATATAGAAAATGTGTCACTTCCAACAATCAAAGCTTCTAACCCTTTAACAAGTTTACATTTTTCTTGTTGCCATTAAGCCGAATCATGACAATGAACAAGCCAATGCACAAAGAAGAGTTGTATATGCATAGAACAGAGATAAAAACAACAAGAAACAACGTCTTCTTTACAGAGCTGCTTATTGGAGTAGGGTCCCGCAGCTACAGAAGAAGCTGCTATTTTTGGCGGACAGATAATTTTTGGCGGAAGTAGAAGAAGAGGAGCTACGACGCTGTAGGAGGTTTCCAGCTGCAGAGCAGAGCCGGAAACCATGACTTTTGAGATAGAGAAGTCAAGAAAGGTGACGGTACCTGAGCGACCAAGACAAGAGAGCTCACCTACTGCATTGAAGGTAGCGGCAGAAGACAGGAGGGCTCAGCTACCCTCATAAAGGAAAAGGAGCAACGAGAACAAGGCATTGAAGACGAAGGACAAAAAGGAAGTGGTGCACAGTACCCATGATCAGTGCCGGGAAGCATGGAAGACCACAGAGAGCTGTGGTGTGACGAAAAGTGGCTACCTCAAAGTACAGATATGGCCGACTGTCACTAATTAGGGTTTGGGTTACTGTTGGGACAGGCCCACAGTGTTGTAAAGGCAAGACCTTCGGGCTGCTTATAAAAGGATGTAATTTTGTATTGTAAAGGGTTGGTTAGATGGTTAGGTAGTCGTGATTGAGATAGATAATAAGGATAAGTTAGACTGTTGTAAAAGCCAAGCTCTGGTTCAGTTATTAGCTGTAGCAATCTTACTGTAACCAGTAGCTGGCTTATAGAGCATGCATGTAACGATCCACAGGGATCGACTGAGAGGGAAGAGTATATTGTAAGAGCGACAATATAGAGAGAGAAGAAAGATCTAAGAGAGAATATATTGAGCTGTATATGAGGTGCAACAGAATTTTGTTTTCCTTCCCTTAAGCTATAATAGAGAAACACAGTTCTGTGGACATAACTTCCATCCTGGAGGTGAACGTTAAAACCCAGTGTTCTGTGATTGATTTGTGTATCATGTTTATTTGCTGCATCTATTGGTTATGTTATGCATTTTGTTTACAGTTCAATGTATGAATGAGTTATTCAGTTACATCACTATAGGAAGATAACCATAAGTTGAAATCCTTGGCACGTCGTATGCGGACTCATTTATGCTTGCCTTAGATAGTCAATTAATCACAGTAAAACAGTCTTGGTTGTTGAGTCTTGCACGTCGACACGAGCAACGCTAAGTGCGCTGAGCCGTGGGAGAAGGTTATTGCAAGAAGGTGATACCACATCGGCAGAGGAGCTACGGTGCGCGATACTGTAGGTTGAGGACTTAGCGTTGAGCAGGAGCTGCGTGTCGCACGGTGTGCGGCGATGCAGTAAGGTTGGAGATATTGTGGGTAGGAGGAAGTCGCGCGACGGGGGAAGAATCCGCGCGACTTGCGCAAGGATAGAGACGTCGTGGCTAGAAGAGCCGTGAGTGGGGAATAGATCCCATGGCGCAAGCAAGAGGATTGCACGACGCTTAGAGATAAAGGCCGTGCGGCTAGAAGAGATGCAAGTAGCAAGTAGGGTGCGCAGAACCTGGTCCAAGACACTTGAGTCTTGGCCAACCCATTAGAGTCACTTCGGGTGAAACTTCAGGTTGCTTCGCAGCCTGTCGCCGAAAGGGCCAGTGAGCTAAGGGTGTTGTTGATTAAAGATAGTAAACCCGGGCCTGCCCATAGAATCAACAAATGGTTCTGTTGCCGGTTTTGAACAACTGAGTACTAATGTTCTGTTGGCATCCTACTAGAGAAGAGCTTCACCAGTGGTTGGACTCAAACTTAAGGGAATTTGCTAAGAAAGAAAATCGGAATCCCAGATTGAGCATAGAGAACTGGTTGCAAACACATATCTCTTCAGATATACATGCGATATTCTTTGGAACCTATGGAAACGAGCTTTACGACTGGCTATCAAAGTTGACAGATAGGAACATATTCAAGAAGAAAAGAGACATTGTCTGGACATCGGAGCTGATTCGGACCGTGCAGAACCTTGATAACCCCATTACAAGAGTAGTGGACTTCTGGCTTACGAGTGTGCTAGAAGGCTTTGTTACAGAGTTTGCAGTTGACCAGAGAAAGAGCTTCAGCGAGGCCGAGCGCTACTTTTTCAAAGGATATCGTGGTAAGTACCTAAGATCTCTAAACTTTTCCATTAAGATGCTATTACATGAAAAAGGAACAATGGATCTAGTTTCAGATGAATAAGTAAAGATAGTAATGTCACAAGACTTTGAAAGTGATCTTGATGACATTGGACGAACACGTAGTGGAAAGAAGTATAAAGTAGATTTTAGATCTCCTGTATTTGAAGACAGTTCAGACAATATTAGACAACAGAGTCCTAATATCACAGAAGCACCAGAGGGGGGTATCCCTTACCATCCCTATACCCCGCAAAAACAGACAGGGACTCAGAGTCATCCCGTAGGTACTCCGTCCAGTAGCTCACAGACAGTACCTACTACCGCTACATCGCCTTCACCTACACCGTCGGGTGGTAGTAATCCAGTCAGTCAGAACCCACCACAGAGAAATAGAATGGGAGATGATATGAAGCTACCTACCTTTAAGGGTACAGGAGCAGAAGACCCAGAATAGCATTGGTTTCTATGCGAAGCCATGTGGACCATTAAACAAATCCATGATGATAACATTAAACTTGTACAGTTGGTCACCACATTGAGAGATCGAGCCTTAACATGGTATATGAAGTATGTTACCACACCCAGAACACTCGTCCAGGTCAGGACTGCCATGATTAAAGAGTTCAAGAAACCTAAGTCTGAGTCTCAGTGTATAACAGAGCTCAAGGACATTAAGCAGCTACCATCGGAATCAGTATGGGACTTTGACCAGAAATTCAAAGCCCTGATAGACCAAGTAAGATTTGAGTTTGTGCCAAAGCAGCATAAGGAATGGTTTATTGCAGCGCTGCTCCCTCACATCAGACTACCACTAATGCAGCAGAAACTCCAGATGCAGGATGACGCATTGGAGATGGCGATGAAACTAGAGGCTTCACCTCTAGCTGAAACCAGCACAGGCATGACTACTCTACAAAACCAGTTGGCTAACCTCACGCTACAGATACATGAACTTAAAAAAGGAAAAGAGGTTATGCAAGACATATGGTGCTTACGATGTAGAGCACAAGGCCATACCAAAGACAACTGTCCAGTCTTTGCAGAATATTTAGCGTCGGGGGCTCCTAACCCCTTACCACAAACCCATGGACCATGGTGTGAAATATGCAAGACGTGAGGACATCAGCCTCAGCAATGCCCTATGCTTCAGAAGTATGTACAGACACCTAAGAACCTATACTATGTCTTCTGCAAGTCCATAGGACATGATGAACAGGATTACCGAGCCTACGACCTCATGTTAGATCGAAAACACGACGTGTATAGAGTCCAATCAGAGACACAGGGTCCAGCAGCAGGACCACAGCCTGATCCGGCTTATGGTGGCCGTGGAGGAGGATTCAGAGGACGAGGCCGAGGAGGAGGCTTTGCAAGAGGAGAAGGTTTTGGCCGTGGTTGCGGCCCAGTTACCTGTTATAACTGCGGAGTAGTAGGACACTATGATAGGGACTGTTAGAGCCCCACTACCACTTGTAACTACTGCAAATATTATGATCACAACATAGAGGAGTGTCCTACCTTGATAGCTAAGATTAGAGAACCTAATCCAGCAGTACACCAGAACATCCAGCTTATTGCTGCCGAGCAGGAAAATCCAGAACCAAGCATCAATATTGTGACTCGTAGCGGTGTTTCCACTAGTGGGACATCGCAAGAGACGGAAAATAACACAGGTCAGCAGTGGGTGCGCAGAGCCCCTAGTAAAACAACAACACTCGACCTACAGAAGAATAAACAGACATTTCACGAAGCCAAGGATTTCTTTGATGAACCGACGCAATCAAGATCGCAGGTATTGCCGTCTAGGGGCGTACCGCAGCAAGCACCTTGTGGCAATAGTCTTATACAGACACCACAGGATACCACATCAGGTAAATGCAAGGAGGATGAGATGACAGGAAGTGTACATTCCTTCCTACGGAGTTGTTTAAAACTTGTAAGAAATGAGCAAGCTATCACAAAACTTCAGCGCATTATAGATCAGTGTCATCCATCTTCTTCCGTGAGCAGTACACAGCGTGCTCTTCATAATATTACAGGACATACAAGAACGGGAAGAGAGATGCGACTTACAGCGCAGGTGGGAGAATTTGAAATGGATGAGGTAATCCTAGATCTAGGATCGGACATAAATGTTCTGACTAAGCAGACATGGGAACAGATGGGTCGGCCTCAGTTAGTCAGATCGCCTATCCACTTGAGATTAGCTAACCAGCAGCGAGTATCACCTTTGGGTCGGTTACCACAGGTACCAGTTGACATTGACGGAGTTCGCAGCTTTGCAGACTTTGAAGTTATAGAAATCATTGGCGACAATAAACGTATCCAGCACTACTAGGCATTGATTGGGTGATCGGTAACATGGCTGTTATCGACCTAAAGAGAAGACAAATGACCTTTGAGGATGCGCAGATCTGGGTCATCGCGCCGTTGGATCCTTTCTAGGGTCCTAGATATATTGAACCTATCTGAGCTGAGGAGGAGGCACGAAACATGGAGAGTCTCTATCAGATGACCACAAACCAGAACGATTATGTCAATCCGACGGAAGAGGGGAACATTAGTTGGAAATGCGACAGCTCATGCGCATCGGATTCAGATGTTGGTCTAGAGAACTGGCAGAACATACTTCATGAAGTTTCAGCGTGCAGGTGCGCGTACTTGTCTAAGTCACTGCAATGGATTGGCACAGAGATCAATGATATTCCGTCATTTCACGGTTTAACAGATATCCAGAAATTCCTTGAGCAGTTTGAACAACAGATTCCTCATCAGCAGAGGATCATAGCTATGGATCTTGCAGTACGAGTCACACCTGCAAGATGGTGGTATGCGCATAAAGAAAACATTGCATCATGGGATGATATTAAAAGGTTGATGGCAATTAGATTTTCTATCGACAGAGAGTATGTCCCACAGAAGTACACAGGAGAGAGTGACCCCAAGTCACACATTCAGACATGCAAACTGAATTGGTTGGACATTCCCGAGGATGAATGGGTCCACCGATTCATTCACACTTTGGATATAGTTCCACGGAACTGGTACACAGAGACTGAACTGCGCAAGGGAACAACAACATGGCCACTTATGATAGATAGCTTTCTACTCACCTTCGCTTTTGAATCTAAGTATCCAGGTGTTGATCATACTCTACAAGTAATAAAGAGAAAGATATTTGAAGACTGTACCATATCGGTGCCAGCTCAACCTGAGTGGGCTATCCATCTAGAAGAGGCGTTAAAGTGTTATAACTTTACATCAGAACCAGACGAGGTAGATGAAGACCCTCGCATTACTAACATTCCGGAGTCAGAAGGGACTCGCGATGTTGGGGGACCACAGTTAGAGATTCCAGTAATCACTGAACCGATCAAGATTAAGAAGATCAATATTGGCACAGACGCAGCACCTAAGTTTGCCTCTATTGGAGACTATTGGAATGATGAAACAGTCGGACAGATTGCATATTTGTTACATGACTATCAAGACCTATTTCCCATCAAGTTCACAGAGATGAAGGGAATAGTTGGAGACCTGGGAGTGATGAGGATACCATTGAAGGAGGATGCTAGACCAGTCAAGCAGCGCCCATATAGATTGAATCCACGCTACAAAGAAAAATTTAAGGATGAGATTGATAAGATGCTAGCAGCAGGCATCATTAAACCAGTAGAAGAAAGTGAATGGGTTAGCCCCATGGTTGTGCAAGAGAAGAAACCAAAAGGAGACATCCGGATCTGTGTCAATCTGCGCAAGCTCAACGATGCCTCGGTTCACGATCCATTTCCAACACCGTTCACAGACAAAGTGCTAGATAACATGGGAGGACAGGAGGTCTACTCCTTCATTGACGGCTTTTTAGGTTATCATCAGATCAGAATACATCCAGAAGATCGATCTAAGACCACCTTTGAAATAGAATGGGGCTCATTCCAGTATACAGTAATGCCCTTTGGTCTTAAGAATGCACCAGCTATATTTTCTAGAGTAGTAGTTGCTGTATTTAAAGAATACATCCATAAATTCCTAGAAGTATATTTTGATGATTGGACTGTATTTGGACTAATCGATAAGCACATAGGAGATTTAAGACTGATGTTAGAGAAATGTAGGCAGTACCAAATTTCTCTAAACTTGAAAAAATGTATATTTTGTGCACCATTCAGTATTTTGTTGGGTCATATTGTATGCAGACAAGGCTTGATGGTAGATCCTGCGAAGATCGCCATCATTGTAAATCTTCCAGCACCCAATTCAATCAAGCAACTGAGAACAGTACTTGGTCATACCGGGTACTACAGAAAGTTCATCAAAGGCTATGCAAAGATTACAGCACCAATGGAGAAATTGCTAAAGAAAGGTGTAAAATTCCTATGGAATGGGGAATGTCCGCAGAGTCTAGACACACTTAAAGAGAAGATGGTTACAGCCCCCATCGTAGTATTTCCAAACTGGACTAAGCCATTTCATGTACATGTGGATGCATCAGGCATCGCACTAGGAGTCATCTTAACACAACCAGGAGAAGGGGACATTGACCACCCTATCGCATACTCCAGTAGAAAGCTATCGACAGCAGAAAAGAACTACACCACAACAGAAAGAGAAGGCTTAGCTATGGTGTACACTCTACAGAAGTTCAGGCACTATCTATTGGGAGCCTCGTTCAAGATGTTTACCGACCATTCGCATTGAAGTACCTAGTCAATAAGCCAGTGTTAGGGGGGAGAATCTACAGATGGTTACTCCTTTTCCAGGAGTATGATTTTGAAATCATTGTGAAACCAGGAAGACTGAATGTCGAACCTGATCATCTGTCGTATATAGACTCAGGAGAAGAGCCCAATAACCTAGAAGACAATCTTCCCGATGCGCAGTTGTTTTCTATCCAGATCGCAGATGACTACTATGCCGATATTATTCACTTCCTCACTACAAGAGTAGCACCTGACGAATTTACGAAGCAGCAAAAGAAGCAAGTGGTTGTGAAAGCAGCAGACTTCACCCTGATCGCAGGACACCTATACAAGTTAGGACCGGATGAAGTTTTGCGCAGATGTGTCATGCCACATGAAAAAGACGCTATTCTCAGAGAGGCACACTCAGGAACTGCAGGAGGTCATTTCGCAGGAAATCTGACTGCGTTGAAAATCCTAGAGGCAAGACTATGGTGGCCTACGTTACATAAATACACCAAGGACTTTTGCAGATGATGCGATATCTGCCAAAGGGTAGGAAAACCCTCGTGACGCGATGAAATGCCGCTATGACCGCAGGTCACGCTGCACGCATTTGACAAATGGGCTATAGATTTTGCGGGTCCTATCAACCCACCAGGAAAGCGCACGGGTGCGAGATATATTATCACCGGTATAGAGTACCTCACCAGATGGGCAAAGGCCAAAGCGGTAAGAAATTGTGATGCTGCTACAGCCGCACAGTTCCTTTTTGAAAACATCATCAGTATATTTGGATGCCCAGTAATTATGAAGAGCGATCAAGGCACACATTTCTTGAACCACACCATTGAGGCTTTGACAGAAGAATTCTAGATTCAGCACTATAAGAGCACTCCCTACCATCCACAGGCTAATGGTACGGTGTAGGCCTTCAACAAGATTTTAGAAAATGCTCTTACTAAGATCTGCAATAGCCAAAGGAATGATTGGGACCTTAGAGTAAACATTGTATTATGGGCATACAGGACCACATGCAAGAAACTTACCAGACACACACCTTTCATCTTGGTGTATGGACAGGACGCTGTTATGCCTATGTAGTATATTCTTCCCAGTTTAAGAATCGCTCAAATTACCGGGATGACTGATATAGACACAGTGGAGGAAAGGCTAGCACAGTTGCTTGCCTTAGACGAAGACAGATTCATCGCCAGATTCCACCAGAGAGTGCAGAAAGCACGCGAAAAAGCTTGGCATGACAGACACATTAAAAGTAAGACTTTCCAGATTGGGGACCTAGTGCTCCTCTACGACAGTAAATTCATTAAGTTTCCAGGAAATTTCAAGACGCATTGGCTGGGGCCATATTAGATACAACAAGTTACAGAGGGCGGTGCCGTTCAACTCAGCTAGCTGAATGGGAGCTTCTTCCCACATGGATTAATGGCAGTAGACTTAAGCTCTATAGTGATAGCCACCCCACCGCTCAGCCCTAGCTTAACCAGTTTCTAAGGGTGCAGATGTCTAGTGTAGTTGAAAGGAGGCATCACACCGAGAACTAGTCTACACCGGAAGGTACTTTCTAAGAATGAGGAATCGCATAAGGCCGGTTCATTTTGAAAAAAAAAGACACTTGTTTGTTTGTGCAGGAGATGCGAGATTCAGCGTAGTAATGCGATGTTCCCAGTGCCACGTATTCAGCTTTGCAACTGACAGAGGGCCAGTCAAATCGCCCTCTGACAGGCAGTTAATGAGGAAATGACTGGTGTCCCTTACCGTAGATTTGGTAGCAGCATAATTAAGTTTCCAGATTTGGTAAATCTCCGACGAGACCAGCGCCGGTACACACACAATCCAAGGGGTAGTTGATCAGATTTTAGCATTTATTGAGGATCGAATGATGGGTGTGGTCTTGTCCTAGCAATTAATGTGACCGACGGAGTCCGTCTAGATGACCGTTATGTCCGAGATTATCGTCTTGAACACAAAAACAGAAACTATTCATTCGGGAGGGCTACATTTCCAAAGAGCCAAAAACTCTAGAGTGCATTCTTGAAGTTCTCCCTGTGCAGAGTTCATCTCGTAACAACCTGCAGAGATTTCCAGACTTCGCAACCATTGCACATCCACCGTTTTACAAATACTAGGTTCTGTTCGAGGACGAACCACTAGAAGTGCTACTGAAAAGGTTTGGGCATACTGGCCTTGCAGCTCCCATGGCGACGCCATCTAAGGGTACCCCGTCGAGCTCGTCACGAACCAGAGAACCACCAAAGACGAGGAGCCAATCCCAGCTCATAGAGGGATCCAGTTTCGAGCAGGAAGACGAAGTCCTTAGTGCAGCAGACTACCTCATACCACGAGTTGAAGGCACTCCAGACGTCAAAATCTCCAAGAGTGGTAAGCTTACTGTTCCCATTCCGCCAATAGATTCTCGAGTAAAAGAAAATGGAGATCTCGTAGGATATGATGGCGTTGTTAAATTTATAGATTACAACCTAGGAGATGGTAAGACGTACCCTCACTTCAAACCAGATCAGTATCTTGTGATTCAGCAGAACCCAAGGATAGGTAGAGATGAATTTGTCCCCATGCCACATGTCCAGATTCTTGAGCCCTCAGGTCTGCTCAATTTGTTGAGACTACCCCATTTTGGAAGAAGTGCAGAGGTCAATGCCGTGGTGCGTGTGCTACTTTCGTGTGTACATGGAGGTTATCTCTGGATAGGCCACCGGATAGACCTAAACGTTGATTTGATACACCGCATCACTGGGCTATCTAAGACTGGTAAAGACCCCGAGATACAGATAACAGGAAATACCAAGGATTCCAAGCTGCCAACAGCCTTAGTTAAAAAGTATCAGCTATAGAGAGGAGGCAGGGCTTATGATATCACAAGTTTACAAAATGAGACACTCAGATTTACAGCCAATCTGCTTGCAGGCAGACTGTTAACCAAGGTCCGACCAAAGGAAGTCACAGGATCAGTGATCAACCTGGCCATACAAGTTACAGAGGGAGAGCAGTTCAATTGGTCCTTATTTTTATTAAATATGCTTCAGGAAGATTGTTTGGCAGCCCAAGATCAATCAAACCACCCTTTCCATTTCTTGTGGCTACTTATACTATGTGCCTTCATCGGCTAGAAGGAGCCACCCAATACCCAGTTTCCACAGCTTGCAGGTGGAGCACCCCGGGGCGTGCGCTATGCCAGTTTATGGGACAGCAACAGCCCAGCAAGGAAACAGGTTAATACGATAGTATTCTATGAATACTATAAGATGTTGAAGACAACTATCCAAGAATCACCATCAATCAGCAAGGAGACCGTGGACATATTTGACAACCGGATTAACTTTATGGCAGACAGCCATAGAATTTACCTGAGGCCCAAAAGGACTAAAAGGGACGATTGGGCTCCCGGCTGGTTCCGGATGACAGTGCAGGATATTGAGAATGTCATCAAAGGCTTTGATGACCAATGGCGACAAGAATACGAAGATACCACACCACTGCCATCAGAGACCGCACAGACAGACCCACCACAGAAGGGCAAAGACAAATTGGAGACCCAGGCACAAGGAACAACAGAAGTGCCACCACAAGGCGAAAAAGGAAAAGATCTACCGGAAGGATCAACAGAGCCACCCACGACAAAGAATGGAAGCTAAGAGACCACAGAGACACAGAGGAAGAAGAAGCAGAAAACTTCAAAGCCAGTTCTGAAGACTGCATTAACAGATGATGACTATGAACTCATCGCAACAAGGACGTGCGACACACTGAAGGACTCATTTGACGCGGTGAAGTCGTCGCAGGAAAATATACAGAGCACAGTAGAAAAGCAACTTCTAGACTTAAGAACAATCACAGAAAAGACTGCCATGATGCACACTCCACCAGTAAAGGTGACCACCAGAGAAACTTCGACACCGTCAGTGTCCCGTGAGGAAAGCTTAGCAACGGATCGCCTCAATACCGTGTTGATTCCACTAGGGAGTATCCGATTCCCTGTGACAATGAAGGACCCACCATCTCGGTTTAGGAAACCCATCAAGGTTAACCTTGCAAAGTTTCACATTGACCAGTTACAGATGATCCAGCAGCAGTTAAGCGCAGAACTCAGGGGTAGAGAGCTCGCAACTTACAAGCAGAACACGCAGCTGAAGAAACAGAATGCAGCACTCACTATCGGCTATCATAAAAAGGTAGATGAGTTAAAAACATGTCAGGACAAGGATATGAAACTCTCTCAAGTACTACAGAGCATTGCATTAGAGCTACCCAAATGTAACATCGAGTTCACGTTGCCCACCCCCCAGAAGCTAAGAAGAGTAGCAGATAGAGCAAAGGCTCTGGAAGAAACCGTGGTTAAAATGGACGAAGTAGTGGCCAGGTTGAAGGCAGAACACGAAGTACAGATCGCCGAGCTTGAAGCTTGCGTCTGAGACACCTCTCAGGCAGACCAGAAAGAGCGAGTAGAAGCCTTTTGACTCACTTCTGCGCAGGTGAAATATCTCATCAATGAAGCATTGTCGGTACTTATGGAGGCAACAAACACATGGGCCGAGTTAGATGAGCTGCCAGAAAAAGTAGAAATCCAGCAAAGTATTCAGCAAGTAGAGAATACTGCAGTGGCAATGAAAGAAGAAATTAAGAGCTTAGCCGCTCTTCAGAAGATGAGGAAGACAAAAGAGATGAACCAATTACAACAGAAAGCGCAACGGTTAAGAACGCAGGAGCTACACATCAATGACCTGCTTCAACCCTATCAGGAGCAAATCACTGAGCTAGTAGACGCAGCTGAGAAGAAAGTGAAGGAGTTCACTACCACAAGGGAAGAAATTGATCAAACAGAAGACTCCAAGATTGATCAAGCTTTGCTTGACTCGGCACGACAGCGTGTCGAGGTGATGAAGAACGAAGTCGCAGGACATTGCGACAAGTTACAATGCACTTCGCAGGAGGCGAAGGAGAAGCTACAGCAGGAGAATCCTGCTGGTAGTGGCTCGAGGGAGAGACACAAGTAAGTGTTAGGGGACTGTTGGAGTAGGGTCCTGCAGCTACAGAAGAAGCTTCTATTTTTGGTGGACAGATAATTTTGGCGGAAGTAGAAGAAGAGGAGCTATGACGCCGTAGGAGGTTTCCAGCTGCAGAGCAGAGCTGGAAACCACGACTTTTGAGATAGAGAAGTCAAGAAAGGTGACAGTACCTGAGTGGCCGAGACAAGAGAGCTCACCTACTGCATTGAAGGTAGCGGTAGAAGACAGGAGGGCTCAGCTACCCTCATAAAGGAAAAGGAGCAACGAGGCCAAGGCATTGAAGACGAATGACAGAAAGGAAGCGGTGCATAGTACCCATGATCAGTGCTGGGAAGCATGGAAGACCACAGAGATTTGTGGTGTGACGAAAAGTGGCTACCTCAAAGTACAGATATGGCCGACTGTCACTAATTAGGGTTTGGGTTACTGTTGGGATAGGCCCACAATGTTGTAAAGGAAAGACCTTCGGGCTGCTTATAAAAGGATTTAATTTTGTATTGTAAATGGTTGGTTAGATGGTTAGGCAGTCGTGATTGAGATAGATAATAAGGATAAGTTAGACTGTTGTAAAATCCAAGCTCTGGTTCTATTATTAGCTGTAGCAATCTTACTGTAACCAGTAGCTGGCTTATAGAGCATGCATGTAACGATCCGCAGGGATTAACTGAGAGGGAAGAGTATATTGTAAGAGCGACAATATAGAGAGAGAAGAAAGATCTAAGAGAGAAGATCTTGAGCTGCATATGAGGTGCAGCAGAACTGTGTTTTCCTTCCCTTAAGCTATAATAGAGAAACACAGTTCTGTGGACGTAACTTCCATCCTGGAGGTGAACCACGTTAAAACCCAGTGTTCTTTGATTGATTTGTGTATCGTGTTTATTTGCTGCATCTATTGGTTATGTTATGCATTTTGTTTACAGTTCAATGTATGAATGAGTTATTCCGTTACAGCACTATAGGAAGATAACCATAAGTTGAAATCCTTGGCACGTCGTATGCGGACTCATTTATGCTTGCCTTAGATAGTCAATTAATCACAGTAAAACAGTCTTGGTTGTTGAGTCTTGCACGTCGACACGAGCAACGCTAAGTGCACTGAGCCGCGGGAGAAGGTTATTGCAAGAAGATGATACCGCATCGGCAGAGGAGCTGCGGTGCGCGATACTGTAGGTTGAGGACTTAGCGTTGAGCAGGAGCTGCGTGTCGCACGATGTGCGGCGATGCGGTAAGGTTGGAGATATTGTGGGTAGGAGGAAGTCGCGTGATAGGGGAAGAATCTGCGTGACGTGCGCAAGGATAGAGACGTCGCGGCTAGAAGAGCCGCGAGTGGGGAATAGATCCCGCGGCGGAAGCAGGAGGATTGCACGACGCTTAGAGATAAAGGCTGTGCGGCTAGAAGAGCTGCGAGTAGCAAGTAGGGTGCGCAGAACCTGGTCCAAGACACTTGACTCTTGGCCAACCCATTAGAGTCACTTCGGGTGAGACTTTAGGTCGCTTCGTGGCCTGTCGCCGAAAGGGCCAGTGAGCTAAGGGTGTTGTTGATTAAAGATAGTAAACCCGGGTCTGCCCATAGAATCAACACTGCTCATCTACCTGTGGATATGTTTTCTTCATTTTCTCTTTCCCAACCTTCCAACATACCTCCCCTTCCATAATCTATGCTAAATCCATCGAACACTCACCTCGATGCTGCACATCAATGATTTCGTAAAAAAATGTACCAACTAGCTGATATGCATGTCTTCTTGATTTGCAAAGAATGTTATCTTAGTATTGCAACAAAAAAGTTCCATGTGCATACAGTTATTCTCGTTGTATTCTAGAAAAAAAAGGCCATCGCTTTTCATTGGAAAAAAATATGGACCCAAGCATCCAACCACCTGTCCTTGCAATACTTACACAAGTTGAATAAATGCTCATTAGTCGTGCTAACCCAATCTTACAAGTCACACATGCTCATCATGTGCAATATAAATATTCTGGCCATACTATTTGCTTCCCCCAAGACATTTCAAATATTGCCACATCCCTATCCCATTTAATATCAGAACTTGGCATCCTTGTTGTTCACAAATGCAACTCTACAAACAATCCATATGAACTATGTGTTAGTTGAACACGTGTTCTTGTTTCCCTTAAATACAAAATCGAAAAAGAACCATACTACAAGGATGTACAATTCAACCTAATTGCATTAGCTTCTTTGCCTCTTATATCAACAAACAATTCACCTATGATTCTGCATGTTAATAGCAATGATACATTATCTCATCAGCAAAGTTTGTCCTGTATATTTCAACCGCCAAATTCATTTGAACCCTATGAATTAGAATCCTCCTCATTTATTTCAACACAAACTAATGTTAGAACTGAGGTTGAAGAAATTAGACACTTGTTAAACATACCAAATATCCCACTACCACCTTCCATTGATTGGCACCCTATAGGCATCTCACCTATCAATGAGTACAACACATAAGGCCTTGTTTCCATGGTTTTTCCAACCTTGTTCTCCACAGGTGTAGCAATGCCTAATCAACCACACATTCATGAAGTTGTGATGCACGAATATGGAATTCACCTCATTCACTATCATGACAACAGATTTGGCCAACATCCTTTCTTTTAGTACTACATATACAATCTAATCATGCGTCATCGGAGTAATGGTACTGTTTCTGTTTTTGTCAAAATTAATCTTTAATATACATTACCTGCCACAAAACTTGAGCTCGTTAACTAATTGCAAGACATGCCTAATGACAGAATTGGTGACAAGGTCGCAAGGTTTGGGTCTTCATTACGTGGAACACGCTTGTATTGGAACAAAAGTAGAGTTGAACTCACAAATATGATCAATAAACAAGGTACACCAATGTTCTTCTTCACCCTTGGTGCAACTGACACAAAATGGCCATATTTGCATGCTCTAACGCCTATTGGACGTCCTACCGATTTAGCTCAACACTATCAATGGAAGATTCATGACATCATATCAAATCCACATATTACATCACAATACATGAACAATAGATTCAAAACATTCCTTCAAGATGTGCTTCAAAAAGGTTTTCATATAACAGATTCTTGGTGCAGGTATTATACTATCTCTTCCTTCTTATTCTTCTCTTACCGAAAAAGTAGATGAACAACATACTCCCACTTACCGAAAAAGTAGATGAACGATGCAACAGGAATGTAGCTGATGCCGCTGGATTGTGGAATGTGTCACTGCTACAGCGGCAGTAACTACTAGGTCATGGGCAGTAAAAGGAATTGGAACTGCTACTGCTGAATCATGGAGAATATGTCACGGCTGCCGAATAAAAATGTAACTGTAAATGTTGCTACGACTGTAACTGCTAGAACTGCTATAATGTGAAGTGGAGGAGTCTGAGCTGCTGCTGAATAAATAATGGAAAATGTGGAAGGCAGAAAGTGGAACCTGTACACTCATAGATCTGAAGTCATGTTTCTACAACTGCTGATGGAGTCATGAAAAAGAATGTATAGTCTTCACCTGCTACAAAACCCAGTGGTAAAATTCCAGTCATGTGAATAAATGTGTCGAGGTTGAGCATGAAGAGAAAACATTGGATTACCGGCCATTGATGAATGCCATTAACCAATTAGAGGCAACTCACCAGTGATGTCAATGAGTGCCAAGGTACCCAAGTACATCTTGCGAAGTGAGAATAGATGTGCTGATGTCGAGCCACTTGCAAGATCTAACGATCAAGGGACATTGATGAATTCCCATGACTGTCAGCGAGAGAACTTTCCATTAAGGCATGCAAGCCTCCAGGTACTCAATAATGAACTATAGTCTATATCCCAGATAAGGTGTTGAGGTCAATGGGGCAAAACTTGTTGAAAGGTGGGCCTTAAGGAATCCCACATCAATCAACATGAGTTGGTATAAAACGATTGGTAGGACTATTAGTGAAAAGATCTCAGAGTCAAATAGTGGATATGGTAACACTATGTAGTCATGGAAAGGGAGCTGGTTTTATTCAGAAGGAAAACTGGAATGGAAAAATGAACTGAAAAAGATAAAGGGATGTATGCAACTCAGAAACATAGGCATGTGTGAAGTTATAAAAGATAAAGTGATGGAAAGTGGACTTCAAGACATGGATGGTGAAGGTGCTTTGAAGGAGAAATATGGATAAACAATCATGACGCAAATGATTTTATCGATGGTTTCTATGTAACAACCAATGTTACAATGTTTATCAGCAAACATCATGAGTAACAACTCCTTCAGGCTATCTATCAAAGCATGTTTCTCAAACATTGTGTGTTTCTTTGAAAAATCACTTCAACAACAAAATGCGATTGTCTCTGAAACTTGAAAGAAAAACTCTAGTACCAAATCCTACATGAAAAATTATTAGTGAATATTTATAGTTTCCCCTCCCCAACTGATCTATTTGCATGTCCTCATGCAACCTAGCATAAAAATTGTGAGAAGTTCATAAAAGAAAACATATCATGCAGAAAGAAATACATAAGCTGCAAAGAAAATTACATGTTTCCCGTGCTGGTTTCATATGCGATTATCGTCAAAGTGATTTTAAGAAAAACAATTCAACGTTAATCATAAAAGCAATTTCAGGAAAAATGAAAATGCCCATTTGCAACTTTATTTTTGTTTTGGTTGTTTTATTTATTTTTTATTTTTTTGGTGATATATATATATATATATATTCTTTTGCAAAATGTAAAACAAAAGAAATAATTTTTATAATTTTATATATTATTCTTGTTTCTGTTTTATTTTACAACACACCAAAATAAAATAAAATAAAAATAATGGAAAAAACACTTAAAATTGAATTTATCTGATCTGTGTTCCTGGGCATTCAATATTTAGAATTTAAAAATTTTAATAGCTACGACAGCCCAACTGTGACAGCCAACTATGCAACAACTAGCTGCAACAAGCCAGCTCCAACACCACATAGCTGTGACAGCCAACCGCGCGACAACTAGCTGCAACAAGCTAGTTGCAACACCCAACTGCGACACCACTATAGCTGTGACGGCCAGCTGCACGACAACTAGCTGCAACACCACATAGCTGTGACAACCAGCTGCTACAGTGAAGAAACTTTCTGTGTTGTGAGCAAATTAGTTCATTTTGCACTTTTATGGATTTAAAAAAATCAAATATCCTAGAAACATTGTCAATGAGGCATGCTTTTTTTTAAAATTACATGATTCATGACAAATCATTTCAACAGCAAAATTGATGATCTGAAAAATGTTAGTACTAAATCTGCAATTAAACATGTGAGATTATTGTAAAATGTAGAAATTAGTACGAAGGCAAGCAAATTGAAATTCATGAATAAAGTGTGTTTTTACCCTTATATTTGTGTGCCATCATTCAAGAAACTCTCGAGGATCGCTTTCCTCCTTTTTGTGGTCTTCATACTGGGCTACTTGTTTCTGCGATCATAGTTTCCAATTGCACAGAAACCAATTGCGTCATGATCTGGAAAATATATATTAAACCAACAAGGATAATTTATTAGATGAAACAAGAATATGCTATCATTATGGTATAAACTTAAGATGCATATTCATCAATCGCATAAAGAGACTGAGCCTCATCAAAATATACCCTTTTATTTGATGCTCAGCTGTACTGCGCAGTCTTGCTAGAGTCGGAAGAGTTAGAAATTTGGATTGATTAAGTTTATTGGCTCACAAACCTATCACCAGGGTATATCCATAGATCACATTGATCGACCATCTATTTTGTTGTGCTATCCTTCTCACCATAATTCAATCTTGTCGACTATATAAATCGCATGATGTAAAACTTATGATGGTAGAGAGATTCGAGAATCTGCTATGCTTCCGTCTCCAAACATATTTTGGCAGATTAAAACTCCATGGAAACTCCTACTGTTATTTTATCCTTTGCAGGTGATAGTCCAATTCCTTGCTTTGATCCTTCCTCATTTTGTGGTGTTAATACCGGTCAAATTGCCTCTACGATTATAATATTTCCAATTGATGCTTAGGGGCTTTGTTCATCCTTTTTCTATTCTTTGTTCAGCCTTCACAGAACTATATTCAGCCTTCACAAAACTATTTACAGCCTTCACAAAACGATGTTCAACCTTTTCTTTATTCAGCCCTTTTTCTGAGCCTTGTTCAGCCTTTGTTCATCCTTCACAAAACTATGTTCAGCCTTCACAAAACTATGTTCAACCCTTTTTCTGAGCCTTGTTTAGCCTTTGTTCATCCTTCACAAAACTATGTTCAGCCTTTACATAACTATTTTCAGCCTTCATAAAACTATGTTCAGCCTTTTCAGAACTATGATCATCCTTTTCAGAACTATGTTCAGCCTCCACAAAACTATGTTCAGCCCTTTTTCTAAGCTTTGTTAAGCCCTTGTTCATCCTTTGTTCAGCCTTCAGAAAACTATGTTTCACCTTCACATAACTATTTTCAGTCTTCACAAAACTATGTTCAGCCTTTTCAGAACTATTTTCAGCCTTCACAAAATTATGTTCATCCTTTATTGTCAAAACAATGGAATTTAAATTTTCATCTACTTGGAACTGGCTGCAACAGTAAATCTGGAAAATATCTTTCCAAAGAACCAGCTATATATCAAAAATCGTGGCTTTGTTTGGCTATTTCCTCGCAATTCATGTAAAGGAGGATGTTACGCACAAAACCCATGTCTTGGATTTTCAAAATTCATTTCCATATGCCCGCAAATAGAGACGCGAGTCAAGGTGTTCTTATCTGGGATGCATGTTGGGTCGGCGTAGACTACCTGACAGTGTTTTGGTAAGAAATTATTTGTTTCACACCCGATTTGAATGATTCCAAGGCCAAAAGAAATTGGATTCATAGAGATAATTCCATTTGAAATAGGTTTTAAAAATTCTATGGTATTGTATGTCATATAATCTGAATAACATCCTGCATCCTAATGTTGTTTGTGAGTTTCAGCTTAGACTAACGGTCACTATTTTGAGTACAACTTTTTAGTTAAAAGATGGATTGATGTAATTCCAATTGGAGATGAAAATATATTCATCTAGGTATCTCAAATAGAAACAAGTTTTGAATACAAGAAGAATTGATGGGTTGAATATGCCAAATAACAGCTGAGAAAATAGAGTTTTTAGAGTGCAGATTTAGGATAGGTAGTTAGTATTTTGGGCATATCTCCTTCGTACGATATTGAAATTCAATGATTCAAATTGTGTTGTAAACTATATTTATAGGAGAGTATGCAGTAGAAACATTTTTTTTAAATTCATCCATTAGGTCTCCCAAAACGTGACTGTCTCAACTATGTTCTTGAGCTTCCTACTCCACCCCCAGTCAGTATTTTGACCATATCTTTTTTGTTTTAGAACCAAATTGAACAATTCAAATTGGATTGGAAACTAGACTTAAAGGAGTACTTTGGATAGAAATAGGTTTTAAAACTAAGCCCTTATGTTCCCTAAAAATAGGACTGTCCCGTATGTGTTTTAGCGAATTTTAACAAGCCAAAATGCCAAAAACAATGCAATAGATTTGCGTTGTTTCAGCTTGGAGTTGCAACTGCTTTTTAGCATTATAATTTCAGCGTTTGTTCAGCTTAAAATGAAATGGTATACTAGTTTTATTTTACAAATTGAAATTTTTTTTAGCAAATGGAGATAATGAATTGCAAAATAAAGATGAAATCAATTAAGCATGTTGCAAAACATTAATTATTCATTCCTGAAAATTTTAGAAAACATCCTACTTTCTGATCCTTGCGATCGCACGAAGCACGGAGGAGAGAATACTTATTCTAAGTGAAAGTAAAAACTAAAAATAAAATCCTACCTACTTTATGCTAATTGGGAACTAGAAAACGGTTACGTGTAATCAAATAGCCAGTGTAGCCATACACGCAACAGTAATAGGAATATATTATCTTTCAATTCTGTGAATGAAAAATGGAAATATACAAAGATGAACGAAGTTAATTATTGTGGTTGTTATTTAACTAAATAAAAACAAAAATGAAATTTATCTAATTGAGTACTTACTTGGAACCATTGCACAATAAGGCTTTCATAGGCGTGCTTCTCCTCATGCTCATGTTGTCACTCCTCTTCATCTCCATCAATCTCATGTTCATCTTCATTTATCTCATGTTCAAATACTTGTTCTCCTTCACATGCACAGGAGTTTTCAGATGATGATTCCTCGTTTGATTCTGAAGGAGTAGTTAAATATCTTATTGCTGCCAAGACCCCCTCTTCCTGGGAAGAAGAAAATCCAGCTTTTGCCAAAGCATGAGTGAGTAGTTCCAGACTTATACTCAATGTTAAACCATGTTGAAAAAGGGATTCTTACAGCACCCAAAACTGAAATTTGAAAATATTAAATAAAAACAAACCATTTAAAAAAACACTCTAAAAATAAATAACTCTTCACAGTTGCAGAAATTAAACACTCTTGCAAAAATTGAAATTTACACTACCACACTTGCTTGTATTGAAATCTACACTACCACACTTGCAGGAATTGAAATCTACACTACCACACTTGGATGTATTGAAATCTACACTACCACACTTGCAGGAATTGAAATCTACACTACCACACTTGCAATAATTGAAATCTACACTTTAATCCATCGTGCTTCCCCGACAATGGCGCCAAAATGTTGGGCCGAATTAATTTCGTTTTAATTTCGTTGTAGTAATTTCCCAACCATTTAATTTGTCAATCTGAGGTTTGTAGTCTTATGAAGCACCTGCAAAGTATATGCGAGACTGAAGTGAAATTAAGCTAATCTAACCCCCCGTGAAACTAAGAATAATCTAATCTAACCTCCCTTAAACTGAAACAAGCAATTGCTAATCTAATGCTGGAAGATGAAACACACAGCTGAAAGTAATTTGTATAAAAGAAAGACAACATATGAAGAGTAGCAAGACAACACATGTGAGCTCACATTAACAATCAAGCAATCTTAATTTACATCACAAGAGTAAATGGCAAATCATGAAAGCATCAAAACCAATATTATGAACAAAATCTAAGAATTCACTTCTCCAGATTACAAAGCCAAGACTAACTTCTACAATCTACTATTCTCTAAGATAATCTAAGATCTAAAATATTCTAAGATAATATCCCATAACAAATGAAGAGAGAGAACTCCCTTTTATACATGAACTTCTTTCAGAAGAAGATAACCATCTCATAATGAGAGATCCACTATTCACTCAACCACTCAACTACTTTCCTATTATTACAAGATATGATCCCTTCAAATCCTCCACATATCTTTCACAAATTCTCCACATGTCTCTCAACCAAATCTCCATAATCTTCTCCTTGGAATATTCTTTGCATAACGATATCCTTGAAATGGTGGAGGAGATATACGTGAAGTCTTTTCTTTGAATTAATCCTTCACATATTCCTACACATTACAAAGCTCATCCATACTTTGAGATATTAGTGAAAAACATGTTAATTTTCTAATATTTAATCATAAATTCACTTATAATACTAAAAATAAATAAAGTGGAAATAATAAGGTGAAACCCACATATATGTATGGAAATGGTATGATAAAAGGTTAATGGGACGATGAAATGTAAGGAATAGCGGAAGATAAAGTGGATGAAAAAGAGACATTTCTGCGTCCCAACAATATGTTCAATGTCTCTATGGTTTTCCGTATGACCTACAAGCTACTTCTTCGTTATTCATTGATCCAAATGGCCATAAAACATACAATCCTGCAAGAAATGATTCCCTTCTAAATATTCACAACCTTACCATGCTTTCAATATGGAGGGATAATGTTGATTTCCAACTTGTTATTTCTAGACATGTTGTCCTCAAATACACTTCAAAGTATGCATCAAAAGTAGAGCCAAAATCAGAAAGCTACCATGCAATTCTCTCTTGCCTTGCACATGCAACACCAAGTGACGGCCCCATTCTTCAACCAATCAAACAATTGCTTGCAGAAATAGTTGTAGAACGAGACATTAGTGCACAAGAGACGTGTCACATGCTCCAAAAACTCTCTCTTGTGATTTGTATCCATCACTTATTTTCCCTAAATGTGAGACAAAGTGTCTTCCTCTTTGTTTGTAATGACACTGCTAACACCCCTCCAACCCCCCACCCCTCCCCACACCCCACCTTCATATTTTCATACATGCAAAGACCCCTTGCTCTTGAACATCTAACCCTGCTTGAAGCTACTTGTGCTTGGTCCTTCTCGCCTAATAGGAAAAAAAATCCATGGAAACAAAACTTGTGTCACAGGATTGTTATAGTCTATCCACAATTCACTTGCATTCCTCATTTTGATTCTTCATCTTTTGAACCGTTTTGCTGGAGCGAACTTCTTATATACAAACCTTTTCATTCCATTCGTCAGGATATTGGAACAACAAGTTTTGAAATTATTTCTCATTGGAATCAAATTAAAGGAACATATTTTGTGTGGCATCTTGAACGCGAATAAGAACAACCCTCTACACCTCTATCCAATGATTCAAACTCCGATGCAATTATCCTTCCCTTTCCCCATAGCATGGATGAATGGGAACTTCTCTCTAAAATGCGACTAGGAAACAACATCGATATTGATGACCCTGAAATGCTTGGACATCGTGATTTTGACAAAAATCACAATTGAACACATAACAATATAACCACTGATTTGCATGAGACAACGACATCATTCACTGATCTCAATTGCTTGTCCACCCAACTACATGAAGATACCCCGTCATTCTCCAATTCACTTGATTCCTTGTCTCCCACACAACGCATAGCCTTTGATCTTGTGATTTCTCATTTTAGAAACACTACACCTGCTCAACCACTCAGAATAGTGATTCAAGGTACTGCAAGCACCGAAAATCTTACCTCATATCTTGCTTGAAATATGCACTCCAAACTGCATCTGAACAAACTTCCTCCCCACTTATTCTCCTTGATCCAATTGGTGTTTCTTCTTTTAACATACATGCGTTTAAAATGCATTCTTCTCTTCAAATACCCATTGTTGAAATGCACCCCCTTGAAGTCCAATCCCTTTCAAAACTTTAAAAATAACTCCGCCATATTCGCTATATTCTCATCAATGAAATGATCTTTATTGGCCCAAAAATGTTAACTCAAATTGATGCACGATTACGTCAGGATTTCCCCTAACATTGTACAATCCCATTTGGTGGTTGTTCCATGATCCTTCTTGGTGACTTCAAACAATTTCCTCCTGTAAAAGACATTCCCATGTATATAGTCTCATCCTTTGGAACTTCTCTCTGGCGTACATTTGATACTTTTATCATGCTCAACATTATTTTTTGATAACAAGGAAATAGCCTTCTCAAACTGCCTTTCGCCAACTCTTACTAAACCTTCAAAATGCAACACCAACTGTTGAAGACTGGGCACTCCTAATGACAAGAACAACCTCATGCGTTTCACATGTGGAAAACTGTTCATTTCAACAATCTATCCACTTGTATCCCACTAATAGCTTTGTTGCACTACACAACAAACACATGCTCAAACACCTTAATATGCCAATTGCACATTGCTTCGCAGAACAAAGGAACAAAGATTCCCACCAATCCATTGATGATGAACAGATGCCATTAAAGGTCCTTATTTCTATTGGTCAACAAGTCATGTTAACTGCAAATTTATGGGTTCAAACAGGCCTTGTTAACGACTCACCTGAAAAATTCATTGACATTATCTACAACTCCAATGAACAACCTCCTACCTTACCATCCTTTGTTGTTGTTGAATTCCTCCATTAAAAAGGACCCTTATGGGATGCTTCTAATCCTAATTATGTTCCAATATCTCCCATAACAAGAGGACCACGTAGGAAACAACCACTTCGTATGGCATGGGGCTTAACAATTCATAAATCTCAAGGTATGACCCTACAAAATGTAACAATAGATATTGGAAACATTGATAGAAAAGGGATTACATTCATTGCAATAGCAAGAGTTACATCGTTTTTAGGCCTTCGCATTTCTCCAACTTTCTCTTTTTCCAAATACTCTTGAATGCAAGACAATCCATATGTCCAATGTAGGAAACAAGAGGAAAGCTTCCTTGCTTCAAAATATTTAAAAGCAAAATGTGGTTGAGGCTTCTAATTGTTTTCTCTATAGACGTACTATTTTTATTTGGTGACTTGTTGATGTAAGAGATCTTCTTTTGTTTCAAGGAAGATCAAATAAATTTTGAAGTAATTGGGTTCTAGACTAAATTGTCTCAGGAAACTGAGACACCGAGTGTGAAAGTTTTTAGGTAGGAAAGTTATGATATATAATTGATAGCAAGAAAATAAAACTCAACAATAACTATTGCAATGCTTTATCTACTATTGAATTGTTAATTAATATTGTCTATTGGACTTGTTGTATATCTCTAATGCCTTTATGAAGCTTTGACAATTTTATTTGTCTAAGTTAGTGTAAATTTGGGTGCAGAAATAGATCTTGATTTGCATTTTTGCACGTTAATGATTAATGATTGATGATTAATCAATAAAAAAAATCAAAAATCATTATTGATCATGATTTGCATGTGAATTAAACAAAAACATTCACTTAATGCACCTTCCATATGTCGATTTCGTAAACATAAATAAGTACATCAACCAACACATTTACAAATAACAACCAATAATTGGAAACCCAGATATATAGAAGGACCACAATCCATTAAAAACATTTAATGGAAAACCATGAAACCTACCACAAAATGATTGTAATTTTATTATTTTTCAAAAATTACAAAGTGAAAAAATCAGAAACTTTTCTGTTTAGCTCCTAAGCTTATTCTACAAAAATCCCCCCCTACTTGGAAACACCTTTCCCTTTGAATAATATTCCATTTTTTTACAAAAAAAGGAAACTGCTAACTACTTATTTATTGGTTTTGGAGTCATTGAGCTGATCAGCGTTATTATAAGTCACATAAATCAAGAAAATACATTCGTTTGACATACATAGCACGTGTTAACCATGTAATTAGAAATCGGGTCATCAACGGAACTTGTAAATTCCAAGGAAGAAAATCTGAACATCCACGACCTTCCACTTTTTCCAAACCATGTTTTTATCTTCATGATCTTGTTTAAGGAGCTCAATCTCCTTGAGATGTTGTGCCTTTGTTGCTTCCATGTCCTTTTTTTCTTTCTATAGTTCCTATTCCTTATTGAGGAGATCTTTAGTCAGTTGTGACACTGAATCATAGTTAGCCTCAGCAAAGGCTCCCATAGACGTTGTTGTATCAAATGTTCCTTTTTTTCATTAGGGGCATAAGTTCTCCATACAACTTGATTAAGGGAAGGAACATGTTTGAGTGTGCCTTCTCTCGTCCTCTTCGATCCTTTCTTCAATATGGCCTTATCTTTCTTGGTCCAAAAATACTTCCCTAAGGAAACAATAGCATCTTCTCCAAAATCTGCCATTTCTTCTAAGCCTGAAAGGGTTTCACTTTTGGGTGTAGTTGATGGCTCTGGTTGTGATTGTGAGATAGGAATTTCTACATTGATGGGTTTAATTTCCAAGGGGAAAGTAGGGAAAATAGATATAAGGGAAGTGGAAGAGGTGGGAATAGGGGTTTTAATTTGTCAAGAAAAACTTCTAGAGAGGGGAGGGACTTCTAATTGGGAAGATGGGATATGTGAGGATGTGATGGTGGTATGAGATGTATGGGTGATCGATGAAACAGGTGGAGAAGAAGGGGCAGTAGGACTAGACAATTCTGTTGATACTAATGGGTCTCTAGAAGTGTCCTCAAGAATAGTCTTTAAACTCACATAGGAAAAGAAGACTAAGGGAATAAAGCATCAAAAAAATATGTTGAAAATTGTACATCAGGGACAGAATATGTCATGGAGGTAAGGATATTAACAAGGCATGTGGGGTTTCCATCCTCCTCTTCTAGATCACTATGAATTTCATGGATCTCAATTTCAGGCTGGGGTTCGGGCTCAACCCATCAGATGAGAGGGATTTGGAGAGGCACTTTCTCTTGAACAAATAGTGGAGCTATCTGTAGTGGTTGTTCATCCCTGAGTACCTGCTGAGGTATGTGCTCTGTTTGAGCCACCAATGCTTTAGGTAATTATGACTGCTGTGAAACAAGCTAATTTTTATATTTCTTTGGTTGAGGTTCAGCCTCTTGCACCTGTGTATGGATCTGAGCACTGAGCTTCACTAGACCTTGTTTAAATTCTTCCCCTCTTTGCAGGGCTTCCATCTCTTGTGAAGAGTGAGTGATCCCACGGGTTTCTATGACAACTTTGCCCTTATATTTGGACTGCGATGCTGAAGCAGAAGTTGTTCTTGCTTGTTGTATTGCTTCTCTCTCCATGTTTTCCCTATGAACCTTTTCCTCTGCATCAAATATCAATTTTCTAAAATGAAGGGTAGAATGCTTCCTATCTTTCTAATATTTGAAAACATGGGAATTTACCTCTGGATCATTGATATTTTCCAATGCTTCTTGAAAATCGACAACTACCCCATACATGGAATCATTTGGCAGATACTCATGTGCATAATTAAACTTATCCCTTTCTTGAGAAAAAAGGCTATCAAGGTAATCCTTAGGATCATCCATTCTTTTGGGATCTTCTCCTAGGTTCATAGTTGTAATTTCCTTACCTAGTAGAGTTGCATGGGTATAATTATGTATAAACAAAGAATATAAAGACAAAGGGAACTTGGGCCAACACTTCCTCTTATGCTTAGCCAATTTTGGATAGGCACCATCGATGACTGTATGGAAGGAAAATTCCTGTAAGACCATGCGATATGGAACAATTATGGGCAATAAATGGAATGTGTTGCTACCCCAAATTCTTAAATAGGATAAATATTCCTTGACATACCAATATCCATGTAAAGTAATCAAAGTCCTGGCTCTTTGTGAAAATGTCAGAGCATTGTCCTTGAAGATATTATGATACATGGAACTTAAGAAAAGGTTGCAGATGTCATATATGTGAGGAACAAATTATCCTCCCACATGTCAGAGCAGTAAATATGGACCGGTGGAGAATCCTTTTGCCAAATCCAACCTAACTCAGGAAATGTCTAAGTTGCACAAAAACGTCCATGACATAGGCTGACATGTAAAATTGGGGTTTTTCGTTTGCCATGGTTTTCTGGTATTTATCAATTTCCTCTTGCAAGTTAACAAATAAAATCTGAGCACAATTAAAAGACTCACCTATAAGAAGAATACGGTGAGCTATCGGAACCCATTCTTCTTTGAATAATGTGCAATTCATAAACCCATATAATTTGCAGAACATAGTTGCAATCATCGAATATGCTTCCCTGAACCATGAAGTAGGGTAGGAATTACCTAGTTGTGGGATAAACTGGGTGGGATTGTCCATCCATCATTTCACCACTTCTTGATAATCGAAGCGAGAGGTTGCTTCATCCAAAAACTTATGGCTTAGTAGTTGTTTCAGGGGTCCGAGTGCATAAGCATTGGCAAAAATATCAAGGTTGATGTAATACCCCGGTTTTGACCCCATTTGCATTAAAAGGTACATGATGTATATATTGTAATTAATCATGGTACGGAGCTAAAGGAAAAATCCCCACCATCGATTTGGTTGTGTTATGTTTCGGCAATTGGGATCATTGTCGATGGCATATCGTGCCATCCGGCACATTATAGTTTTGGCATCATGTAAATATGTAATTTAATTAAAATGAACCTACAACCAGCTACGATGGTGCAACGATAATGAAAGGGCATGATTTTCGTAAGGATAAGGGGGGGATTGTTAAACCTTGAGCCTTTGGGGGGAAAAGCCATGTGTCAGTTGTTAAACCCCTGATGTAGTTGGGGCAGTTATTCCTCGGTAGTGGTGGGTGTGGTGGGAATGTCAGTCCTTTCCCACGTGCCCACTCCACCAACAGACTCTTCATCTTCACGTCGCGTGGGCAGAGAGGCAACATTCCCACTCTCCCACTCTCCCAAGCTTGTTCATCTCACGCACCATTTGGGGGGATTCTCCATCGTTTTTCCATCTCACACAGAGAGTTGAGGGGTGCGGATTCGGCCATTGTCATTCTGGGCTAGGGGCGTGTATTTTCCCTTAACGATTGTGGTCTATGTGTATGTTCTTTCCCAGGCACGGGCTGAGGATCTGTTTACCTTTCCATTTCGGACTGTGTATGTTTCCCGTGGCTTCATTGTTGAGAGAAGGCTGTTGTTTTTCCAGTTTTTCGTTGGTTGTGGGTTCAACTATGCTTTGGGGGTTGTATGTGTCATTATTGAGTCGTTTTGGCCACGATAGGGCCAAGAACAACTCAAGGATCAATTTCCCCTGTCCCAGCTATGAATAGCTTGTTTTACTGCAGGTATGCAGTGGTTGGTCTTCAAACTATGTGGAGTGGGATTGAAGGCTGGGTATGCTTGAGAAACCTGGTGTTTGGGAGCCACAAAGACAGAGTTAGATGATTGGCTTTATTCTCCACAACCCCTGAATGGAACTGGAAGGGAATTCAGGGCCTGAGGGACTATGAAGTAGAGAAGGGACTGATTCCTGGTGTTGGGTGTGTGTGGGTGTCTTAGAAGTCGGGCTAGCTCTGGTGTAGGCATCCTTAGCTCTCCAACGAGACCACCAGCTTAGCATTCAGCTTCTCCCAACTCCTTGATATCCTGATAAACCCTACTGTGTCGGCTTGGCTGATTTGTGTACCTTGTCTATGTGTAATCCTGCTTAGTCCATTATTCCTTGGGGAATTATGCCCAGCTCAGGGGTGACAATGTTGCTGAGAGATTGATGAGCACGCTGGCCTATGGTTGGGTGGAACGTTGCAGCGACGTAGCTAGTTGCGGGACGAATTCTACATAAGATAAGCATTCTTGACTATTTCATCTCTGCAATTGCATTTACTATTTAATGAATCATGATGAACATTTTTATGCCTAAATGTATGTTTGCTTCCGTTGTATGTTGAGTAATTATGCATCCTTGCATGTTTTATGTTCAAGCATTTCGGTTTTTTTTATGTATGTCCGTGTTCATGGGCTAGTTGCCCGGATGTTTACGGTTATGGTAGAATCCTCTTCGTCGGCCAGAGGGTCGGGGACGTTACAGTTGAACGCAGAAAAAAAGGTACCAATGTGGTCATTGAAAATGCGGTTCTCAGGTTTAGCGTGGTCGAGTACCCACTTCACCGAGTTTGCGTAGGGCATAAATGCTAGTCTAGCGAAAATTAGATGGAGCTATGAGCTCCAAATTTTGATATAAGCCGGTTGGTCATGAAGAATGGCCAAGAAGTCATCATTATGGAAGATAGAATATATTCTCAACTAGTCCAAATGTAAGTTTTTAGAAATGTGCCCACTAGTGTCTTTGTAGATTCCAACATTTGGGTCTTTAGACTTTTGCTCTTGCAGATCCATCTTTGACCTTGTGTTTCTGGCTGCAGGAGATGCCATTTCTACTCAAAATTTGGCTACCATGGTCAAAACTTACTACAATGTAAAAAGTAACAAGATAAATGGTAGTAAATAGTTAACTTGCCGGTAGAAAGATTTCAAAACCAGTGAAAAATGTAAGCTCGAGCGAGAAGAAAGCACAGTAAAAATATCTAGGCGCGGTAAAAATCGTAGGTAAAAAATGGTAAAAACATCAGAGATTCGAATAGACTTTATATCCAAAACCTCAATGGAAAAAAAAATCTAGACCGTAGATCTAGAAAAAAATAAACGGCTGAGATGAAGGCGCGCAACTGAAACTTCGGAAATAAAAAGTTTGGGAAAGTTTGGATTTGGCGTTTCCTGCTTCTGCATTCCGCACAGTGGAAAGTGAAAGTCGGAAAGAAACTTATTTGAACTAAAAAAATATTGAGGCTTTGCATTCCGCACTCCGCTTTGCGGAAGGTGGAAAACGAAAGAAAACAAAATTTGTGAAAAGAAACATCAAAGTTTCGATTTCCGCATTCCACACTGCAGAAAGCGAAAGTCGAAAAATAAGAAAAATAAAAAAGGTGACGAAGGCTTTTCCATCTTCTGCATTCCACATAGCAGAAATCGACAGGAGGAAGGAAAGGAAAGTTTTATTATGAACTTGTAATTTTCAATTTCCGCATTCTACACAGCGGAAAGTAGAAGTCGGAAAAACAACCGTTTTATTAACACAAAATGACAATTTCACAATCCGCATAGACGGAAGGCAGAGGTCGGGAATAGATTTCCCCGATGACTTGAAAAAAAAGGATCTCCACGTTGCAGACTGCAGAAGGCCAAAGGGCCCAAAAAATGATACTTAAAAAACAAAAAGGTGCTTCCTAAATCATCAAAATCCCAAAAAAGCAAGACCAACAAGGAAATTTTATTAAGTGAAAACATCATAGATTTCTGATTTCCGAAGTCGAAAAGTAGAAAGCAGGAGAACAAGAGAGGACTAAGGATAGAAGTTTAGTTTTCTGATTCTGAAGTGTGGAACTGCGGAAGCGAGGAAAAGTGGAGAGTTTGGAAGTGCGGAAGGATGAAAGTGCAGAAGGTAGGAAGTACGGAAGTGCAGAGGTTCGTAAATTGGAAAAGTGATGGAAGTGAGGAAGTGCGGAAAGAAGGATTGTTTGGTTTTGAGTTCTGTAAACAAACAATGCCGTGAGGAAAGGTCTATTGCACAAAGTTTGTTGTAGTAAAGATGCAATATTTTTACCCTCTGAGCGTTCCTTTGCACCTCCTAGTGCAAATGCTAGTAATATCATTTAAAAAAAATCTAGAAAAGAACAATGTATTTTTTCGAATTGTTAGCAAGATCCATTTTTTCAAGTTAAATAAGCATTGAAATGAGAAGAAACATGTTCTTAAGACGATCATCCACTATGAATTTAATTTGTCTTAAGTCGGGAGACTTGATTAGAGAGAACCGCCAAGAGTTGCATCTCGCCAAGTGATGCTAAGAATCACCTGTGAATGCATTAGGGAACCCACGTGCGAGTAAAGACATAAAGAAGAGAGAGTTCCTCACCAAGATTGGAAGAAATCGCATGTGAAGAAAGAGTTAATCGACAAAAACGGAAAAGAACGAAAGTGAGTCTGAGATCGCTCATATGTTCCCGCCGCCTGGTGAAGTCGGTAAAGACCCATGTGCCATCGTGGAGTTTGAAAAAGGAAAAAATGATATTTTGACCTTGTAAGGTTTCATTGTATTTCAACTTTTGTTGCTCGAATAAGTAAATGAAGATATTTGTAACCATTGAAATGGGTGAAAGTTGAATTTCATCTATATTTTGTGTAGAGGAGCCCAATGGGCTTTCCTAGTTGAATAAAAGAGGATCACCTCATATCAAGTGAGTGTCATAACCATTGTGAAATAGAGATTCTACGTTGAGTACAACAGAGAGAAAAGGAACGAAAGACATACATTGATAGAGAAAATGTTGTCGATAGTTTCAAAACTGCAATCAACATTATTGAGCACAGATTGAGGTTATTGAAACTTAAATTGAAGATTGCAACCATTTCCAGAAATAATTTGGAGAGAAATCAAGACAACTTCTAGCATTCAGACATATAGGGCATTCATATTTTTAAAAAAAACAATTGAACACCTATTTTCTGAACTTGTGCTTGTTCATATTTTTATCCTTGCATTCTGTGCTTTTGCAAGTTTTTTTATACTTACTATTGTTCCTTTTCTGAGTATTAAATATTGTTGAATTGAAGTATAATTGTAACTGGGTGCATTTTTGGTTGAAGCTAGCACCCTTTTGTTAAGTTTAAATTTCTTATTATCAAGTTGAATTACTGTAAAATGGTGGAAAGAAGATCTATAGCAAAAGCAAAGCCAAAATTTCAGCAGTTTGAAAATGAAGGATGAAGTAATCATTCTAAACTTGTTTATGTTTAGACATTTCAGCAACCTCATCACAATAGTGATGAGGTCAGTAAAGAGAATGAAGTTAATAAAGATGATAGATTGTTCCAAACAAGGGGTTGAAAGATTGTTAGAAACAAGAAAGTTTGTGTCTTCTCAACGTGTCCCTGACGGGAGGGAATAAATATCTACACTTTCATGTCAAGTTCCAAGTTTTAAACTGATGTTGTGAGCTTATGAACAAATGGAGCTTATGAACAAAACAAATGGGAAACAAGTATGCAGCCTTGTTCCTAAATTTTGAATTTCAAAGTTAAAAGTTTCCATAACCATCAATTGAATAGAACACGTGAGAGTCTACTTTTTTTATTGAAATTTTTTGGTAATCTTTAAACCATATTTTCATGGTTCTTGGTGCAATTTTTGTGATCAGCAGAAGGAATTCCATATTCTAGTTGAAATGGTTAGCAGTCATCCTAAAAGCACCTGATTGTTGATCTGGTTAGTGGTAAACCTAAAACCACCTCTTGGTTAGTGGTCATCCGAAAACCACCTCTCCATAGCCTTTGAGCTCTTGGGAAGTTTTATGGTCAACTTAAAACCATTAGTTTTTTGTCAACTTGAAACCATGCAACTTAGTAGAAGTCTTACTACTTCTGCTAGATTTTGTGTTAAAGATATTTTCAACCATTAGTAGCTGACATTCTTAAGTTTTACTCTCTGAATTCGCTTGACACATTGTTGATTGTCAAGCAGTGGCGGTTTTTCAAGCAAGATCGAACCTAAGATTAAGGGGGATGTTGAAAACTCTAATTTAAGTTCGTTATCTTACCCTAATGGTCATACCGTTAGAGGCCAATTATGCATTATGTACTTATATGTACTATTGTGTACTACTGATTAATGGAGAAAATTTGTGATCCTTTTCCATCGGTTATTTTTGCATTATTATTTGCTCCATGTTTTCTTGATTATTTAACCACCTGGATGCAGTCGTCAACAAACTAAATCTTCACCAACATGATTTGGATATTTTGATAAAGAGTGGAGTGTTGAGATAATCCATTAATTCCATCATAGTGTCGAGGATAGAACAAGGACTATGTGTCCTCCTTCGTCAAGGATGAAGACTTCAAATGGAGAATGCCCAAGTAAAAGAGAAGGATTTGACTCCACTCCTATAGCTTCTTCAAGAGAATGACAAGAATATCATCATTGTAGTGGATGGAGGGATATAAATTGTATAATTTGTGCATTTGTTTGATTCCAATATTGTAACTATCAAAGATTATTTGGCAATTGTGATTTCGATTCTCGTACAATCTGAGGTATGCAAGGCTTGTCTTGTTGGAGAGTGCGTTAGTTTTGTAGCACCATTGATTAGGTTTTTGGAATCCAAAACTTCTGTGGGAAAGGAGAAGGTTGTTGAGGCTCTACTTGGATAAGCTACCATGAATCATGAATTAATTCATATAGATGATTAGAATGCATGGGAATTTTGTTGACATGGTGGGATATTGGCTCTTGTCAAAGTATGTCAAAATGGGTCCTTAGAATTGAATGTTATCGGGTCAACAATGTTGAGGAGCTTGGACTATGTGGAGGACATAAGAGATCTCATGGAATAGGAGGGAGAAATCCTAGTTTTAATTAATCTGGTGATTTTTGGTACACCCCCTACACAGGAATCTTCTACATAATGTTTGTATTTGTTGGATGTCAATCATGAAATTTTAGACATATAATCTGCAGAGAATGTGGGGTTGAATCCCTTGTTCTATTGTTGGAAACAACACCAAGTTTCTAGGTCCAAGAGATTGCACTGCGGGGAATCCACAAACTCTTTGCATCCATCTAGACTCTACAACCCTTTTGTCGTCCTCACGATTTGTTAGGTACCTTACAGTTATTCTCCAAAATGTGTCTTCTGTAATTCAAGCATTGGAAGCCTCAGTCATCTGCAATCTATCATTGCTAGAAGAGTAAAAGAGAGCACTAGGAGAGGCACATTTCCCTTGGGCATTTTTGACGAGGCATCGTTGGAATCTAGCCCAAAAGACTTGAAAATCTATTGAAATGGATGGTGTGGATGCCATAATTCAATTCAAATGCGTCAGAAACATCAAGTCATCCAAAATATGGATTCTCAATAACCATTGTTTAATTAATGCCATACGTAGCAGCAATCCTTTCACAATCTAGGTGGTAATTTTAGAAATTTTAATTTTATAATTTTTTTATTTTAATTTTGATAATTAAAAATAATCTTGAATAGATTAATGGAACTAGATTTATGTTCCATTAGTAATATCCTACACCAATTAGAAAATCATGTTATTGCTTTCTAAAAATTGTACTATTTATTTTTATTTTTCCAAATATTATGTTTAATAATTGAATTTTGCAAAACTTTAAGAAACTTTATATATAAAAAAGCAAATTATTACACGTCAATCAAGTTTGACTAACCACCGGTTAATATATCATTTCCTTAGCAAGCAATAAAAATATGATGTCTTATAATAATTTATTTGCATAATCACCTTACACTAAATATATAATCACCTTTCATAATCATAGTTAGTGTGTTAATAAAAATATAATTACATATATTTATGTAAATATTCTTATTCAATAATATATAATAAATAAATATATTTACTTAAAACTAAAACTCTAAAAAAACAATAAGTGAACATTACATAAAGTACATAAAATATAAAATATGAATACCTAAGTAACTATAAGTAACTATATATATATGACATTGTTTCGATTGTTCACTTTATAGCTACTTTTAATCAAATCTGAAAGTCTGAGATGTTGTAGTATTTTAGAAAAAACTATCAAAAGACTCTCTATGGCCGAGGGTTATAGAAAATTTTACTATAAAAAGACTAATTAGATTCAAAACAATTTTGATTGTTAAACTATCATAATCATTAATAAAATTATTCATCATTAGAAATAATGACAAGGTCAGAAGCCTAGTAAGAGGCACTTGGATTCATATTGTTCTTCACGGGTTTAGTAGCAATGTTCCTATAAGTAAAAGAAAAGCGTTGAAAGACAAGTTGCGAGTCCAAGGCATAGACAGGTGTTGCACGACCGGAAGTCTTCCTAGTTAGCTCTTTTTCCAAGGTGTTTAACTTGACATTGAACTCTCATCTGGAATGAGCTACTTGTGAGAAACCCTTTACAGATTTGCCTCCAAATCGGTCATATAGGAAGCCAAAGATATGCCCTAGGGTTCCTCCATGAGAATTCCCTTTGCATAGTCTTCAAGAGCTAAGCCAAACAAGGATTTCATGCCCCAAACCATATCGAGTGTATGTGTCTATCTGGTTTCTCAAGTACTTGTTGAACTAGTTTTCTTCAATATACCCCCCATCTCAACAACTAATTGCTCTAGATTCAGCTTCTTCTGCTTTCTTTTCAATTGATTTTTTAGTCTAGAGATCCCATCCTTGGTGCCTACCTTAATTTTCTTCTCAAAGTAGCCTTGGGCCTTCTGCATGTCCTTAAGGGAATGGGGCATGTGCATCCTCCTAGGGCTAACCTCCATCTTTCTTGGAATGACCTTGGTATGGGCATTGAGTCTTCACTCAGTGAAACTATGCCATGACACTTTTATTCTTGGGATATTAAAGATATCCTTAATTTCACTAGATATGTCACATGCCCCAATTTTGAAAAATAATGTTATTTTATTTTTATAGTATTCCCAAACATTATGTTAAATTTAATGCTAAGTGGAAACTGATGACTCAGCAGAGTCAAGGATGTGGAATGTAATTCTGAATATTTAATTTTTAATAAATAAAAGTGGAGACAACAGCCTGGGAGAGCTGTTAAAAAGAGTGCTACTAGTCAAGTGGTGGAAGGAACTAGGTGGAGAGCAAAAAGACAAGTGGCAGCATCCTCAAACACTTCCTATGTTGCAGGTGGCAACTTCCCTACATTTGGGGTCATGATCCCCCAAGAAAGTGGGATCAGAGCAGGTGGCTCAATTAATGACAACTAACCCAAAAAGACCTAGGCAATCTTATTAAAAATGCCCAATGTAGAGAGCTGAGGCTACTCATTCCAGGAGAAGAATCATTCAGGTGAATGCACTTCAAGGAATTTATTGGGAAAGGGAAAATTGAAGGTAGGTGTTTGAGGGGTAAACTGCAGGAAGTTGATCTAGTGCAACTTTGCAACTAAAAGATCTTACTGCAATGTGTAGAGTTGGTATTGAGTCTCAGGACTGGTACTTTGTTGTTTTCTCCACCTAGTTCCAGCCAAGCAGACCAGAACAAGCTCGAGGGTCCTGAGAAGTCGTTGTTTGAGCACTCTCCAGGAGTTGGTAGGGAGGAACGGCCTCCCATTGCTGTTGTCGTCCAGCTTTAAAGACAGGTTTCATTATCTTTTAAATTCATGTGTTATAGTTATTCTCTATGTATGATCAGTAAATGAATGATGTTATGATATGCTGTGTTAAAACCTCTTAGTTATTCTAGACTAAATATGTACTGTGATGAAAGATAAATCCTACCTGTGTTTTTCCCCATCTGGAGTAATCCAGATCATACTCTAGCACAAGTAGTTTGTTTAAGTAAATAAAGTATGATAGGAATATAATGAATTGAATATTCATGTTCAGAGTAATGAAATGTTACCTTTTAGTAGATAGATGCTTTTTAGAAGATTATTAATTTGTTTGCAAACATATCTTTAGAAATAGACTGTGTAAATAGCATGTTAATACAGAATTTTACTCATAGTACTGACTGACATCAGTAGGTAAATTTTATCAATTATTTTCTACACAGTCTTTATTTACATAAACTATACTTTTACTTGGAAATAGAAGAATTAGTTTTATCAACTGGATATTAACAATTTATGTTAAGAATAGGTATAAATATATTACTGATAGCTTTTCCCTTTAGTAACAATTAATTTTCCTGTATCTATTTGAACTATAATTAAATAATATGATAAATATTACAGTAGTCCTTACCGAGCTTAATATCTAAAGGACAGAAGTAACTTAGAGTTTTAAGTAAATACTGTAAACTATATTATAATTCTGTAGAACTGTGTAAATATAAAGAACACTGATAAGTATGGAGGTTCTTCAATTTTGTATTCTAAGTAATCCATAGATACAAATTAAATAAAACTAACGTAATTATTATAGACTGCTTTCAGTCATAACTTCTATATAAACAAAATTTAACATAAACTTAAGAATGGATGTACTACTTAAATGATAGTACTATAAATGTAAATATTATTATTTTTATTCTTAAAACAGAGAACTATAGGTTAATAATTTATAAATACAGTAATAATAATTACAAGGTAATAACTTAGGAAAATACTATCCTATTAAAAATAAAAGGGAGTAAAACCCTAGCTCATGAATTGAGCATAAATGATAAATATTGAAATATAAATTATAAATAATTCTAAGTACTATAGTAACCTAGGTTATCCTTAGGTTAATATCTTTTCAAATTATTATCTAATAGGTGCAATGGCTTTTATAAAAGAAACAGAGTCTATTAAAAACAGTATGCATCTAATTACTGGGATTCAAACCCTTTAAAAAAAAACTAATACATTACCTTTACCGACATAATAATCATTTCTCTTGTAAATTGTGTAATCATCATAGAAAATTAAAATAATCCCTTCTCAGTCCTTTAAGGACAAATAAACTAAAATAGAGAAAACAATATAATTATCAACTTAAGAGTAAAATAAACCAAACAAGGGTTTTACAGGTTAAACCCTAACCAACGAATTTCATCAAATACTCAAGATTTTCATTACGGCTGTGAGTACAGCTTTCAACTTTTAACATATAAAAACCTAATAAATACTCAAACAGAGAATTAACTTCATAAACTTTTAAAAAGGGTGTAAACCCTAATTTTTACAGAGTATAGCTCAGCGGCCAACAATCAAAAACAAGTTGCAGCGAAGCCATATTCGCAAGTACACATCCAAAACGGACTGTGAAGCCAAGCTTCAACCAAAAATACTACACTCACAAAGTACATCCACCCTGTCGAGGGTTTGATTTTAAAAATATGTTTATAATAACCTGTAACAGCTTAAAAACAACACAAGATAACTTGTGGCAAGACGAGAAAGGGTATTCAAACCCTGGGTGAGTCCAACGACCACCCCAGCTGCATTTAAGGAGAGAACCCATCCTTCAAAACCACGGGGCTTACCCAAAATGGAGCCACGAGCCACGGCTGTCGCAAGGGTAGTCTTTTATCCCTGTATGAGCTGCACTTCCACGAGCACCTGCAGCAAAGTGTAAACCCTTGTCAGCAAACCTTATTACGTGTAAAAATATTGAAGATAATTTTCCTTATTGAAAACTTGTTGTGTATAAAAGAATGGTGTATGTAATATTTACCTTTCATGGGGAGTAAGGTGAGTCATTTCGCGAGCACTGTCACCTACAAACGACACAGTGGAGAACCTATTAACTCTTAAAAACCTCATACAGTAGCAAGCTACAAAGAGCCGAGAAGGAAACTGAAGATTCACCAAACTACACAGACTTTGGGGAGAAGGTTTCAGGCAGCGAAACGCAAACAGAAAAAGAAGAACAACCCCATGACAGACAGAGGAAGACTAAAAATCAAAACCACTCATTGGAGAACAGAAGCAGCACAAAGTTAAGGTTTAAAGTGACAGTAACCAGGAGAACGTCGACGGCCATGGAAGACGAGCCCTGGAGCAACATAAACTACGGGATAACAATGCTTTAGATTAGGTTTCCTGATCATTTTATATTCTTCACACATGGACAGGATTGCTCCACGTAGCTTGAGATTTATTCAACAATGAGGGTCGTGATACATAGTTCCTGCAAGGAAAATATATTATTTGTTTGATTTTGCAGCACGGGGTAAAAACTTTATCAATAGCCCAATAATGTGGAGCCAACCTCTAATCATCTGCATTATGTATTATTTGCACCTAATCACCAAATCATTAATTTAGAAGAGTGTACGTTGACCAAGCATAAAATCATGTGTAATTATAAGCATAAATCCGACGTGGTTTAAGCCAAACCCTCGCTACTTTATCATATATTGTTTTATATTATACATTATCATAACGAGTTAAGCGATGGCATAACTATTTTCTATCTTGGTTTTAATAAGTTAGATAGCTTATGATATATGTTAAGTTTTCAGATGAAGACTTAGTTAAGTCTTTAGTATAGTTTTTCTAGAGTGCATATTAATTATTACAAGACCGTGGCGACTCTAGTAACAAAGCTTTAAGACCCTTGAGTTCTTCCTTGCAAACTTGAACTCGATGAAGATTGGGATTTGAGTGCATGGTAAGTTAACCATTGTTATACCACTCATTTTTAGAGCTTGGGTATAGTAAACCCTTTTTACTTTAAGAATATTCTAAGTCTAACAATTATAGATAGTATCTTATAATAATAATGCCAAGAAGTTAAGGGTAGAATTGTATACGTGACAATAACTAACTTTGGTAGATTGATGGCTCATCAAACAAGTGATTTATCTATAATTAAGCATTATAAATGAACTGATAACTCCCATAGCATCGAAAACTACAAAGTAGTACATTTTTAAAGATAAGGTATTATCACAAGAATATGTCATATAGTTTATGCGACATTACTTGTTAATATTTGGGAGTACTTCCATTTTGGCTTTATGTTCATACAAATTGTCTAGTGGACAGTAATATAATTACAGAGATAAAACTGATGATATGACTAAGGACGATCCTTTTACATTTTCAAAAGTAAGTAGAATTCAGAGTTAAACTTAGGAACAAAGTATGGGTAGCCTTAAGCTCTTGTAGAAGAGTTTAATGGTCTTAGTTTCTACATTCAAAAGTTCTTACTGTTTATAAGATAATAGGCTATGAGTACCCTATAAAAATAACTTTTAAGGGCAAATGATTATACAAGCAAGACAAGATAATATTGCAAAATATTGTCAAGTAAAACAATGTTTATGAGTATTACTAAACACTTAGACTAAAGAAGAAATACATATATCTGAGAATCTAATGATAAAGTCGCAATTATACTATACGGACATTACACTTTTTCTAAGCTTGTTTATATGAACAATTGATGAAAATCAAATGATTTTACCTTGCAACAGCTGTCTAGTGTTTAGCAACTTATTGTACTAAGCTTTTTAATTTGCAATTAAAATACTGCTGACATTAATAAATCTTTAAAAATATATATATATATACTCGATCGATCATACTTGTAAAAACCTGTAAGAAATAGTATTCATCTGCGTTAGCACGAATGCTAAGTAAGCCCCGGATCTAAAAGTAGATTCCACCTACTGACATAAAAGAGCTAATCAGTAAACTGAAGCAAATATCACACAAAAAGATTTTTTATCCTGCTATGAAAAATAAACTGTTAAGAAACCACTTACTTAACTTATCTTGAGGTTAACTGTTAGTTGTTAGTAAAACCGCAGGTTATAACATTTATTGTTAACTCCAAAATTTTAATTTTTTGTGAAAATTTGGGGTTGTGACATGTGGTATCAGAGCATAAGGTTCAAACACTAGGCCTTGATGCAGCCCGACTAGCTTTCATAAAACAGTAAATTAAATTATTATGCTAACGTATTTTAATTTTTTTTTTTCAACAGAGAATTGTCTTTTTCTAAAGTTTAACAGGCAGGTATGGAAGGGCTAGGAGAGTATGCACAGGAGGAGTCTCCAGCTATAGAAACAAGAAATTTACCCAGAGATCCTATACCAGGGGATGTAACTACAAATTCCTCAAAGCTGTTACAGACTGTAAAAGATTTGAAAACTGAAATGGAGTCTGTAAAGAAAGAGAATGAAAGGATTCTGAGAGCTCAAGAAGAGCTGAAACAGATCCTAATGGAAAAGTTTCAAACCGAAGGAAGGGGTAGAAGGTCAGAATCTAAAGATGCTAGTCATCCAAGAAAATCTAAAAAGATGAAGCATACAAAGACTGAAAGTAGTTCATCATCAGAAGTGTTTGGTGAATGACAAAGATACCATACTACTAGTGATAGTAGTGATGATGATCTATACGTCAAGAAGAGGAAATATAAACCTTATGAGGAAATCTCAGGGGAATTAAAAAAGATAAATCCACCAACCTTTAGTGGAGAGACTGAGAAGGGGGAGGAAGCTGAGTCCTGGTTGTCCGGGATGAAGAAGTACTTCCAGATATATAATTATTCTAACCAGTTAAAGGCTAGGATGGCTATATATAACCTCTCAGGAAAGGCTGATATTTGGTGGCAGGACTTGAAGAGAGTTAAGGGTATAAAAGAGAAGGAAGTTAACTGGAGTACCTTTAAGTGGTATTTTAAAAATAAATTTCTGTCTAAGCAGTATTACGAGGAAAGGGCTAAGGAGTTTTATGAACTAAAGTTAGGTTCAATGACAATGAAAGACCTGAACAGTAAATTCTTAAGTCTACTTAGGTATGTACCCTACCTAGTGGATGAGAAACAAAAATTACAGCGATTCCTTAGTTGTTTACCATATCATATTAAAGATAGAATTGAATATGATAACCCAAAGAACCTGGAGGAAGCTATGAGGAAGGCTAATTTTTGCTTTGAGCAGAATCGAAAGAAAGAAATCTTGGCCAACTGGAAGGCTAAGAAAAATAACAATCAGTCCGCATTCAAGAAGAAGTAATTTGTGCCTAACAGGAATTTTAAGAATAATAAGTTCAAAAACTATACTAACAACAAGAATTTCTAGGGAAATAGGATTAGTACACCCAATAATCAGAACAATTTTAAGGGTAAGGAAACTATAAATAATCCTGGAAATTTTACCAAGAATTTTGAGCGTAAAGAGCCTGTCAAGTGCTGGGAATGTAATGGCTCGCACTATGCTTCAGTTTGTCCAAAACAAAAGAATATTGTTCGCAACATTCATACCGTACAGGAGGAGATGACTATTGGGGAATTAGCGAGGAGCATGCCCAGAATTAATGCAGCCTTGGAGAACCGACTAGCTGAATATCAGACTTCCATGGTGGAAGTAGAAGGTATGATTAATCAGACCCCTGTAAACATTTTAATTGATCCAGGAGCTAGCCTCAGTTATATTGCACCTCAGATAGTGGAAAAATGTAAATTATCTGTCGATAAGTTTGAGAAGTCATGGTTAGCTCAGTTAACCACTGGGGCTAAAAGAAAAGTAACTTGCTTTGTGAAAGAATGTGCTTTACTTATGGATAAACTTGAAACTATTGTTAAACTTAATGTTTTGCCACTTGGCTCATATGATTTACTGATTGGTATGGACCGGTTGGAACAGCATAGAGTAATTTTAAACTGTTACGATAAAACTTTCACATGCTTAAACAGTGATGAACAACCAGTAATTGTTAAGGGTATTCCTAGAAAAACTATGGTAAGGTAGATTTCTGCTTTACAACTTAAAAGAGTTGTTAGAAAAGGATGTAAGGCTTACGCTGTAACAATTACCGATGAAGAAAGTAAAATTGAAACAGACAAGTTAAAAATAGAAGATATCATTGTTTTAAAAGAATATGCTGATGCATTCCCAGAAGAAATTATGGGATTACCTCCAAAAAAGAAATTGGATTTCACCATTGAGCTGGTACCGAGTGCAGTACCCAGCTCAAAAGCCCCTTACCGAATGAACATATTGGAACTTAATGAGTTAAAATTGCAATTAAAAGAGTTAATAGAGAAAAAATACATTCGGCCAAGTGTGTCTCCCTGGGAGGCACCTGTCATCTTTGTTAAAAAGAAAGACGAAACTATACGATTATGCATAGACTACCGTCAGCTAAACAAAATGAGTATTAAAAATTGATATCCGTTGCCCCGCATAGATGATTTATTTGATCAACTATGTGGAGCCACGGTGTTTTCAAAGATAGATTTAAGGTCAGGATATCATCAAGTGAGGATTAAAGATGAAGACATCTCCAAGACAGCCTTTAGAACAAGATATGGACACTACGAATTTGTCGTAATGCCATTCGGGCTTACTAACGCCTCAGCTGTCTTTATGTGTTTAATGAACAATATAATGCATAAGTATTTAGATAAGTTCGTGGTCGTGTTCATCGACAACATCTTAATCTATTCAGAAACTGAAGAAGAACATAAAGAACACCTAAAAATTGTTTTGCAAGAGTTGCGAGAACATCAACTCTTTGCAAAGTTTAGTAAGTGTGACTTCTTTAAGGATAAGATTCAGTATTTAGGTCACGTAGTGACCAAGGAAGGAATTTTCGTAGATTCTGAAAAGATATGGGCAATCAAAGATTGGTCAGTTCCTAAAGATGTGACGGATGTTAGATATTTCATGGGCATTACCGGTTATTACCGGAGGTTCATTGAAGGTTTCTCGAGGATAGCCAATCTGATAACTTCCTTGCAGAAGAAAGGAAAGAAGTTCGACTGGAACCAGAAATGTGAGGAAAGCTTTAAGAAGTTAAAAAATTTATTAACCAGTGCACCTATTTTAAGAATAGCAGAACCTAATAAAGAGTTTGTAGTATGCACCGATGCTTATAATGAAGGCTTAGGTGGTGTTTTGACTCAAGAATGGCATGTTATTGCCTATGAGTCTAGAAAGTTAAAAATTCACGAAAAGAATTATGCAACATATGATCTGGAACTAGCAACTGTGATACACGTCTTAAAAATGTGGCAACACCACCTAATCGGCAAAAAATTTGTTTTAATGACGGATAATAAAGGACTGAAATATCTTTTAGATCAGCCGAATCTAAATGCTAGACAAGCTAGGTGGTTAGCTTTCTTAAGCGAGTATGATTTTGAAATCCAGCATATAAAAGGTAAAGAAAATAAAGTCGCTGATGCATTAAGTAGGAATGCAAGGCTGAATTTTGCAATAGCAATCAGTACTTACGTTTCAGACTTAGATGAACAGCTTAAAGAAGGGGTAAAACAAGATGAAATTTATCAGAAATTACAAGCTAAGGCAAAGGAAAACCCTGCATACAAACGAATCAATCACCACTCAAGCGGATACGAAACCATGAGAGAAAACATACCTTACACCATGATTAATCATGAAAACAAGATAAGTAATCAATACCCAACATATCTTGGGAAGGGAAACCACTAACTTGCATGAGTAATCCCTCAACCACATGTGTCGTTGACTCATTGCCTCTCCTCATGCCCAGAGAAGCTTGACACCCATCATGGGAGGTATAACTAGTATAGTTTAATCTTAAATTGGGATTTATTAAGCATCAAGAGGGATCCAATTGTTGATGTGTAATTTTTGTCTTGATGTGTAATAAATTTAAGATTAAAAAGATTTTCACGTAAAAAAATTGGGTCCTATCTAAATTTTTTAATTACTTTTTATGTTTGATACATTATAAACCAACATAATTTTTTTAATTACTTTTGATGTTAATGTGACGTGACAAACATAACAACATCTTCCTTATATTAAATAAAAAACACCTATAATTCTTCAAAAAAATATTTTAAAATTGTTTTATTATTAGTTTTTCTCCCAATAAAAAATACATTTATAGTATATATATATATATAACCAATACTTAACAGATAAGAGATAGATAATGAAAGATACCAACTTGACATGACCTGAGATGATAAATGTTCAAGGCACTAAAGTGACCAGACAAAAAAGAGAATAAACCAAAAAGGTGAAAATATGAGAACGATATTAAAACTTTCAATGTTTTAAATATAGATTAATGAAAATGAAATTTCTCACTATTTAACAAAAACCTATCTTATCTCACTTGTTTCTAATTAAAATAAAAATTGAAAAAGTTAGATATCCTATCCCATTGAATCTGACAAATAAAGGGCGGCCGAAAGACGAGACAAATATGTTCTTTATCTTATGTTCCATGTGATTGCGTTGAAGTGGTGGATAGAATTATGAATCTAGACATGTTGTTTGGGCGACGGACAAATGTGATACAAATAATATATCTATTTATTTATATAATTATTATTTATTATTTAAAAAATAAAGCATAGTAAAAAAAAAATATTAAATTAATTTTTAAAAATAGTTTTAATAAATAAGTTAAAATAAATTATAATATTAATAAATTTTAAGTCAAAACATATTTTAATTTAAAAGAATTATATGAACCACCTTTCATTTGTTAATAATATCACATTGGTTGGGTAATAATGGACATATTAGTGAGGAAAACATCTTCAGCGTTGAAGGAGCTACTAAGGTTAGGATTTCAAGACTAGTTCAAGTTTGTGACTCTAATGGAGTTGAGGCTGGAAAGAAAATCCTCTCTTACAAAAACACCTTTTCTTCCATGTGAAATTGCAAGAAGTCAAATAATGAGAAAGACAAGAGCAAAGTTGGAGAAGAAATAGACCCTAAAGGAACGGGAGGAGCAAAGAGGTGGAAAGGCACCCCCTCCTACAAAAACATTTTTTCTTCATTGTGAATTGCAGGTAGTCAAATATTGAGAAAGGAAAGAATAAAGTTGGAGAAGAAATGGACCCTAAGGAAGCGGTAGGGGTAGGGAATTCCTCCCACACAATGAAACCCCTAACTTCTGAAACCATGATGAAGAACAAAAAAATTGAGGGAAAGGCCGACAATGGATGCATCCCAAAATGATCGCGCTGTCATTATATGAGGTAACATCAAGCAAGATAAAAGCTTACATGCAATATATGCAAGATCACACCATTATATCGAAATTCAGAGGTTTCTATTTGACAGAAAAGACGTAATGTGGTGAATTGAAAATAAATAGAAGTTGAAGGGGAAAGTCATCTTGAAGTTAGGATCCAAAGGTTTCTTCATGGCCATTTTCTCAATCTTGGAAGATAAAGAACAGTTTTTGGAAGAGACCCCTATTTTTATAATTTAAAAGGTCTTTATCTATGTTTTTAGACCAACATATCCAGTCCATGCAACGAAGACTTTTCAGTAGCTCCTATATGGATGAAATTGTATTCTCATTTTGTAGGAATACTAGGATGAAGAAATGCTTGTTGGTATTGGGAATACTCTAGAAACTTTTGTGAAAATGTCTGAGGCAACAAGGAGGGCTAGATACACATCCTTTGCAAAAATATGTGTCTATATAAAAATATCAATGGCACTGCAAAAATAATTTTTTCTTAGCTATCAATACAACGAATGGGTTCAAACAATAGACTACGTGCATATCCCCTTTAGATGCATATGTACGGTCATGAGCATGGTCATCGCTTTAGGGACTTCCCACTCAATAATCCATCGAAAGATAAAAGCATGAACAAACCCTTAGGTTTGGGGGTTTCACTACTATAAATGGCGGGAAAAGGAGGGGTAGAAAACCAAACCCCCCTTAAGAAACTCTTCCAAGAATTTCTTCAAGGTTCCATTAGGGGATTTTTGACGTCTAAAATGGGCCTCATAAGGGAAATCATAAAATAAGAGTTATAATAATAAAATAAAAGTTTTAAATTTTGGAGGAAAGAAAGAAAAACTACTTTTTCTTATCGTATTTTTGACATATCTCCTTATCGGTTCGCCCAGATTTCGAGTTTGGGGACTTGTTGGATGTAGAATTTAATTCCGCATCCAACCCATACCCACACTGCATACTTATGAGGTATCCACGACACCCAAAAATGAAAATTTCAATAAAAAAAAATTTTCATTTTTGGGTGTCGTGGGTACCTCAGAAGTATGTAGTGTGGGTATGGGTTGGATGTGAAATTAAATTAAAATACGTTTTTTATTGAATTTTTCATTTTTTGGTGTTGTGGGTACCTCAAAAGTATGCAGTGTGGGTATAGGTTGGATGCATAATTAAATTATGCATCCAACGAGTCCTCAAACTCAAAATTTGGGTGAACTGATAAGGAGATATGTCAAAAATATGATAAGAAAAAATAGTTTTTCCTTTTTCCCTCAATTTAAAAAAAAAAATTCCCATGGAATGGTACAATTTTGCTCAAGAGGCCCATTTTAGACCTCGAAATTTAATGTAAGTGAGGGCGTAGCAAAGAACAAATTGGGAATCAAAAAAGGGGAGGACAAGGAAAACCATTTGAAATGAATACAAATCCAAATCTAGTGGAAAACGAACTGGTCAAAAGAAGGAGAATTGAAGAGGAAATCCAAGCTTTCAATCCAATGATTCATGAATAAATTATAGAGGATGGTGATGAAGCGATGGAATCATAGGCAGGGGAGGATATGGACATGGAAGTTCTAGATTTCGATGAAATTCTAGATGCATTTATATAACGAGGATATGCAATCCATTATGAAGAAGCAAATCCATATTTTCAAAGAATCCTTACAATGAATAAAAATTAAGAACAATATTAGGGAGTCACACAAGGAAAACTCACAAGGATATTTTGTGATTCAAACCATCTCAACAAAAGAGGGGAAAAAATTCTTAGGTAAGAGCACAAAACAACAAGGAAGAGAAACCATTGTTGAAATAATGTAACTTTGAAGAATATTCTACTTGTACTTTACATTATTATTATTCCTCCTTTGGAAGATGTCATTAATGTAAAAGGTCATGTATAAGTCACGAGGTAAATCCTCCACTGTAAGTCATGTCAATAGTACCCAGGAAAAATTAATATAAATATTATTTTGAGTCTTCCTAGGTAGATTGACCCAGTTAGGTTAGAAGATCAGACAAGTGATTAGTATAATTAGGGAGGTGACCTCCCTCATTTAAACACACTCACTCACTCATGTATTGTACAAGAGAGAGAGAAAGATGAAGGATAGAGAATGAGGAGGAGAACTGTCTTTGGTGTTTTGGCTCCTATGCTAGGGTTTGGACTCTCTCTCTTATGAGACCTTGTTATTTGGGAATTACATTCTAGTAATCTATATGGAGGAAGTTTTGCTGGGTTTTTCATATTTGGGTTTCCCAGGATAAATTGTTGTGTACCTTGTGATTGTGTTTCTTTCAAAGAGTCTCTTTATGTTTTTATTGTGAAAATATATCAAATGCTCATGAAGTTAGGACTTAATCTATAGCAACAGATAAAACTTAGCATTGTATCAGAGCTAGACTAAAAAGACCAGCTTTGAATCGGTAAATCTCTCTCTCCTTCCTTGGACAAGAAAATTAGGATTTCCTACTAAAAATTAAGTTTTGAGTGCAAGTGACATTGGGAAGTGTACCCCTCCTTGGTGCATTTTTTTCCACCTAGATTGATTTTTTTCAGTGGGAAGATCCTCCGGAAAGTGAAACCCTAGTTTGACATGGAACCAGAAAACCAGAAAACCAGAACTAGAACCAGAAACTACAGTCCATAATTTCGTAAGTCTAGTTTCAAGGGTTAGAATTTTGATTCTTCAGAAACTAATTGTACCAGCATACTTACATCAGTCAAGCACATATTTTGGTAAGTTCAATTTTCATTTTTGAGAAATTTAAATTTTGTCATTTTCTGTTCTTGGGACAAAATGCATCCAACCACCAAGCTTGATGATAAGTTGGAAGGCATATAAAACTTTCATGCTTGGAAATACAGAATTGGACTCATTCTAGAAGAGAATTATCTTCCAAATTTTATCAAGTAAGTTGTGTTGGAGATCGAGGAGATGAAATAAAGGAAAAGTACAAGAAGGACATGATTAGAGCCCAGAGGTTCATAACGGATTCTATCAAGGATCACTTGATTCCACAAGTTTCCTCCAAATACACCTAATGATATGTTTGATTCCCTATCAAGAATGTATGAAGGAATAAACATCACCCCGAAGATGAATTTGAGAGCCCAACTCAAAAGTACAAAGATGAGAAAGGGTGAATCTATCCAAGAATATTGCATAAGGGTTTCTCAATTCAAAGAACGACTAGAAGCAATTGAAGAAAATATTGATGAAGATGAATTAGTAATGACCACTCTCAATGGTCTTACAAGACCATGGGATTATTACATCCAGACAATTTGTGCAAGGAAGGAAAGTCTACAATTTGAAATCCTATTGGAAGAATGTGTTCAAGAGGAAGCTAGAGTAGCAAACTGAGAAGCACTACTTAGAGATAATGACCATTCTATAGATGCTCATACTAGAAGAAGAGGAAAACCTCATTTCAAGAAGGAAACTCATAAGGAGTCTCATCCTCCTAAGAAGTTTCAAAGTAATAATGTTCGGGTACATAACTTTCTTTCTTTTGCATAATAAATTGCTCCAAGTAGCTATTTGGTTGGGGCCATGGACTGTTTCCCTCTCGAGGATTTTAACCACGTGACAAACATCGGTGTGTTGATCTGTGATCTATTTGTGTGAAGCGCTTGCTCAAGGTGTTCGGTCTTTTGGGAGTACCCTATGTACCCAAACAAATAAAAGGGAGATTACAAGTAGAAAGACTTCTCCTCTTATCAATGTTACCATTGTGATAAGACAGGACACGTTGCCAAAACATTTCCAACAAGAAAAGAAGAATATACTAGGAGGAATAAAAAAAGACATCATACTCATTTAGCCAAAGAAGAAGAATAAGAACCTCCCAATAAGTTAGAAAAGGAACATATTGAAGAATAATTTGTATAGATGGTGAAGTTATTATGTGAACTAGAGGAAAATCTCTAGAAGATGCATCTATCATTGGGACAAAAGAAGGTGGCTTGTATAAACTGAAAGGTCACTTAGAAGCAACCTTGATTCATGATACTACAAGTCTATGTGAACTATGCCATAGAAGTATTTCTCCCATAGACTGTTAGATTTTAATCATTTAAGAAATATGATCTATGATCTTATCTGAGATAATAACATGCATAGCAATAATCACAAGAGACAAGAGACACAAAGATTTTCCTCGGGGAAACCATAAAGGAGAAAACCCCGCAACTTCCTCAGAGATAGAATGAGCACCAATGGCAGCAGTAAAACCTGAAAACATAAAGATGATCTCTGATAGCTGATCTCTCTCTCACTTGTGTGAGCACTTCCTCTCTCACTCATGTGCCCCAGTTGAGTGAGTGTATATGACAAATAGAGAGTCTTACTCTATATTTATACTAGTTTCTGACTTGACAATTACTCACTAGGGCCAACATCTCTAGGAGAGTCTAATAACCCCAGTGCCCCTCAACTGTGGGGACTTTCCCCCCTAATCAACAAGGAGGGTTAACCTCAACTCAATTGTGGGGACTATTTCCCTGACTTACAACGGAGGGTTAACCTCATTGACTTTGCATGACTTTATTATATTAATGACTCTCCCGATAGCAACATCGAGGTAAAATGAAGTACAAATGATTTTCCTGATAGGAACATTGGGGTACAATATAAGATAAACAAGTGAATACATTCCGAAGTTACAAATACATCAAAACTCCCTCTTAACTAGGAAGGTATTCTCTTGACACAATTCATCAGCACAAGTCTTCTTCTCTGGATCATAATCAAAGCTGGATCATCACTGGATCATCATAAAAGCTAGATCATCACTGAATCATAATCATCGCTTCTTCTGCTATCTCGAACAAATGGTGCTATCTCTCAATTCTACTCGTCAGAGGAAGTTCTACATCATCAGCCCTTTTTCATGTTGGTTGTAGGCCTAGCCTCCATGCAGGTCTTCTTCTTATTCTTCAATGCTTATATCTGACCATGGGAGGAACAGATCCTACATCCATGTCAGAAAGGCCTGCCTAGCACTCACATCTGACCATGGGAGGAACACATCCTACGTCCATGTCAGAAAGGCCCATCACTCACATCTGACCATAGGAGGAACCAATCCTGCATCCATGTTAGAAAGGCTCTGCACTTACATCTGACCATGAGAGGAACACATCCAGCATTCATGTCAGAAGGGATCTACACTTACATATGACCATGAGAGGAACACATCCAGCATTCATGTCAGAAGGGATCGGCACTTACATCTGACCATGAGAGGAACACATCTAGCATTCATGTCAGAAGGGCTCTGCACTTACATCTGACCATGAGAGGAACACATCCAGCATTCATGTCAGAAGGGCTCTGCACTTACATCTAACCATGAGGAACACATCCAACATTCATGTCAGAAGGGATCTGCACTTACATCTAGCCATGAGAGGAACACATCCAACATTCATGTCAGAAGGGCTCACAGACTCATCACTTCCCTTTGGAGGGAACCTCGATCTGGAGAACACCAAGCTTCTCCCTAAAGTACTCAAAATTCACTCTGGCTAATGGGTTGGTTAAAACATTAGCTATATGTTCCTCCGTCACAACATACTGGAGCTTCACTGCTCCTCTATACACCATATCCTTGATATAGTGATATTTGATCTCGATATTCTTTGACTTGTCATGGAACACCAGGTTCTCTGAAAACTTCACACAACTCTGGTTATCGCAATATATACAAGTAGTATCCAACTTGAGATCAAACCAATCAGATAGTAGATTCCTCAACCACACTACCTCACAACTAGCCGAACAAGCTGCGACATACTCTGCTTCGGCTATACTCAGTGCCACACAAGATTGCTTCCTACTAAACCAAGAGATCACACCTGATCCCATACTGAAGCAGCACCCTGAAGTGCTCTTCCTATCAATGGAACTGCCTGCCCATTCTGAATCCACATAACCTTCCAGGTTAATCTTCTGACTCGCTTCATACTTGAGCCCATAGTCAACTGTACCCTTTAGGTACCTCAGAATATGCTTTGCAGCAATCAAGTGAACATGTCTTGGATCTGTTAGGAACTGGCTCAATGTCTTCACAGCAAAGAAAATATATGGTCTTTTGTTCTTCAAGTACATCAAGGACCCAATCATCTAACGATACATCGTAGCATCAACCGACTCTGATGAAGCATCACTCAATAGCTTCAGGTTCACTACCATAGGTGTGGTCATGGCCTTGCAGTCCATCATCCTGAACCTCTTTAGGATCTCCACTGTATACTTCCCTTGTCCCAAGGATATTCCATCCATAGTCTGCCACACCTCCATGCCTAGAAAGTAGTGCATCATATCCAAGTCCTTCATCTTGAACTCAGCAGCAAGTCTCCTTCTTGCAAATTTAATGAGTTCCTCTTTTATTTCAGGAACAAGTCATGGACATATAATAGGAGCATCACTGGTCTTCTACCTTCAACCTTGAAGTAAAATTTCGAATCCGCTTTACCCTCAGTAAATCCTAGAGCCATCAGCAAGTTTTCCATCCTGTCATATCATGTCGAACCTCAAGATCTTCTCCATTCACTCCCTCTGAAGCAAAGCATCATTCTCCCTCTGCCTTTTGTACTCTATGCATTGAAACATTCTGTACTGGAGTGACAAGTAGATTCCTCTGCTACTAATATTCTATGTATCCATCTAGGGTCACTGGATATCAATATCATGAACCTTTTCAAAAGTTCTTCTCACACCCATGTGTGAGCTTGTCATCCTCTGTAGGATTTCATATTCAACCTTGTAGCAAAGGTTAATATATTCATCACTCTATGTGATCTTCAAGCTCCTCATGTATGTGTTATCGCATGGGTGTCTTTTGAGCTTGTACAAGGCCTTATTTAATTTGCACACATGATTCTGCTTGTCATGTGCCTCAAATCCCACTGGAAGCAAATGTCTCTTCATAGTCTATTCCTTATTTCTATGAGAAGACTCGTGCTACGAATATTTCCTTGTATCCCATGATGTTTCCATCTACTGCATGCAAGATCTTACAGATCCACTGCGGACCTCCCTTCAGGTCTCAATACCACATCCTAGACATCATTCTTATTGAACTGGTACTCTCCTTTCCTTTCTTCTTGGCTACTTCTTCATAGCTGGAAGGATCTGCATAAATCATGTCGCTCAACAGTTTCACATAACTAGAGTGTGTCTGAGGCCTCGTCATACTATTCTTCATTTTGGATTATTTCTTGAATTGTCATCACTTGTTCTTCAGAACAAGTCTCATCCTTCTTTTCTTGTAGGTGATTGTATGCGATCTTTCCTACAAGTCAAATGCATTAGTTATATGGTTAGAAAAATGTCATAAGGCATGTTCATAATGGAAAATTCTTATGCATAAAGATATAATCATGCAACTATTTTGGCCAATACAACATTCATCCATATCTCATAGAAACTTTCTAGATGCCTTCCATCTCTACCATGACATTATTGAGATTGTGCATGAATCCAATATGTCAGCAAAGAGGTTTCATTCTAGATAAGTAGCAATGGATAATTGTATAGCACCATGGGCTACTTACCCATAACATACATAGTAGTAGTATACTGCCATTAATGTAAACATTCTATCATGCATAACACATCAACTGAATATAAACGAATGCATAACAAAATAACATCATGAAATGACAATTGAATACTTATCTTTATTCATTTTGTGGGACACTCCTTCTTGAGCCTTCAGCTTCATCATCTTCTTTATTCATAAAAACATCATTTCTTATCCAAATGCTAAGATGTATAAGAGGTTCTTCAAGAGTTGAGTCCTTCGTATTCCTCGTCACTTGATGGATCTTCTTTGGATGGTGAGATCTTGATCTTCAATTGCTCCCATTTTCTCTTCTCTTATTATGAGTCGAGCTTCTTCTTGTGTGCACTCTTCCTAGAGTATGTTGAAGGTAATCACTTCCTTCTGGCACACATTCTTCGAATGAATGAATCTCATGATCCTGGGAGGCCATTCAAGGTGGTTATAACCATGTCTTATTCTTCTTAGATTGCTTCATCATAGCATCAAAAACTTCCTTTTGGTGTCTTCAAGGAGGACACATGAGGGAATAGATGATCTTTAATAGAATCTGCAATGATTCTCTTGGCTCTAGCCTTGGCCTCATCTCCCTCTAGCTCCTGGACCTTTCTTACTGAAATACTATTCCAAGTCAATTTCTTCAAGGTTCACGGAGTTCCTATACTTCTTCCGATTTATATTCTTCTCTCCAAAATATATTGGTAAAGGAATCGAACATCTCTTTAGGTGTCTTTAGGGAAGACACATGTGGTATAAGGTGATCCTCTAGGCCTTGACCATGTTCTTCTTATGTAAGGCTTTAACCTCATCTCCTTCTGGAACTGGAACCTTTCCACTTATGTAGGTGTCCAATTCATTTCCTTCAAGAACCAGTGAGATCCTATACTTCCATACTTGGAATTTTTCAGTTGCACCAAGATTTTCATCAAGCTAGTGTGATTAGTCATTTTTAAATGAGAACATAAAATGTAAATAACAAAAGATTAGATCTTACCGATTTGAGTTGCCATCCTGGTTCTAGATCTGATTGATCTAGGGTTTGTTAGAGAAACCCTAATTTTAACTTGGAATCTAAAGTTTTTGATTGGATAGAGAGATGGGCCTCTTCCAAGTGAGCTATCCAATGTACTCCTTTTCTGAAAACAGTGGAGGGAAGCTCCCGGAACAGGAAGCCCTAGTTTTCCAATTTCCTCTATAGAAATTCCTAATATTGTTTCTATGGTATCTACAAAATTGCTACTCCTCTATGTCTGAAATTTCGTATTGAGGTATCCTTGTCTATCCTCTTTCCAACACCACAGGTTTTAGCAGAATTAGTTTCACCAATTGATACTTATGAGAGTTTTCCCAAGGAAAATTATTTCAGGACTGTTCAGCATAGCGAACTTGTACGAACTTCCACATGTCCCTGTTTCAACATCAGGATCTGAAACTTTTACCACATAAATTAAATTCCGTTCCCTATCTGAAACATCTTGAGAAATTTAATTTGGACCTTCGTATCCCAAGATATAGCAATTATCCCTAGGTGTCCTGTTTAAGGATGAATCCTGGAAGACGTTGGAACCCTAATTTGGAGGAATCATATCTCATAGAATATAGTGAATTTGAGGATGAAATTTTTACATAGGGTACATCAGGATTTTATCTTTGGCATGTGAAAATTTTGGCCCTTGAGACATCTTCAATCCAAAGATATAGCGAATGTACAAAAACTACCAGTTTTAGTATTTTAGGGTTTTTCAGGCCCAAGGTCAAACTAGGGTTTGACTTTCCTAGAGTTTTACTCAACCAAAAACTTTGAACTTGGTCTCTAAACTTCAATTTTGATAAGGATATCAATCCTATGCTAGGCTCACTCAAAAATTCCTCTTCTATAAAAATCCCTAATTTCCTGCAGCAAAAACTGAAAATGCCCGGAATCAAATTCTGCTTTGACAGAAAGATGTGCCCTTTAATGGAGAGTTATCCTAGCATCCTTTTGCTGGTGGATTATGGAGAAAGACATAAAATTTAAGAATCCCTAGCTTCTGCAGCTGCACAATGTCTTCTTCTCAGGTTAGCTCTGATACCATGTTATATTTTTATCATTTAAGCAATATGATCTAGGATCTTATCTGAGAGAATAACATGCACAGCAATAATCACAAGAGACAAGAGACACAAATATTTTCCTTGAGGAAACCATAAAGGAGAAAACCCTGAAACTTCCTCAGAGATAGAATGAGCACCAATGGTAGCAGTAAAACCTGAAAACATAAAGATGATCTTCGACAGCTGATCTCTCTCTCACTTGTGTGAGCACTTCCTCTCTCACTCATGCGCCCCAGTTGAGTGAGTGCATTTAACAAATAGAGAGTCTCACTTTCTATTTATACTAGTTTCTGACTTGACAATTACTTACTAGGTTCGACATCTTTAGGAGAGTCTAATAACCCTAGTGCCCCTCAACTATGGGGACTTTTCCCCCTGATCAACAAGGAGGGTTAACCTCAACTCAATTGTGGGAACTATTGCCTCGACTTACAACGGAGGTTTAACCTCATTGAATTTACATGAATTTATTATATTAATGACTCTCCTGATAGGAACATCAGGGTACAATGAATACAAATGATTCTCCCGATAGGAACATCGGGGTACAATATAAGATATACAAGTGAATACATTCCAAAGTTACAAATACATCAACATAAACTACAAATCCTTACCACATGTGAGCAAGGTAGCAACAGGTTTACCAGATCTAAAGATTGATCATGAAGGAGTATGTAAAGGATGTGTGAAAAGAAAGAACATAAAGAATCCATTTCCAAAAATCCACACCAAGATAGAAGGAATATTGGAACTTGTTCACTCAAATGCATGTAGTCCAATTCCCTCAACATCTTTAAGTGGGTATGTATATTAGGTAACATTAATTTATGTTTACTCTCGTAAGACTTGGGTATAATTTTTTAAATCAAAAGAAGAAGTGTTTGGAAAATTCAAAGAATTCAAATCCTTGGTATAGAATCTTTCAGTAAGAAAGATCAAGACACTCAGGTTATATAATGGAGGAGAGTATACTTCAAATGAATTTGGAAAATTTTTCAAAGATGTCGAGATTAAGAGGGAACCTACCACTCCCTATAATCCAAAGCATAATGGTGTTTCTGAAAGGAAGAACCGAACTGTTATGGAAGTAGTGATGACTATGATCCATGATCAAGATCTTCCTATGCACTTATGGGATGAAGCAACAAGGACAACAATATATGTCCAAAACAAAATATCCCTAAGAGAAACCTCCTGCAATAAATAATCAAAATGCATGATATAGTAGAAATAGAAGAACACGTAAGGAATTTATTGATTAGATGCCACTTTGAGGGGGAAACCTCCTTTGAGAAATATCAATACAAATAAATCATGGCTTCCTTCATTGGACTCAACACATACTTATATACTAAGTCTAATCTAAACAACTATTACTCCCCATGAATGTGGGATAAAACGTACGTGTATACTAAGTCTAATATAAACAAATATTACTCCCCATGAATGTCTGATAATACAATATACTCAAAGGACAACTTACAAAGCATATGCATCCAACGACAATATACTAAAAAATTAAAGAGAAGGGTTGACACAGGTTCATAACATCCCCTCCCTCTTAGAAAAGATTTGTCCTCGAATCTTTAGATGTGGAAATTGTTTTTGAATCTGAAGGAGTGGTTCCCATGTAGGATCCTCTAGTTGCATGTTGTGCCAATGAATTAATACTATTTTGATGGATCGAGAGAGAAACAAACAAGTGCGCCTATTCAAGATGGGCTCCAACTCCACAATAATGGATCCTTCATTATCCAGTTCTGGTAAAATAGTTTGTGCTCTGATGTTGGTGCCAATAACTTTCTTAAGACAAGAGACGTAAAATATTGGGTGAACACGAGAATAAGGAGGAAGTTCCAATTTATAAGCAATGGACCCAATCTTCTGAAGAACCTTATAGGACCCATAGAAATTTCTAGCTAGATTATGATGCCCTTTGAGTTTTAGGGAGGATTTCTTATAAGGCTGTAGATGAAGAAAAACCATATCGCTGACTTGAAAAGTGCGCTCAAAACGGTGTTGATCGGCTTGTTGTTTCATTCAATTTCTTGCCATGTGAATATTGTCCTGCAAAATGTGAAGAATCTGATCTCGGTTTCGGAGAACCATGTCAACTATCTTAACTGGTGAACTATTGGGGGTGTATGGAAGGAGCATTGGTGGTGCCTAACCATAGACTGCTTCATATGGATTCATTTTATATGCATTGTGGTAGGAGGTATTGCACCACCATTCAGTGAGAGGTAGCCACTTTTCCCTCTAATGTTGTCATTCAGAAGTGATGCAACGAAGATAAGTTTCCAAACATTTGTTGATAAATTCAGTCTGACCATCTATTTGTGGGTGATACCTTGAACTCATCTTTAGTTTTGTGTCAGTGTGGCGAAATATTTTTGTCCAAAAATTACTTGTGAAAATTGCATCACGATCTGAGACAATTGAAGAAGGGATTCCATGAAGACAGAAGATCTAGTCCATTAAAATTTGTGTTACTGAGGAGGTGGTATATGTATGGATGAGGGCACAAAAATGACTATATTTGGTGAAGCGATCAACCCAACCAATATCATTGTCTTCCTTCAATATTTAGGGAGCCCTTCAATGAAATCCATCAAAATATTTGTCCAATTCCGTGTAGGGATGAGAAAGGGTTTGAGAAATCCTGGAAGGAGTGTCGTTTCACTATTCTAGCATTGGAAGGTATCACATTTAGCCACTATCTATTGGATTTCCCTTTTCATTCCCCTCCAAAAGAAGTTATGTTTTTGCCGCTCATACGTTTTGAGGAACCTAGAGTGCCCTTCCGATGGAGAAGTATTGAGTTCATAGAATATAGCATATTGAAGATCCGTTCTCTAGGGAAGCACTAGATGACCCTTGTATATTAGAGAAGCACCATCCCAAGAGTAATGAGGCATTACATAAGGGTTATTGTCAAACCATTGGATGATTTTAGATAATGAAGAGTCATTGACACAGCCTTGCTAAACAGATTGCAACCAATTTGGAATAGGCATAGAAATAGTTGAAAGAGAAACATGGTCATCAAATGTGCGAGAAAGAGAATACACCAAAATATTGTCCTTACCCTTATTGTAAGTGATATCATAGTCATAAACCATGAGTTTTCTAACCCATTTATGTTGTGTTGGGGATGAGACCCATTGTTCCAGGAAATATTTCAGACTCTAGTGATCAATCTTAATGCAAAAATGATTCCCTAATAGGTATGGCCTCCACTTCTATACTGCATGAAAAATAGCCATCATTTCCTTATCATATGTAGAGGTAGCTAAATTCTTACTAGAAATGGATTCGTTGGTGAACGCAATGGGATGTTCATCTTGAACGAGAAGTGCACCAATTCCATTTTCGTAAGAATCACTCTCAATAGTGAAAGGCAGGGAAAGATTGGGCATAGCTAGAAGAGGTGTGGTACACATAGCTTGTTTCAATTTTTCAAATGCACACTCAAAAACATGTGTTCATGTAAAAGCATCCCTTTTCAATAGAGTTGTTAATGGAGTTGCAATATTCGTGTAATCCTTGACAAAGTTGCAGTGGTAGCCACTCAATCCCAAAAAACTAGGAAGGCTATTAAGTGTCTGAGGATGCGACCAATTTTTCATGGAATCTATTTTGGCAAGATCCACGTGAAGCCCTTGTGTTGAAACAATATTCTCGAGATACTCTACTTCCTCCTTCCCAAAAACACATTAGAATATTTGGCACAAAGATGATGATCATAGAAAAGTTGCAGTACAAGATCCAAATGCTAGAGATGATTATCCTATGTTTTACTGTAAATGAGGATATCATCAAAGAAGACCATAATTAAGTTCCAAAGTAGGGTCGAAATATTTTGTTCATCGATGCTTGGAATGTGGAAGGAGCATTAGTAAGGCCAAAGGGCATGACCAAAAACTCATAGTGGCAATAATGTGTGCACAAAGTCGTTTTAGGGATATTATCCTGTTGCAGTTGCAACTATTTCCCAAATTTTTTAAAATTTTGGGCCCTCCTTTTAATTTTATCTTGCCTCGATTTGTCTTGGATTACTGAAATTTGTTGTCCTCTGTTACAAATTTGGATCTTTTGAGGTTGAATTGAGGTACATTGTTTACCATTTTCAGAAGTTGAATGACTATCTTTGTTTGACTTGAACTTGAAGATTTTGGTTTGTCGATAGTTTCCTTTTTCGCTGTTGGAAGTTTATTGAACAGTGAATCGGGGCCGTAGTTCTCTATGCAACTGCCGTTGCGGAAGATAACTAATGAATGTCCCGATGGGAATCATGTTTTTCGCCGATGGTTTATCTACGTCATTTTTTTTTGTTTTCAGCGTCATTTTGTTTATCACTGTCAAAGCATTAGGCTTCTAAGTCATCGCCGTTTCGGAGAACAGATGGAAAACGTTCCGACGAGTTAGTTCTTACCCTTGTCGATTCCGTGTTTTATTGGTTTTTCATTACTTTGTTTTTTCTCTTCGCTATAGGAACTTTTCATGACTTTGATCAAAAGCTTTAGTCTAATTATATTCCACCATTACGACTCAGTAAACTAATCATCTGACATATAGTTGTTCCATTCGCCGATGGTTTGTTCTGACTTTTGCTGATGTTTTTTGGTCTGTGGAACCCTTAGTCCATGTGACTTCCACTGTTACGGCTCCTAATTGAACTAGTCATCCAATGCTGTAGTGGTTCTGAGGTCCGATGCTGCAGTTTTTAGTGTTTATTTTGTTGATGTTTTATTTTTCCATGAAACTCTTAGAATGTATGGTTTCCACCATTGCGGCGCCTTGGTGAATTAATCACCCAATGCTTAGTTATTTAGTGCACCGATGAAGGTTTTTCCTGTCGACATTTTTCACCAAGAGGTCTATATATTGGGATGGGGTATTCTTTTATTATTACCCTTGTGAACTCACGCTTGCTCTGTCCTTGTCGAGTCGAACTGTGCATCTGTGCTTAGCTATCAAGATCTCGCTCGTTTGGGGTGCTGCCATGGAAGTATTGGACCATCATGTTGACTGCAACTTGTTTTCCAGGTAGTCCAACCATGGTTTCTCCTTTCTCTTGAGTTTATGAGTCGTTTTAGGAACTAGGGTGTTCCCTTGATTAGGTTTTTCCCACCGTTTGGTAGTTTTCCGTCTAAGTATCATTTTGTATCCTTACAGCATAAGGTATCAGTCAGTTTGATAGTATTTGCGGTGGGATGTTTTTCTTGAGCTTGTTTGTAAGCCGTTATGAAAACTCAATCACGGTCCGAAAGTTTAGGTAACTGGTGCAGACAAGCGTTACACTATCTACACTGTTTTTTGTGGGTTTGCTTATGGCCATCTGAGGAGGGATTTTTCGGTTCTCTTATTGTCATGGGTTTACCCTATTTTTCTGGGATGCCGGAGGGTTTGATTTTCGGTCAGATTGGAATTTCCGGATAGGGACACACTTTCAAAGACTAGCCTCACTGATAGGGGTTTTTCGTTTTGGTGAAGAGTTAGAAAGCATTTCGGTTTAAATGATGTATGTGCTATTTGGGTCACGTCTTAGCTGCAGACAGACTTAGGAATTTTCAGACCTAGTTTGCAGAAGTTTTTTTTGTCTGTCGATTATGCATTAATTTTCTGATAGTTTATCTATTGATAATGCATATGGAAGAAGTAAATTTTTTTATACTGTTTTTCTTCATTCTTAAAACACTAACTATAAGCTCCAATAGCCTAAGAACATGTTTGGTCTATGACAGGGCAACTTCTTCAAAGGAGATATGTCTAAAAGACAAAAGAAGAAGGCTCATGTTGTTGAGGGAGAACCAGATGTGGAAATCATTACTAAGGTAGAATACATCTGCGAAGATACCAGAGCTATTACCAGGGTAGAACCATATTACAAGTGGGGTGAGATATATCGGATGATTTCAAATTAGGATGTGCTTGATGCAGGATTCAAAGAACTAACCATATATGCCAACATTGAGAAATCTGCTCTAATGAAGGTATCCACTAGAACTGAGTTGTTCCCATGCTCTGAGGTGATCGGCTGGATCCTGCCTAGGGAATATGTGACCACAATGATCTTAGAAAATACTATCAAATAGGGCTATGCTCCATACAGTCCTAGTTATGTCTCACTAGCACATCACCTACCTCCTGCTCAAGTATACTTAACTGAAAGTTGGCTGAAGGAGATAAATTTGGACCTGGTCGAAACGGTTAAGAGAATGATGATACCTGGGAAGAACTTTCAAACCAGACCATCTGGGGAATATGATACAGCCACTCTCTGGACTCCTTATAGGTTTATAGCATTGATGCTAAATAGAGTGTTTGGGAGAGCTCATGGTAAAAGTTTCAAGTTGGGATGGATACCCATTATTTTTTATGTGGCCACTCAGGGGACCATATTCAACTGGGAAAACATAGTGTCTAACAGCCTCTCAACCTGTATATCTTTAGCTTTGGGAGGGGTGTCCCAGAAGAAGTCTGAGTTCTATATGAGATCCATCTTAGTGGATTGTATATTGTGTACCCAGTCATTTCTAGCCTTAAGGTGCAATTGGGACAGGGATAGAACCCCTATGTACACTGCATACAAACTATTTTGGGCACACAAATATTATAGCCACTATAAAGAGATATGTGAACATTTCATTATGCCTTTGTACACTTTAATCTTCCTGACAGAATGCAATTGTATGTTCGAGGAGGCATTCAAAGTCATTGAGGAACATGGGAGCTATTATTTGACTGAAGAGGGGATGCACATTAGAATGTATGGTTGCTCCAGGGCACCTTCTTTACTCCCTAGGTACGCCACTGATTATGTGGTACATAAAGAAGCAGTTAGGCAAGTATATCTAGATGGTGTAGGAATATTCCTATTTGAACATAAGAAGGCAGCCTATCCTGCCATACCTTTCCGGCTGGGAAGTTACAAATTTTCAAAGGTCAAACAAACTGCTGAATTTGTACAAGAGTTGGAGCACTTTCACTTTGGGGAGATGAACTTCCACATGAATGACTCCCAAAATAAGGTTGCAAAGCATTGCAAAGAAGCAAATGTTCATTTTGAATGCACAAAGTTCTAGGACAAGGATGAAGAAATCTTCAGAAATGTAAAGAATATGACTGCAATGAAGAGAATATTTAAACAGAAGATCACCAGTTTGGGCGGTAAAGGCAAAACCGCACAAAAAAAAGCTGAAGAAGAGGAGTACAAGAAGAGGGAAGAGGATGCTAGGAGGCTAGCACAAGAGGCTGAGAGTTGGTTAAAGAATGAAGAAGAAGAAAGAAAGAAAGCTGCAGAGGAAGCAACAAAGAATGAAGAGGAAGAAAGGAAGAAGAAGGAAGATGAAGAGATGAAGAAAAAACAAGAAGAGAGTGAAGGTCTGAGATTAGCAGGAGCTAAGAAAGACAAACAAACTACTGACCTAATAGATACACAAGAAACACAGGAGCATACCGATCAAGGGCATGGACAAGACAATCCTAGCCCTCAGGAGTCTGCTGCAACTTCTGGAAGCACCCAAGAACAGGTTGTTTTTTCTAGATTAAATCTGATACCTTTTATGCAGAAGGAAGGAGAAGAGGTCCTTGATTTCAGCACCATCTTCTATGACAAGATGAAGAAGAGGATTGTCAAGAGAACTGAGAAAAAATTCAAAACAAGAGGACAATTAGGTATGATGATTACTGATAAAACTTTGGTGCATGGGACAGATGCAGATCCATGACTGACAGCCAGCGCTAGGGTGGCATTAACCCATGCCACTGAAGACAATGTGGATAGACTTATGATAGACCTTGAGCAGTCAAGGAAAAATGCAGCACAATTAAAGGAAACTCTAAAAAAGGAGAGGGATGAAGGTAACAAGCTAAAGAAAAAATTTGAGGATATTCATAATGAAGTAAGGGCTTCGAAGATAGAATGACAAACTCTGTAGGAAAGCAAGATGGTCTTGGAAGTCTCAGTAGAGAAAAATGAAAGGGATGCTCAGAATAGTCTAGGAGAACTATAGAGGATATAGCTAGAGTATCAGGTGTTGAAGACAGAGAACAATGACCTCAAAGTATCATATGAAGCTTTGAATGCAAAAAAGGACCAGTTGCAGAGCAAAATGGTTGAGTTGGAGGCACAGAAGGTCACAATAGAAGAAAGGGAAAAGCAATATCGAGTGCAGGTGACAGGTTTTGAGGGACAGATTGCTTCATTAACAGCATCACTGAAGGATTCCAATGAATAGAAGACTGATATCCAGCCTGTGAAGGAGCATGTCCTTACTCAATGAAGAAGAGTGCACCAACTGCAAATGTCTATTGAAGAAGAAAGGTGTAAGATATTACAGATAGATAGCAGGTTGGAAGAAATCCTGGACACTACTTCATATTTTGTTGATAGATCTCAGGATATTTTGGAAGTCCTAACAGGAAGAATGGTTTGGTTAGAAACAAGCGAAGAAATCCCTGCAGAACTACCTACTAAAGATCGACATAGCTTAAAGCAGGATTACGAATTATTAGAATTTGCAATAAATATTGCAAAGGAATTCAAGAATACTGTGAAGAAAACGAGAGGAGCCTGTACTGAATACTGCAAAAGGGTGTTGGTCACCTACACCAGATGCCAAGTTGGTGTAGAACAAAGACTGGATGCATTACCAGAATATGAGTTGTTCATAGAACGGTTACATAGCAGGTACCAGGAAGATGAGTAGAAAATTCAACAAGTCAAGGATCTAGATGAGCAGATCCTGAAGAATGCAGTAGTTCATTCAATAGTCAGCATCCATTTACTTGAAGATCAGCTACGTTTGAGTCCAGCAAGAATAGAGGTGGTTAAGAATCAGGTTGAAAAATGAAATAAACCGTCGTTTTCTTGAACCTTCAGATTTTGAAAGCATAGCAGCAGAGGCCCAAGCGTGGAAAAAGTTCATCAATGATCAAGCGGGGCCCTCTTCATAAAGCGCTCTATTAAATTTTTGTTTTAAATGTAATATATTGTATGAGCACTCACTACAGGACGAATTTTAGGAATTGAAACATTGGGGAATCCCAAGAGTCATTTGGGGGTAGCCCAAAAGTTTTGCTTTTTTGTATAAGTATAGGAGAGTTAGATGTAGAGATGGAATTTTTCCTAGATAGATTTGTGAGAGTATGATGTAAGAAGAACTATTTCCTTTTTCATAAAGAAATTACAAGTTTCTTGTTGGAGAAAGCTTTGTGGAAGGTTTCAAATTTTGTGCTATGGATTTGTTGAATGTGAACTATTTTGTTTTCAGCTGTTATCCATTAACTGTGAGATCGTCCTAACTCTTTGAACCTATGTTCTTGTTATGAATGCGTTCTAGTTTATTCTATGAAATTTCCACTATGAGTAATGAATGTTGTTCATAAACAATTAGCTATTTGGTTGTTCATATATCTATAAATGTTCATGTGTTTTGAAATAAGTAACAACTATCTGTGATTTTTCTTAATGCATGCACAAAATACATTACTCATTGATGAATAATAATCTTGCTCCCTAGGGATATGTTAGATAGTTAGTTTTAGTTTTTTCTTGTTGTGTGTGGTTTAGATGCGAGAGAGTTAAGACGAGAGGTAAGAACTTGCGCATCACATTGTGACCGCTCCTCGTATTCTCTATCCATCTACATTTTTAGATAGGCACTTGCATCTCATACTTAATTACAAAAACTAAAAACATACATGGTGGACCGGGCCGTAACTGGTAAAACCCTTTATTTTTGTTACTTGACCTATGGTAGCCGGACCATAAACCGGACGGATTCCCCATACCAAATAGTAACGGGCTAGTTGGGAATGTTTACTAGGGAGAATCCCTAACTGTTGTTACCTGCAATTTTCCAGGCCTCAACTCATCCTCATGAAACCGAATTCAGTGACACCCATAATGAAGATCCAACTTGGAGAAAAAATGAGCACCATGAAGCTCATTAAGAAGCTTATCAACAACGGGAATTGGAAACTTATCCTTGATTGTGATGTGATTCAGTGCTTGGAAGTCAATACAGAGGCACCATGACCCATATTTTTTTTACAAGAAGAACTGGTGAAGAAAAGGAACTGGTACTAGGGAGAATAATATGTTGCTTCAGTAATTCTCGATCGAGCATCTCAATCTCTATATTTTGGTGAAACGGGTAGCGATAGGTCCTGATGTTGGGATGGAAGCTTCCAGGAAGGAGAGGAATATGATGGTCCTATGGTCTTGATGGTGGAAATCCAACTAGTTCAACAAAGACACATGCATATCGATCCAAAATTTCTTGTAGATCCAAGGGAGTAGTGGAGACTATTGATGGTTGCATATAAATGGAATGGAGATGAGCGATGACACCATGTGAGTTCTTCTTAAGAATATTTCCCATGCACTTTGAATCGATGATGTTGAGAGACCCTAGTTGTAATCCCTTCAATGTGTGATTTTCCCATTGACTGAAAATTGCATCCAAAGTTCAAAAAAATCCCATAAGATGGGTCGTGGGTGTGCATAACCATTGAGCACCCAAAAACACATCACATCCGTGTAAGGGAAAAGAAAACATGTCCGAGCACAAGTTATAATATCCAACATAGATATGCACATTGTGACACTTCCTCTTGCAAGGTAAGATGCCCCCATTGGAAATCATGACTTCAAATATGGAGCAAGGATGTACAAAATAATCAGCATGTTTGGTGATTCAAGGGTCAATGAAGTTATGAGTGCTACCAGAATCAATGAGTATTGTAAGAGGGAGCTTCTTGAAGAAACCCTTGACTCGCCTGGTTTGTGGGGTGGTGACTCTGGCTAATGCATCAAGAGATATATCTGGGTGATCATCCTGATAAGGAGGGTCAACAAGTGGTTGTTGAATGTCGACCTGATCACCTATTGGATCCTAAGAATATTTACAAATTTCAGGTGCAGGCGAAGAATCCACATCCAAGAAATAGAACTTTTTCTCAGCACATCTATGTCCTCGGGTGAATTTATCATCACAATTATAACAAATCCCTTTTGCTCTACGTGACTGCATCTCGACTTCATACAAATGCTTGATAGGAGTGGTTTTAGGAGTTGGCCTGATTAGAGGTCTTTGGGAAACCATATTTATGAATGGAACAAAAGTGGATTTGGAGGGTTTATAAGCTATGATCCTGTCCTTCACCAACTTAGCTAACCCTAGGGTTTACACCATTGTGATGGGACATAACATTTTAACCTTATATCGGATTGCATCCTTCATACCTTCTAATAAAACAACTCGTATAGAATGCATCAGACAAACCTTCTATGTGATTGGCCAATTTCTCAAGTTTTGTCTGATACTCTCTCACAGTGCCAGTTTGGTAAGTTTAGTGAGTGCTCCTGTGAATTCATAAAAAGCACTAGGTCCAAATCATTGCAAAAGGAAATGGAAATAATATGTCCATTTTGGCTCTTCACGAGACTTGATGTACCAACAGAACCATTGAAGGGATTCATCTTCCAATTGAAAGGATGCAAGTGGGACTTTGTTGACATCAAAAGTGTTATGCAGACTGAAATATTATTCTACCCTGTATATCCACCTAGTCGGATCATCACCATTGAAGCAAGGAAAATCAATCTTCGTCCCACAAAAATTGTTGGAAGAAGAGAACAAAATATCTACATAAGAGTTTGGCTATTGTCTATTGTTCATGGTTGAATGTTGAAGATGGAGACCACGAATATTTTCATCCAGATCTTGGAGCTTGGTCTTGAGGGTGGCAAGTTTGTCTTCCATTTTTTTGGTTGCTCCTACATGGGTGACAACCCTAACCATGATTTTTTTTTTTGCGGGAGGGGTGGGGGGCATTGGTAGAAAACCAAAAAAACAAATTTTTAGAAAAGGAAAACTTCAATTTGGGAAAAACTTTGATGGGTAATTGGGGTTTGACTAGGTTTTGGACACTTTTTGAGAGACATGGTAGCAAAAAATGGGAATTTTAGAAATGGGGTCAAAGAATGGGAAACTTTGTCAAACAGGGACATAAATAGGAAATGAACACTATGGAAAAATGTGAAGGTGATTGGGGGAGAATCAAAGAAGTTATGGCAAACCCTAAAAATAGACAAATGTGGGATTTCTAGATTCAGAAAGTGGAATTTGGGATAGGGTCCTCAAGGAAGGAAATATGCAGAATTGAATTGTAGGAATTCCATTGAAGTTTCAAGGGAAATAGAGCTAAAGAAAATAATATATGGTGAAAAAACACAAATTTATACTCTTTTTTCTTCTTCTTTTTTGGTGCAATTGATCTGTGACGGCTCTGGACAGATGCAATATTCTATTTATCAACTGGAAATAGATATGGACCCCAGGTATGTTCAGCTTCCTAAAGGTTCAAAGGATTCACTTAGCCACCAATGTTTTCTAATGGCTTGTGCACTGGGGCAGTACCCCTCACTACATGACTTGGGTAAAACTGATAACCACTTTGACACAAACTACAACTATTGGCTTACCTAACGGGTGGGAACTAGTCAATCAGGTAGGGGTTGTTTCCCTTTTCACCGATAAGTTCTCTCAATGGATAGCTACTTCTGGGTTCTTGTGGTACTCCTCATAATGATTTTTAGGGATATGCCCAAGCACTTCCCATAGTTAAGAGGATAGGGGTTATTCGCTTATCCGAACGCACAATTGAAATGAACAATACAGATGCAAAGAAGAATAACTATTGCAATAATCACAACATCCAAATCCACTACGAAAAAAAATGGCAGAAATTCCACCCAACGATCCCAAGAAACTGCTTTGATACCATATGACGGAAACTTCCTGCAATAAATAATGAAAATGCACGATATAACAGAAATAGAAGAACAAAGAAGGAATTTATTGATCACATGCCACTTCGAGGGGGGAACCTCCTTTGAGCAATATTAATGCAAATAACTCGTGGATTCATTCATTGGCCTCAACATGTACTTATATACTAAGTATAATCTAAACAACTATTACTCCCCATGAATGCGGGATAAACACGTACTTATATACCAAGTCTAATCTAAAGAACTATTACTCCCCATGAATGTGGGATAATACAATATACTCATAGGACGACTTACAAATCATATGCGTCCAACAACAATATACTAACAATGTAAAGAAAAGGGTTGCACAGGTTCCTAACAATCCCATAGTGCACTTGGGTTGAAAACCCGTAAAGATATATTCATAGGCATGAAACCAGAAGTAAGTCACCTCAAGATATTTGGTTGTCCAGCGTTTTTTCATATTCGAAAAGAGAAAATAACCAAGTTGGATCCTTCCAAAAATAAAGGAATATTTGTTGTATATTGTAAGGTATCCAAGGCCTTTATAATTTATATACCATGTTACGACCATATGGAAATTAGAAGGGATGCAACCTTTGATGAAGATGCACTCAAGAAATCAAGAAAGTGCCAACTTGAAGGAACATATGAAGAAGTTGTAGCTCCCAGATCTACAGAACCGATGAAAGAAGTTGCACCTTCTCTTGATGATGAGATTCCAGAAGAACATGATATGTTAGATCCCCAAGAACCTCTCCACATGAATATTTCCCAAAAGAGAAATCCAGCTTGGGCTCATGATTTTATTCAAGAAGTAAAAACGTATGGTGCTCTAGAAGGCTCCTCGAGACAGAGCAGTAAGCCAAAGCCATTTTCTAGTTATGTGGCTTTGATGCGTGATCTTGTAGACAAAGAACCTACTTGTTTGGAAGAACTATTCAAAAGAGAGAATGGGTAGAAGCCATGACTATATAATACAAATCAATAATGAAGAATGATGTGTGGGAATTAGTTCTCAAACAAGAAGGAAAAAGTGTGGTATCTTCCAAATGGATATACAAGATAAAACATACAACCGATGGAAGTATTGAGAAATACAAATCCAAATTTGTGGCCCTTGGATTTTCTCAAAAGGAAGGAATCGATTATGAAGAGGCATTTTCTCCTACAGCAAGTACACTTCTACTAGAACCATCATGGCACTTGTAACCAAGATGAAATGGAAGTTACATCAAATGGATGTGAAAACATCCTTTCTAAATGTTGTTATTAAAGAAGATGTTTAAATAGAACAACCACAAGGATTTTAAGTCAAAGACAAAAAGACACATGTCTGTAAGTTGAACAAGGATCTGGATGGGTTGAAGAAATCTCCAAGATCTTGGTATGGAAGAATCGATAGTTTTCTGATGAGCTTGGTATTTACCAAAAGTAATGTTGATCCTGACCTTTACTTCAAGGTTATGGATGATGAACCTGTCATATTATTGATATACATGGGTGATTTATTCCTTACAGGTAATGAGAAGAAAATATCAGAGTCTAAGAAGAAGCTCGCTACAGAATTTGAGAAGAAAGATCTTGGCTTCACATGCAGTATTTTCTAGGTCTTGAAATATGACAGAGCCCAGAAGAAATATTCCTTAACCAAGGGACGTATCTAGTAGAAATCCTAAAATGGGTAGGAAGTGTCTCAGATAGAAATATAACTTCATGTGGATGTTTCAGTATAGGGTCAGCCATATTCTAATGGCTAAGAAGGAAGAATTCCATTGTTTCTCTCAGCACTATAGAAGAAGAATATATTGCAACTTGTTTCACCAATTGTGAATCCATATGTCTTCAAAAGTTGTTATCAAGTCTATTCGATATGGAGATGGATTCCACCATGATTTTATGTGATATCCAAAGCTGCATGAAGATGACAGAGAACCTCGTGTTCCATGATAAGACGAAGCACATAGAAATTCGATATTTCTACATCCGTGACATGGTGTAGAAGGGATCTATAAAGCTCCAATATGTGAGCACATATGAGAAGGTTGCAGATGTGTTGACTAAGTCTGTAAATTTTAATGAGAAATATGAATAAGATTCATGAATGTAATGTAATGTTGATCCATAAGTTGTGCGCGTGCATGTAATATAATTGGGGTTAGGAAGAAATGTTTGTAGGATATGTGCACATACCAAAGCGTTTAAGACACATCTCTTTCCAAATGAAGAGCACTTTTATGGTTTTCTCCCATATAGGTTTCCATGTTAAAATCCGTATGTCGAATGGTGTATGTTAATTGTGGGTGTGATGCTTTGTGTTTTGCTGTACTTGTGATAATCTTCTAGTTTCTGCATAAGTAATTGATTTCACACTGCTTTAATGCACTATATGAACATCTCTAATAATGAAAATGGATTGTAATGTGATGTTGTTTTAGTTAGATGTTGATAGTTGTCTATCAGGTTTCAATATGAGAAGATCCCCTTTACCAATGCGGAAACATGGTTCCTACAACTTCTATAGGTATCTTGGGTGAGACTTAACTTGCGTCGTAGGTGTTGTTGATGGGGGTAAGCCCTTTCGAGCCAGTGCCTTGGGTTTTTTTGGTTGGGACGTTGGAAGTTGAACATGGGTTAGTCGAATCAAGCCAACAAACTAGTTGAGCTTGGGGAAAACCAATCTCATCAACCTAAGCAACCTCACATGGAGGGAGAAGAACATAGAGATAAACATTAGATATGTGTGCTTCTAAACACTTAGTCACTTTTGTGATTTTGCAGTTTTCATCATTTACTAAGTAAAATATTCGCACATCCCGATTCTTGACATCCTTCTATCTTCCGCACTCTGTGGTGTTCATATTCTGCTCTTTTTCACTATTCAACTTTGTTGCATATACTTCTTCTTCTATCAATGGGACATTGATACCCTAAGAATTCAAAGATGGCCCCAAAATAAATTGTCTATAAGTCTTCATTCTCAAGCTTACTTTAACACATCCATCTCTTGCTTATTTATACTCTTTTTATTCAAGTGATGCGTCCACTCATTAGGATGCATTAAACTTGGTGATGCCCCAACTTACTTACTTTTTTATCAAGTTATCTTTTGTGTTGACATGCAACTTATCGCAATTCAATTTTGTGGGGTTTAGCGCATATATGCAATTTTCTTTGTGGGAATTTCACACACAAGTCCATATATTTGATTTTCATATTATTTTTGTAACTTCTTGCATAAGTCTCATCCCATAGTGTTATTTGCGCACATCCTTGTATTTCATATTCTTTTGTTAACATATTCTTCAAGGTTGTTATATGGGCACATATGAACCATGTCATAATGGGATCTTTGCACTCTCTAGACTTCCATGTTTTTCTCTATGTATTTCTTCAAACCAACTTTGTATGAGAAAAACATCATGCACTTCGTTCACCTTTTACATCAATCACGGCATAAGCCTTGTTGGTTTATCAATGAAAAAATGATCCTTGTATATTTTGTCCATTGGAATCGATGATAACACAAAGATTCAACAATACCCCCCTTTGACATTGATGTCAACACCAACCTACCATAAGCTACCCTTGAAAATGAAATTTTCCTTTGTGTGCAAAAGGATCCCCCTGTGATTGTGCCTTTTATTATTTTCTTTGTTATTTTGTGTAGCCTTCCATCTTTCGGTTTCAGTTGCCCATTTTCTCATTGTGTTTTCTTATATTTTATTCTCCCACTTTGACATCAATGGAAAAGGGATACTTTTAGTCATTTTCTCCCCCTAACTTCATGCTTATTGCTTCCACTTTCTCTTGCTTTTTGCTACCAAATCCACTGTCATGTTGCAAATAATTCCTTTCCATGTCAAATATGTTGAACTATGCCATTTTTCCTTGTCACAATCATTTTCAATTTTTGATGTTGTCTATGTCTTAATCAATGAGGTCATCATATGATCTTGTCTTGGATTTTGTAGACAAGCAAATTTGATGGATGTCATTAAATTAGCCTGCAGTCGCACATATATCTATTCATCAGCGTGTGTGGAAATAAAATGATATGACCAACAACTTGTGCAACAATGTCATCATGTTGCTTTTGTACTAAATCTTTTAAACAACATCATTCCCTCCAATTCAACACCGTGAATTGAATTCCCACTTTTTTTCTTTTTCCCAATATTTATCAATCCATGCAATAAATTTTGACAACTTCATGGTAAACTTTGGATTGCACATCACATGAATCAATTAACTTCAACGTCTCGTTAGCCTGTGAGCTATTTTCTTCTAAGCTTTATAAGTTGGATATGTATTGACAATTCCATCACCTTGGTTCATCTTCCATCGCTTTTGTTGGGATTTTCTTCATCTATCACAATCATGTCTTCTTTCCTTTAAGGTTCTAGCAATCCAATTAACAGTCTTCGCTCAATAATTCAGTCTCAATAAGTAGTGTTTGGAAGGATGAGAGTAGACACGAGGGTATGGAAATCTCAATTTAAAGAAAGTTCATGCATTGGTACCACCAATCACAGTTCCATCGACACACTTCGGAGAGATTTCCCAATCTAATTAATTGATTCAAACCTTATAGAGCATCGACAACGACAAACCCTTGACCTTATGCACCAGATTAATGTTGAACACACTGCTATCAACCCTTCATCCTCAACTCTAGATAATTTTTCTGACATTGCAGTCATTGGAGTTCATCGAGCCATCTTCAATGGATTAGGAACAATGCCTTTCGCAAATTCCTGTTACTTATGACACAAAATTAGTTCTCAAGCTGCTTCTTTAAGCCATTCCTGTCTCAATTGCATCCTTCGGATTTTATCAGCTTTAGTTCTGTGCATCAAGCAATTAGTTTTGATTTAGTTTTGCTTGGCTCTATTGTATTTTATCACTATAAATCCGGTTCTATTTTGTACGCCATCTGTGTCCTACTTCAATACGAGCTCTAGAGCTCCATTTTGTATATTATAATCACATTTGATGTGACAAACTTAAATAATAACAACAATATATATATATATATATATGAATTATTAATATTAATACATATTGATATTCATAATTAATAATTAATAAATAGTTATTAGTCAACTATTCTAAAATGATGCATCATTTCATGAATGGTATCCAAAGTGCCTTTCCAATTTATATATATATGGCACTCACTTTGTAATCTATCATGATATCTATTCTATCATCAATTTATATATTATTATGGCTTATTTAATATTCCAAGTCTTTTGGTAATATTATTTGTGTAAGCGAATAATTATTGGGTGGTAATTTTTCCACCCAATCTACTTGCATTTTACAAAAGTATTGGAAAAAAATAAAAGTCAAGGACTAGAATTTGGAAGGTTATATATTATTTTATATAACTTAAGTTTAAAAATAATTATTATTACTATTATTATTATTTTATTAAAAAAATAATTATTTTTGGAAAAAAGAAAGGTTATTTAACCTAACAAGAAATAGTCGAAGAAAGTTTTTTCCAAAAGAGACATATTGAGAATTATTAAAGCTTTTGTATCTACCCTTCTAGAAGAAACGAAGACAAAAGTGAAGTAGAAACATAGTCACAAACAATGGCTACTACATATTTGGAAATGAAGGCATAGCTACAAACAACAGTGGACGAGTTAGAACAATACAGGGTGATCAATAAAAGTCTACAAGCTGAGGGTGAAACAAAAAAGTGGTTGAAAGAGTGGAAAGATGATGAGAATCACTGCTTATGGAATCAGAATCAACAGCTAAAACGAACCATAAGAGATAACAAGAAAATGTTATCTGATCAGGATAAAGAAATATCATGTTTAAAAATTCATAATCAAAACCTAGAAGACCAGATCAGAAAGTCAAAAAATGACAACAAATCACCATATGGATGCGATAATGATTTAGAAGAAGAAATAAAGAATCTAAACAAACTCATCATGGAAAAAGATGCTGAATTGGCGCAAGTCCAGATGAGGTTATAAAATCAAGGAGTAGAGTTACGTCATCATAAATAGCAAAAAGAAAAACTCCAGCAGCAGTATGACGACAATAAGAAGAAACATAAGTTATAACTGACAAAAGTCAACAAGGTTTTATCAAGCCATTCTGAAGAAATTTTTAGATTAGGTAATCATAACAAGACACTAGTCACAAAAATTAAGAAGTTGAAAAGTAGTCGAAAGAGTACAGAACAATCCACGAAAGACATTGAAGGAAAACTTCTAGAAAAATAGGAAGAAAATCGTTGTATCAGAAGGCATAATGAAGATCTTAAGGAACAACTTAAGAAGTCTGAAGATGACATAAAATCACATGTAGAAGTGATTAAGAAGTTTCAAAATGATAACATGCAGTTAGAAAACAAGTTGGAAAAGATACAGAACGAAACCTTAAATCCTCAGGAGACGAGAACACAACTTTATACTCAGATCAATGCTAAAAAAATAACACTCGTAAAAGACAATGACATTGTGAAAATTCCATATCGACACCCCAACCATAAAAGCAGA
>LPNX010139306.1:367661-452699 GCA_001517045.1 Pseudotsuga menziesii | reverse complement strand
GCACTCACTTTGTAATCTATCATCATATCTATTCTATCATCAATTTATATATTATTATGGCTTATTTAATATTCCAAGTCTTTTGGTAATATTATTTTTGTAAGCGAATAATTATTCGCTTCATTTGAATACAATACAAATCTGGAAAAAAAATTGCGCAATATCCATGTGTGTTCAACAAGCATTATTTTCTTTATGTATGGAAATTCCAATATATACTTCCTATATAATTGAACACATGTGTATCATTTCCATAAAATTAATCAGCTTCCAATGTTTTATGTTTAAAATATTTACTAATTACTCCTCGAATTCCTAATATATACTTTGTTGAATTCAAGGATCTTGCCTAACCTTTTCTTAGTTAGGAACAAGGGTAACAATTCCTTGTAGCTTGAGCTGCAATGAAATTGCCTGCTTCTTCTGTGCATATTCGAGGCACTTTCTTCACCAATGTGTTCTTGTGTGCAAACTTCATTTGTTTCTATGTAGGACAACTTCCCTCTTTTCTCCATTATTCTTTGCTAAAGTTATACAAGACAGTTCTTCTTGCCTTTTTTACTTTCTTGGAACTTTGTTGAGCTTTTTGTCCAAGTCTATCGCACACATAACATCTTATACTATGACAATATTTTTCTATATGGCCAGCATAGTTACATCTCCAACATTTCAATGTTTGAAGTTATTTTTGTGACTGAAATTATTAGCATACCTGAGTTTTACAGAATTTGTAGCCATATCATAAATTTTCTGAGATGCATCTTGTAGCTTTAGAACAACTTCTTCCTTTTTGACGCAGATATTGTCATTTTGTCCTTTATAACCAAGTCATGTTTTTGTCTTAAGGAGATATCCGAGTGCTTAAAATTGCATCCAAAATTATCGAGCTGTTGTTGAATTTTTCTTTAGTTTCTACGTCACAACTCATTTAAATTTTACTTTCATTTGTGCAAACTGCTTAAGTTTTTAGGTGTGAAACTTCTATTTACTTTTGCATAAGTTGCTCTACCAGCGGTTCATTTTTTCGTTTGATTCCCTTAGAGACCCCTCTAGTACAAGCTTATATTCCTAGAGTTCTTTAATTTTGATTTTTATGGAGTCCAACTATTTTCCAAGATCCCTTTTTTGTCATTCATTCGTCTTTCCAATACTTCGTGCATGTTTTTGGTGTGCTTAACTAGATCTTCTTCTTTTTCCAATTGCTCCTTTAGTTCCTTATTAATTCTTCTTGACTTCTTTAATTCTTTCAGTGTGCTAACTAGTTCTCCTTCCCAATTGACTTCGATACTTTCACCATCTTCATATTTTGAGCTCTCATCTATGTTATTTTATTTTTCTTTCACTTCAGAATTTAAAGATGGTAAATGGATTCCGTTATAGGAATGTTTTTAATATCTGTTCTTCTCGGATTTGGAATATTCTTCTATGCATCTTGACCTTTCTTCACTATTAGATTTTGGAGGGGACATATAAATCCCATTGTAAGTCATTGATGATTTAAATGTACTTTCACGAGTCCCTTTGAATGATGATTTCCCTCCATTGTTAAGTCTTCATGTTGAATCAATACAATAAACAATACTTCTCTTGAGCCATCATGGTTGTCCACATTTTATAATGTGGATATCAAGGATGAGGTGAGACCCTGCAATTTTTTATATTTTTGTTTGATACCCTTCAATGTTAATAAATTATAAATTTTCCTTTTATGAATTACTTAACTCCAAACTTTATATTTATAAAGAAAAATTTTCTTCCTCTGTAAAAAGTTTTCCCTTTACTAGATTGTTAATATTTTGCTTTAGATTTTAAAAAATAATGAAAACTTATAATTTATTAAAAAATATTAAGAAAATATAAAGTTTAAAAAACTTCTAAAAAGTCACTTAACTGAATTCTTTTTATAAAGAAAAAGACCGTGCGTATAAAGATATGTTTTTTTATTTTATTTTGCATAAATATGGTTCTTCTTTTAATAAAATATTTTCCTTTTTTATATTCTTAAGATTTTCTTTTAAAATATATTTTAAAAAACATAATTTATTAAAAATATGAAAAAAATATAAAATTGAAAAAACATTTAAAAATATATTTTTGCATAATATCTTATTTTAAATTAGTTAATAATAAATAATTAGATAAAAATGAAACATTTTAAAAGTAAATGAATTATAATATTTTTAACAATAGTAATAACAATCTATTTTATTAAAATAATTAAAAATAAAATAAAAACATTATTATTTTTACATGACACCAGGGCGTCTGCACGAAGCTGCTACCCAATTATGATGCAATGGGAGCGCATAAGCAGGCTAAATCAACAATGCGCACGCAGCTTATAGATGCGCGCATGGACTTCCGCTTCGGACTGACGAACCTCCACGCTGGATTGCCAATGTGGGCAATAAGAGCACACACGTGCATTTAGCCGCGCGCACGGGTTGGGCGTGATAGAAAACAAGGACACGTGCACGTGCCTATGTATTAAAAAGAATAGTTTGTATTGTTTTGCAGCCCGCGAGCGCGCAAGGAGGAGCCAACAACCACAAGGAGACGAATTCAACCCCCAAGGAGCCCAACCAACTTGTACAAATCGCCTAAAACAACGCTAGAGTAAGGTAAATAGAGTAGGAATGCAATTTTTTTTTATTTCATTGTTTATATTGTTTTTAAAATAAAATACAAAATTAAAAAGAAATTGAAAATCAATTGAAATGGGCAAAATTTGATACTGTAGGTACAAATTACCTAACCACAATGACCAATACCTATGAACCATCCGAAGAAATGAATGAAACAAACCAAACAGAGGACCCAAACCCCAAATTAAACAAAGAAGAAAACCCTGAAGATGAATTACACGGGGATTTATACAAATTAAGAATTTTGAGTGATGAATTGAAGAACAGGAGGGAACCCTCTCGAGCTTCCCTCGCCACATCAATACAAAACATTATAGAATCTATCAACATTGCCCATAGTGAGATAATCAGTTTGAGCGAATATAGGGCTCGACTGAGAGAGCATTATAGCACTGGTATATCCAAAAAGGATATTAAAAACCAGAATATCACAAAAACCCAACTGTGGAGCAAATTTACAGATCCTAGAATAGGACAACCTCCAAATGTGAGGAAGAGGCAAGTTTGCATGGACTGGTGTAATTACCATCCATGGAGAGAAAACTGGAGGAAGAGATGGTTCATGGTATTCCACAAGCCTCCATGCAACAATGTCGAAGTCCCACAATATTTTCTCAGGAAACTGTGGGCTGAGTTTGTGTTAGGGTTCCATGTGAACTACTTCGACATCACTGAGTTCTAGGGCGTCGGTTTTGGCTCAACCCAAGATCGACCTCATGCCCACCGGAACCCACTCAGAGGACCTGTTGCACCTAGGCGAGAGCCAAACCCGCCTCCTCAACCACCTGGGTTAGGTAGCAGGCTAGATGAGATCCATGAGTCTGTCAGACGTGCCACACGACACCTTCTCAGGCATACCAAATTTGTGGCTATGTCCTCGCAGAGCGAGCAGAACCCCCCCGAGAGACACACTTCTACACGATCTACTAGTGGTGGGCGAGGGAGGGAAGATACAGGTGGTATCCAGGTGGATCCATCTAGCTCGACGATACTAGTGCCACATCGTTGTTCTCGTTGTGGGCATCCATTACAGGTTCCCACGCAAGAGCATGACACAGAGAGCTACCTACACCAAGTTATTCATTGTTTTATTTAATGTCACAATTTCTAATAAATTTAACTTAGAATCAGATGTTGATGACTTGATTTTTTTTAATGTACAACTATTCAGTGCCGAGTCTCCAACACATGGGTGGGAGGACGCTGGTTCCTTCAACCTAGATGGAGCCATGGCAGCTGAAGAGGACATTGCGACAACATATGCATAGGTAGTTTTCTTTCAATAATTAAATTTAATGTTAGTAGTAGTTGGATGTCAATCGTCGCATATTTATTTAAATTGTCGGCTCGTATTTAGTTAATATTTACTAATTGAATCTAAATATTTTTGTGTAAATGAATAGGTGTCCGCAGGATTGAGTGACCAACCATCCCCACCAGGGATCAGCAGATCCCCTCATGACCAGGTATCTTGTAATAAAGTATAAATTTAATTTTAGTTTTGATGGCTTAGATTCGTATCATTATTTTTTTTATGTACTAATAAACGATGACATGAATATGTATGTAGGTCCCACCACATAGGCACATCGGTGTCACTATCTCTCCATCCATTGCCTTTTTCCCACCATATATGCCAGGTGTAGCCCCTGGCATACATGTCCCTTTCCCTGCATCCCTCCCCACCCCATTCCATCCATCCCTTTCCTCCCACCCACCACCAAAATTCCATCCATCCCCCCCTCTACCCCCGTCGCCCCACCCATCCACCCCTTCCCTTGCAGTTTCCCATGTTTCCACCCTCCCCCCTCTAACCACATTACACCATCCATCCACATTCACCCATCCCTCCACCCCATCCCAGACCCACCACCCTCATTTCCTCTTCCAGGGTGGCCCATTCCATTCTACAGCCAGTTGGACTTTATCATCGTACATCACCACTTCGCCAACTCCAATCCACGCCCTCTCCCACTATTCCCCCTAGTGTCGTATCCAACATCGATGTGGCTACATCCTCCCCTATGCCATCCACCCTAGCATTAGAGCAAGTTGTACAGCCCACTACTCCACGTGCCACCCCTAAGGAGCAGTCGATTGCTCCACCTTCCAACCCCCAGGACCAGCCTGTTGTGTTCACTGTGAGATTGATTAGTTTATGAAAATCTCATTCAATATTAACAAAAATTAACATAGCAGTAAATTGTATGAGTTATCTTACTGTTTAAATGCTGCAGGATGGCATTGCTGAGAGACTTGGATCACAGAGGAGGGTAGCCTGCTCACCACTTATGGTCTCATCTCAGGTGATCTATTTAAAATTTGAAAACATAATTTTGATATTTAAATTGTGTTTTATACTTGTATAATTTCCTGTAGGAGTTGACATTTGATTGTTGTCATTTCAGAGCCCAAGGGGAGGTGGGAGGTGGTCGAAGCAACCGGGTGAAACAAGATTCCTCTAGCTCGAAGAAGAGGAGGATCAATTTTGGAGTTGGACCTAGGAGCTTCGAGGGTGGGCAAGAGGACTGAGAGAGCCTCCTATGTACACTAGCCATGATGTGGCATTTTGGCACGAGTTGCCATATTTTGTATAGGGCACAAGTTGCCATATTTTGTATACGACACGAGTTGCCATATTTTTTATAGGGCACAAGTTGCCATATTTTGTATACGGCATGGTTGCCATATTTTGTATATGATTGGATATTTTTGTATATTAATATATCATTTTTTACTTCTTTACAGTAGTAGTTTACAATTGATGCGCTTGCAACACTTATTGTTGACGAAGCAATAAAGTCCATAATTTCATAATAAAATGCATAAAAAATTAACACTGTAGGTTAGTTAACAAAAAAATACACAAATGCATAAAAGTACAGTCTTATTCATTGTCCAAATTGCAATAGAACGAACTTGTCTGCATTTGGTATTTACATAGTAATTCTAACCTTTGGCCCTCTACTCCATTTTCTATCCTTGACTAACACTAGGACTGTCTATCAAACTAGATTGTAATACTACCTATTAGGCAGCCATAAGATGCACCTAAACCATTCTATTCTAGCCTAACCCCTGCTAAAACTCTTGCCCTATACTCCTATGTTTCTCTCTCTCTAAAGCAAGGCTTATTCCTTTCATTTCCACACTAATTAGACCCCCATGACTCTCCCTATATCTCTAACTATAATATCCATTTTGGACAACCCTAGAACACCACTAACCCAACCTAAGCTTCCCTAACATATTCACTGTAATATCCTATTTAGGGCAGCCCTAATAGCCTTCTTACCCACCTATCATATCATAAGGTCACTTCGTTTCCTTCCTATCTTACCCACTCACTAACGCCTCACCTCAAATTTGTCCATAACCCAATTTAAAGCGGCACAAAGACAGTCTAAAGGGACTCTATAGAAACAATCATTCCCAGCCATACTTAAACAAATTTGACAGTGCTATATAAACATCCATAACTTGGCAAAATACTAGAAAAGTCCTTGAATTGCTTGCAAGTCATTGTGTCATCAAAAGCCAAGTGAATATACTTCTTATCATTCCTACTTGACTGGAAATTACATCTTAAACTGTCATAAGACATTTTACTTGACTAGAAATTTGATTTGGTTTAATAGTCCCATTGGCTTGGAAACTTGTCACTTATAAAATTGTTTATCACTGATGTTTACTTAAAAAGATTGTACCTTTGTCATGGTTAGCTAAAAAGTGGAATATAGGACTGTCATAATTCTAAATGCTTGGCTGGAAATAATTTTATGTCAGTTGCAAGAGAGGTTGACTTTGTACGATATGATGATAACGTCCCATCAACACCACTAACATGCTTCAACCACATGCATAATTGAAATTAAAACATCCCTTAATGCTAACGTCCCATAAAAATTGTTCTTCCTTGACAAATAAAAAATGAAACAAGTTCATGAATATGTGTCTTCTATAACGATCTATTGAGAACTTGCAATTTTAACGAGCTATTGTACTTGTTGCAATTTTAACTATTTAAGGGTTAGCATGCATAACCTAGAGTTTAGAATCCATGAGGAAACCCTAACCCTAACTGAAGTTTAAAGGTTAGCATGCATAACCTAGGATTTATAATCAATGAGGAAACCCTGACAGGTAATATCTTGTTTAGGGCAGCCCTAATGGCCTTCTTGCCCACCTATCATAACCTAAGGTTACTTGCTTGCCTTCCTATATTACCCACTCACTTCCTATCTTGTCATCCCTATTGATCCTTCGTTTGGTAGCGACATGTTCTTTTTGGGTGTACAATCATGGCTTGAAGGGTCAGTTTGGCTAGCAAGTTCCTTTTATTTCAGAGGATTTTCCTTAGTCATCATCTTGATGGCCTACACAAGTGCATGATGACCTATCCAAAGGTCTGCACTTAGGATATCTAACAAAATAAACACCATTAAAGTTTACTTAACAAATTCAACCCAAAATTATCTCAAATTAGCATGCATAAACAATGCTAGAATCTACCCAATCATAAAGATAATATAAGCTAAAATTCAAATCTCCACACTATAATTGTTTTCCTCATTAGGGTTTATATACACTAATCATCTTTCATCATAGAAGCACATGGCATTTCAGGCAAGTCTAGCTAGGGTTAGCATTTCAGGCAAGTCTAGCATGTAACTATTCATCAATTACAATAGTGTTAGCTAGGGTTTAGGATAACAAAAAAAAAATCATAACTTAGGGTTTAATTCAATTGCAACAATTTGACAATTTAAGTATTGTTCCTAGCATTTGCACACATTGGTATTTGCATTTGTGAACATATGAAATAGTAAGTAGTTCATATTAATCCCAATAAAATTATTTCATGTATGTGCATAGCCTAGGTATAGGGCCTTTTGGTTTTTACTTAAATGATACTAACCAATCTAATGATATATACCTAAAGAGGTCATAAAACCCTAGTTCCATCTCATAACTTGTGAACCGTAGTTATAATATCCAATTTGTAGTTCATGAAACCCTAGTTGGTTTTCAATTTGTAAGTGTATCCTAGGGCTATATGGCCATTTGGTTTCTACTTAAATGATACTAACCAGTCTAATTTGATGTTCAAACCTAAAGAGTTCATAAAACCCTAGTTTGTATTTCCATGTCTCAATATGTGAACCCTAGTTTTATTATGCAAGTTGTTTGCTTATATTCTAGTACATCAATAATATAATGCCGCAACATGTTCTTTCTTAGTGATATCTAGACACATTAGGCCATGAAAACATGAGGGGGAGAGCCATTTTCATCCCAAGTTATAGCATGCAATTGTAGTTCATGAAACCCGAGTTGGTTTAGGATGTGTACATGTACATGTGTTTCTACTTCCATCTCATAACCTGTAAAGAGTTCACGAAACCCTACCAACTAATATAACAAACCATAACATAACATACCATAACATACTAACATCATACCATTGTAACATACCATACCGTTCTAGCATACCATACCATACCCTACAATACCCTATGATACTAACATCATACCATGTACTAACATACCATACCATACCATTTTAGTTCCATCACATAAATTGTAAAGAGGTCAAAAAACCCTACTTCCATCTCATAACTTCTCAACCCTAGTTATAGCATGCAATTGTAGATCATGAAACTATAGCATCCAATTGTAGTTCATGAAACCCTAGTATGCAATTGTAGTTCATGAAACCCTAGTCTGAAAGTCTCAACAAGATTGTAGTTCATGAAACTCTAGCATGCAATGGTAGTTCATGAAACCATAGGTGTGTTTCTCTTTTCCATCTCATAACTTGTAAAGAGGTCATAAAACCCTACTTCCATCTCATAACTTTTCAACCCTAGTTATAGCATGCAATTTGTAGTTCATGAAACTATAGCATGCAATTGTAGTTCATGAAACCCTAGTCTGCAATTGATGTTCATGAAACCCTAGTATGAAAGTCTCAACGATATTGTAGTTCATGAAACCCTAGCACGCAATGGTAGTTCATGAAACCGTAGGTGTGTTTCTATTTTCCATCTCATAACTTGTAAAGAGGTCATAAAACCCTACTTCCATCTCATAACTTTTCAACCCTAGTTATAGCATTCAATTTGTAGTTCATGAAACTATAGCATGCAATTGTAGTTCATGAAACCCTAGTATGCAATTGTAGTTCATGAAACCGTAGTATGAAAGTCTCAACGAGATTGTAGTTCATGAAACCGTAGCATGCAGTGGTAGTTCATGAAACCATAGGTGTGTTTCTCTTTTCCAGCTCATAACTTGTAAAGAGCTCATAAATCCATATTTCCATCTCATAAATTCTCAACCCTAGTTCCATATCATAACTTCTCAACAATAGTCATAGCATGCAATTGTAGTTCACAAAACCCTAGTTGGTTTTCAATTCATACATGTACATGTGTTTCATGTCATAACTTCTCAACCCTAGTTATAGCATACAATTGTAGTTCATGAAACCCTAGTATGCAATTGTAGTTCATCAAACCCTAGTATGCAAGTCTCAACGAGATTGTAGTTCATGAAACCCTAACATGCATTAAGGTATCAACACTATAATTTTTTTCCTCGTTAGGGTTTATAAACCCTAATCATCTTTCATCATAGAAGCACATGGAATTTCAGACAAGACTAGCACCAGTTTTGACGTCAACATGTCTATCCTAGGATCATTCCTCAAACCCTAGGTCTTTGTCTATTACATCAACACAAGCACCAAGACCTCCATGGAAAATCAACTAAACTTAAAAAAGTCTTCTTCTAAGAAAGCAATCAAAAGAAGCTCGAGACTTATCAAGTTAAGTTTTCCATTGTCTTTCCCTAACCTCCTTGTATCACACAAGAACAAGACTGAAATATCACCAAAGACATTATCTCTTTTCTTTGTATCTTCTACAGGGTTGGAACCCTAATTCTACCTCCTTTGCCTAAATAACAAGAGCTATAGATTCTGCAAGACAACCATCAATTCCTCTAGTATTATATCTCCTTCTCCAAGGTTTACTTACATATATAAACCCTAGTGTCCTTATGCATATCCAATTTTCATCATGTAATGCATTCCTCCTCTAGTTGTGTACCACATCTTCTTGCTCCCAATGCTCCTTGACATATGTGTCAGAGGTGGTTACAATGCTACAATGCTTATCCTCAATATGTGTGCCAAGGTGGTTACTATGCTCATTTTTTCTCCTCAACATGTGTGTGAAGGTGGTCACTATGGTCCAATATTTCACTCATATTCATCCTAATATCACAAGGCAACCCAACAAAACAAACCCTAGTCCAAGTGTACATTAACACCATGAAGATACATCCCTTTAGGGCACTCTTTCCAAGCATATAACATATATAGAACCTCTTATTACAACAAATTACAACATCAATAAATATACTAAGCAAAACCCTAGTTTACAAAACCGATGCACAGTGGAGTCATTGGGCCATGCAAACTCGGTGGAGAGGGCCCCCTAGAGGTAATGGCATGCGAGGAGACCAACGGAGTCGACAGCTTATCAATCCGACCTCCGATTACCGAGTTATGTCGAGTTGCAAGTCGCATGAAAATGTCGTTCAAGGACACTTGGTCACTCTCGGTCCGGGAGAGAAAAACCAAACGGAGCAGCAAGATTGCATGTCATTGGCTCTGACAGGTGTGTATGGCCAATGCCGACATGGGAACACCACCAAGACTGGCACAGAGGATGGTTTTTCAGAGTTGACCCACCAATGCGAGAGTTGCATTGAAGGAAACAGAGCAAAACCTTAGTTTACGAAACCGATGCATAGTGGAGTCACTAGGCCATGCAAATGCAGTAGAGAGGCCCCCTAGAGGTAATGGCATTCCAGGAGACCAACGGAGTTGATGGCTTGTCAATCCAACCTCCAGTTTTCGAGTTATATCGAGTTGCAAGTCGCATGAAAATGTCGTTCAAGGACACTTGGTCACTCTCGGTCTGGGAGCGAAAAACCAAATGGAGCAGCAAGATTGCATGTGGTTGGCTCTAACAGGTGTGTATGGCCAATGCCGACATGGGAACACTACCAAGATTGGCACGAAGGAGGGTTTTTCAAAGTTGATCCACCAGTGTGAGAGTTGCATTGAAGGAAACTGAGCAAAACCCTAGTTTACAAAACTGATGCATAGTGGAGTCACTGGGCCATGAAAACATGGTGGAGAGGGCCCACTAGAGGTAATGGCATGCTAGGATACCAATGGATTCAATGAATCATCGATCCGACTTACATTTTTCGAGTTATGTCGAGTTGCAAGTTGCATGAAAATGCCGCTCAGGGACACTTGGTCACTCTCAGTTCGGGAGCCAAAAAACAAATGAAGCAGCAAGATTGCATTTCTTTGGATCAGACAGGTGTGTATGGCCAATGCTGACATGGGAATACCACCAAGACTAGCACGGATGAGGGTTTTTCAGAGATGACCCACTAGTGCGAGAGTTGCATTGAAGGAAACTGAGAAAAACCCTAGTTTACAAAACCGACGCATAGTGGAGTCACTGGCCCATGAAAACGTGGTGGAGAGGACCCACTAGAGGTAATGGCATTCCAGGAGACCAATGGATTTGACGGCTCATCGATCTGACCTACAATTGTCGATTTATGTCGAGTTGCAAGTCGCATGAAAATTTCGTTCAGGGACACTTGGTCACTCTCGGTCTAGGAGCAAAAAAACAAATGGAGCAGCAAGATTGCATGTCATTGGCTCTAACAAGTGTGTATGGCTAATACCGACATGGGAACACCACCAATACTGGCATGGAGGATGGTTTTTCAAAGTTGACCCACCAGTGTGGGAGTTGCATTGAAGGAAACTAAGAAAAACCCTAGTTTACAAAACCGATGCACAGTGGAGTCATTGGCCCATGAAAATGTGGTAAAGAGGGACCACTAGAGGTAATGGAATGCTAGGAGACCAACATAGTAAATGGCTCATTGATCTGACCTCCATTTTCTGAGGTATGTCAAGTTGTAAGTCGCATGAAAATGTCGTTCGGGGACACTTGGTCACTCTCGGTCCGGGAGCGAAAAACCAAACGGAGGAGCAAGATTGCATGCCATTGGCTCTGATAGGTGTGTATGGATAATGCTGACATGGGAACACCACCAAGACTGGAACGGAGGAGGTTTTTTCAGAGTTGACCCACCGGTGCGAGAGTTGCATTGAAGGAAACTGAGTAAAACCCTAATTTATGAAACTGATGCAACGTGGAGTCACTGGGCCATGCAAACATAGTGGGGAGGACCCTCTAGAGGTAATGGCATGCCAGGAGACCAACGGAGTCGACTAATTGTCAATCCAAACTCCGGTTTCCAAGTTATGTCAAGCTGCAAGTCACAAGAAAATGTCATTCAAGGACACATGGTCACTCTCGATCCGGGATGACATGCTAATTGTTGACCTTACTCTGTGTTATACCTTCTGCTTTCTCATTAAATTCTAATTATTGACTCAAATAGAAGAAGGATAAAAAATTACTAGAATAGCAATTAAAATTTAGATATGGAAGCATAATGCACAAGTCAAATACCATTTCACAATATTAGAGCAATTATTTTTTGAATAGTAGCCCGATGCAACACAATTTGGAGAGAAAGTTGCAAAGATAGTGGTTTACCAAGCAGGACATGTAGAGAAAAATATAAAGTGCAGAGTTAGCAAACCTGTGAAGGACATGATGTTTAAACTCCTGTAGCAAAGGTAAGAGAAACATGGGTGAAAGATTAAACCAATGAAGGCTGTCTATTGAAGATACATGCATCAAACATTTTCACTTGAAAGTTACACTCAAACAATTCAATCTCTAATTAAAAAGAACAGAAGGAATTGAGAATGCAGATGACGAAAATTTGTATTCTTGCATAGCTTTAGTGGCTTATTTGTATTCTTGCATAGCTTTTGTATTCTTGCATAGTCAAATGTAGAGAACCATGTGCTTGTGCAAGCTAACACGTCAAAATCTATTAAAATACAAGATGAGCATGAGTGGTTGAAATTGACAGCTACTATTAAAAAGACAAGACGATCATGATAACTTACTCTGCTTTCTATGTGAACTCTGCAAAATCCTTTCCCTTTCCATCTATATCAATGTCATGTCTGAAAATATAGCATGTATAAATACTTGTTACCAAGATGGTGCATAAAACAGATCATACTTGGTAATAAGTAATTATACATGCTATATATTCAAACATGACATCGATATAGATGGAAAGGGAAAGGATTTTGCAGAGTTCACATACAAAGCGGAGTAAGTTATCGTGATCGTCTTGTCTTTTAATAGTAGCTATCGATTTCAATCACTAATGGAACTGGCATCCAAGTGGAGTGTTACCCAATCTCATTCAATATAGCCAGCTGGATCCTCTCTGATGCTAATTGCCTCCATCAAACTCTCGTGCTCTGAATGAGGTAATAAGTAACATACCTTGGTTGAGTTCTTCCTTGACATTGTCTGTAGATGGATGTTCATGCCAACAATCAAGTTTGTGAAGTGATAGACCACAGAACCTGGTCTATAATCCACGAATACATTCCCAATAGTTCTTCTTGATTTCCCATCTAGTGTAAGATATTCACCCTCAACCACCATCGATCCAATATGAAATTCATTGCCTTCATCATCAATTTATGATCGGTTCAGGATTCGCTTACCTCGAATGCATCATTCCAACCAATAATTCGTGCCCCATTCATTGTCTATCGGGGAAACAACTGCATATATGTGTCCTGGTTGTACAAGATCTGAGATATGGTTGCAATCTGTCAAAATCACTGACTGACCCTCCTCTAAGTGGGTTGTTTCACCGACTACATGTGGGTCTACTGCAAGTGACACACAATCCCAATCATCAACCCAATCCATGCATTCACATTCATCCCATTAACAACTGCTACAAGGGTTGCAAAAGCAAGCAAGTTTTCATGTCCATATTTCAAATAGAGGGTTGTTTGAGCTTTGAATTGAATGAAATCCACGTGTTCCTTGTACTATGTCGCAACTATAGGAACATGATCGATCTATGTCAACCACATGCCAAATATTCCTGACTAGCCTTCTTACCACTGAAGTTTGCTCTAACATTGTTGTTGAGCACCATTGAACTATGGATTCTGCATCTTTTATATGGGGGTTTCTAGTAAACCTCATCTCCTCCCTTCGTAGTGCAGTCTTAATGCATGCACCGGCCCCGTCATGCTCACCTTTTCCATGCCCAGTCTCAAATTAGTTCCATATATGCGGCACATTATAAGTCTTATGTAACATACTCATCAATTGGAAGACTTGGGAATTTTTTAACTGGCCCGCACAACCATCTGACCATATCCAATGTTGATCCATATATATATCTCCCTCCTTTAGTTGATCATAGAAAATTTGAAAACAGTGTTGCACATAATGCAGATCATGGCATCTATCATCACTTATGTAAAAGTTTGTCTCCTTTTGTATTATTTTGTTTTTAACTCTGCTCTCAGGGCCATGCCTATACATAATATGTACCATGATGCTAACTTGGTCAGAATGGTAGTATTGACTATGAATTTCATTTTGTTGCTGAAGGGTGTAGTTTTCTGCAAAATCCACAATTGACAATATGGTCCCAATGGAAAAGTTGTCCCTGCATTTTATGTACTACTCATCCTGCCATCGCGCTATGTGCACATGTTTAACATACTAGATTTTCTTGTAGAACTCCATCAAAAAATCACATACCCATACTTGTTGCCATGAAAACTAGGTTCGTATTAGAATGTGACCTTTAAAGAATGTATATGTAGAAACTGAACATGTAAGAGGAAAAACATGCAATAATCATTTGCACCTGTGACTTCACCAATGCAATCTTTTTACTTTCCTTCCCACTATCTGATTGATAGGTTACGTACTTGAAGCTCTGCATCTCCACTCTCATATTGCCAAATTGATTCTCATCACTTCCATGAATGCAACAGTTCAAAAGAGCAAACCCACTGCACCTGGAACAATTCCCATATAGACATGAATTTCCATAGTATTATTGTCCTTCATGCCTTGGACACATGATGTTGGCGATAAAATAGCTCGATGCATTCGGTGGTATTACGGATTCATTGCAGCCCTGCTCAAGGTTAGTATCCAAATCACAAAATATATGTTTATACATGTCAAAAAAATATTCATATTCTACATGGTATCTACAACAGCATGTGTTTCGATCAATGCATATACAAACATACCATGGTTTACATTTCTCAAATGACCTTTGGCCTAGGTTCAATTGTGTGTGCTCATTCTTGAATCTCTCATAGAGTTCAGTCTATGTTGTGTCAAGGAAGTGTTTGATGTGGGGTTCATGTTCAGTAGAACCTTTCTCAGCTTTAGCACATCTCTTTGATTAGATGAAGGTTTGGTATGATCATGCCATAACATTTGTACTAATTCCTTGACAGCATCAATTAGCTTCATATCTCGACGAGGCAACCTGCCGACAAAATCCCAACAATCTTTTCCACCTGGAGTCTGCATATTTTATCTTATAATAGAGTACTTTGGAACAGTTTTTCTATTTAATTTAAGTATCTCAGAAGTGTGTGAAAGGAGGTGACATTTCCGTGTGGACTTGCTTATAACTTATTCTGATAACACACGACGAGCTGCACAAAGATCTTTAGTACGGGACGTCTTCCCAATCACATTAAAAGCAGATTGGAGATTTCTAACAATATGGTTGTTAGCATCTGAACTTATAACCATCTTTATGCCCATAATTCTCCTAACAACAACTAAACAATTTGACTTTAACAAACATAGTAATAATTGACATTTACCTGCATCGCCTTTGGATTCAAAATATTCCTTCATTAATTTGTTACATTGCCAATCGATAGTGCGTTTGGGAAACTTACCTTCAAGGAATGACAAACAACTTTCATCCACATGGATACGTCTGGGAGTCCACTTTCTTGCAATATACAGTCGAGGTAGGGAAGGTGGACATGAGCTATGGATCCCAGGGCTTCTTTGTTGTCGTGAATCATTCACATGTTGGTCCATATTGGGAGTGTGCTCGACATGGTTGTGGTATTCTGGAAGAGATTGCAAATTAATCATTTCTCCTAAGTCCAACGCTTCATACTCAACGCCTCTCAATACACCTATGTATTCAAGAGATTCAACATGAGTCGTTGATGGATTGTTGGTTGGAGACTTTGTTGATGTTGGAACTTGAGTTGGGTCCATTGGACGCAATCGTTTCACTCGTGGTTCTAAAGTAGAGGTTGTTATGTCATCAACTCTGTAAGGATCAGACACAGTATCAGTGGAAATGTTTGGACCATGTCTCACTCTCTCCATTTCCAACCTGGCCTTTTCTCTTACCTCATTTTCCTTTTCAATGGGCATATTCCTTCTAGTTTTTCTTGCTCGGTTATGTGAGTTTCCCATATCCAAAACTTTATTTATCAAAACTATGAGGTCTACCCCTGCATAAGAAGCAACAAATAAGGTATTAGTTCCATTATACATGATACATGACACGTTCCAAAATAAATAACTAAATTACAGATATGTTAGTATGCTAATTATTGGCATTGATACATAATCATTGATTAAAGGTTTCTCTTTATGTTTCGACCAAATTTTCATTTCTATACTCTATTTGAGTCAAGTAAAGATAGTCAAGTTTTCAGGTATTACAGCTATAGGATTTTGAATTCCTTTTTCTTCAAAAAGTATTGGAAGTCAAAAGAAGATGAGTGAAATGACAAGGTTGCAAATCTCTCGAAAAAAGGAGAAATCATTGAGGTAGAGGCATCCCTGTCAAGCTCAAAGGCATGTAATGATAAATATAGCATGAAGAGGAGAACATGGACAAGTTGGTGAATTGTTCAATATGGACCCCCTCCCATGATTGCTTCCAAGGTTTTTATACAAATTGAAGAGTATCAATAGAGAACCTCATGTATGCCATCCTTGTGGGAAATCGAAATATATTCATGTGCAAATGGTTATTGGTCTACATTGCATACATCATCGTGTATAGAGAATATGGACAACTTGGTGAACTATTCAATATGGACCCTGTTGATGAAATTGTCATTGATGCCAACATGGACTTGATGTAATTGATGCCACCACCTTGTTCAAGATGGTGAAGAAGTCCTACTGATGATGTTGAAGACCCAGGAGATGGTCCTGAAGCCTAGATGGATGGAAGAAGCATTAATGACCCATTCTGTGGTCATTCATGCTATGATTATGTCATGGGTCCCCAGGAGAAGTTCTAGCAAACCCACATGTGATGTCTTGATGTATCAAGCCCACAGAGGTCCCCGTGCATGGCTAAATTTGTTGAAGAAGCCCATGATGCCTCCTGCCTGATGAAGAAGCCCTTGGAACCTTGAAGGAATGGTGAAGGCAATTTGTATGATGTGGCATGATGATGTGATAACATAATCCTTGAAGATGATCTTCAAGCCCTTGCCCACTGCTAGCACTTGATGTAGACCCTGATGCAATTGTATCCTTGAAGATGTTCTTCAAGCCCTTGAAGTCTTTGTAGCTATAAGAGAAGGTTGATGATGAGGTATGGTCTCCCTTGTGGTTAGATGGCGTGATGAAACACACCCTTGTATGTGGTGGCTTGGGTCTTGAACCCACACATATGGAGGAGCTTTTGATCATTCCTGATGGCTTGATGGATCTTGAAGTTAGTCTTGTGTGGCTTGGTGTACATGTTGATCATGGATGTGTATTATGTGGTAAGGATGACTCACTCCTTGAAATGATTGAAGAGGTCCTTAAGAAATGATGTCAAGCCAACCCAATCTTTGACATTGGATATGGCACTTCATGCAAGTATGCAATAATGGTGAAAGAACCCCAAACAAAAGGGAGCAAGTCTGCCTACTCAAAGTTGTTTTGAATTAGTGTCAATCATACTCTGGTCGGCTCCATTAAATTAAAATATTTTTTATAGGATGTCAGCCCAATAACAATATATGAAGTCGGCTCCAAATTAATTAAAAAATATATAGGTCGACCTCAAGACAATATTGAAAATGGGTATAAATACCCCTATCAACAACCTCATGTTTATATACAAAAAAAATTCGGGGGTTGCTCTGATTTTTGACTGATTTCTGAGGCAAGAAATTCGCTGGAGGTGGAAATTTCTGAGGTTAGCAGCAGCAGACAGAGAAAATATTCGTGGCCGCTCAGGCAGACCGAGGAAGAACAAAGGTTGTTCCAGGCAAGTGCCAACAAGCCTGCCTGCTTGTGTCAAGTTTGGAGGTCAAGATAATCGGTTGAGTATAACTTCAGAATGGCCAGTTCCATCGGAGCCCATGTTTGAGGCAGCTACCGATTCTGCATATTGGAATGGAGGAGTATGGGCTGAGTTGAATACTTATGGATCTTTTGTAGGCTCCTTGATCTAGAATTAAGAAAATAACCATTAGCTACTGCATGTGAAATTCTTATGGAAAGAGCATGAATTTGATCTCTCAGAGAATTAGATCGTATTTTTCAAATGAAGGAAATGTCAAGCATTAGGGTTTGGACCTTTGACTAATTGTCATGCAGTCTCACGAGCCTTTACAGAAGAAGGCTTCCCTACACTGGAATTTTGTTTGTTTGTTTTTTTTATTTGTCTTGAATATCTATAAGGTGGGTCTTCATGTATGTCCAAATTCGTTTCATAGAAATGCAGTTACATGATGGACTTGGGAAATGATCACCACGACAAAAGCTGATCGAGGAATACAAATCAAATGTACAGCTTGAGATGTTTGAGGCTTCATTTTTTTTTCGACTTCAAACATCCCGGGGAACAAAGGCCAGGGTTAATAATTTGGCTTAACTATTACTGGAAAAATTGCAAGGAGAGGAGGCAATCAAATTATCACATCCAGTTCTATGCAGGACAGCTGAATATACTAACTCATTTTTATCTTGAGTTTTGAATCAAGACAGGAGTTATTGCTCAGAACATGCTATTTGTTTCTGGAGTCATGAAGTTTGGGATTGACAGAGAGATGGCAGTAGAAGGCTGAAGCTTTCAAGGTCATTTTTCGTGGCAGTGAATGGGTATAAGTTGTTCAACTATAGGGGCATTCAGAATAATTGAGCTTGTTGGGTGGTACATAGTAATGTGCATGATGATACAAACAAACCCTGTGATGATGCCATGATATATCTGATGATGATCTCTTTTTAAGACTGTGTAAATCTTGTTGTAGCATCCACAGTTGAAATCTGATCAAGTCAGCAGAGGTTGAAAAGCATAAATTGATAGCAGTAGGGCAAGTTGTTTAAGCAGCAGTCAAGTAAATTAATCATATTGATATGACAGAGAAACTGACAGAGATGGTTGTGAAGCTTGGCAGCCACATGATGTTGTGATGAGGCTGTGACTAGTTGTTGACAGTGGTGTATAAGTCAATCATGATGATTATGACAGTGATGTGTTAGTGATTCCTTTGCACAGTGACAAAGTAATTCCTTTGCAGTGATCAAGTGACTCTTTTGCCTAGTAAAGAAGTGATCTTAGTCCTTCATGAAATTGTGAGTTTAAAGTGAAGTTGGGTATATGATACTGTAGAAGTCTTTGAAGCAACAAATAAGATGCATGGGAAAATCTTTGATTGAGAAGACTTCTTGATGATTGGCATAACCAACAAACGAGTAAGTATTTTATCTTGGCAGAATATATATATTGGCTAGTATCAGTATACCTGAACAGATCCTTGAAGTTTTTGACATAAAAATATTCTTGAAGTATTGGTATGAAGAGATTCTTGAAATCCTGTGTATATGAGCAGTGCATTGGAATAAACAAATCTTTGATGACATTACAGACCTGTGATGAATTGGCAGTACATAGATGTTTGTCTTAATCATTGGCATAATTTTAATGGCATAATCAAAGTGTGAGCAGATCTTTGAGCAACAGATTTGACAGGTTCATGACATGAGTTGATGAACAAATCTGTGAAACAATGAAGAAGCAGTAAAAATGCTTGATGACTTGACACAATGATAAAGTGCAACCAAACTATAGTATTGATGCACATAAACAGTCTCAGATCAAATTGCAGACCTCCAAAAACAGCTCTGGTTTGAAGTCTTCTCCAGCCACTGCAAACTATCCACTTATATAGTAGCAGACATATACAGGCTTGACAGATGAAACCTTTGCATGAATGAGTGAGAGCAGTAGTAAAGAAAGATAATGCACAAGAGCAGATCCTTGTAGCAGTTGTATGATGACTTGACAGTGACCAACAGGATTCCTGATATGATTGATGAGCAGAAATGATGAGCAGCGTTGGTAATGAGCAGAGATGAGCAGTGGTAATGAGCAGCAGTGAGCAGTGTTACAACAGAGTTGATGTGATGAGCATAGAAGATGAACAGGTTTGATGTGTTAGAGATTTCTTGATGGTAACACGAGTATACTATATTGTAAATGCAAGCTTGTCTTGCTTTTGAGGTTAGGATACCTCAAACTCTTCTTAGCAGGGTATAAGAAAACCAGGCAGGGTCCTGGATGCAAAGTAGGTGCTCTTCATATCAGTAGGTGCTGATTTTGCCTAACGGTTGTAGCCGAACCAAAACTAATATAAAAAGATTACTAAATTATATGGTGTTGTGTTCCTTTGTGTTATGGTTCTTGATGATTTAAATGCTTATGCTATGTGATGAAATGATTATGGTAGAGTAATGGAATAATGATCTGGTAGCTAACTATGATAAGCTAAGAAAAGTTTAAAATTGGCTTCACACTGATTCACCCCCCCCCCTCTCAGTGTCTACAATTGGTATCAGAGTTGGCCTTCGTCCCAAGCCTAGCAAGCTTGAAGGAGATCCTTAGACACAATGGAGGAAAAGAAAGAGTCATCAAGCAATGACGTGCCTGTACTGGATATTGCAGATTATTTCAGTTGGAGGAGCAAAATGAAGGCTTATCTAAAGAAGTTTGGTGTTTGGGAAATTGTCATCAATCCACCCGCTCCATCAAACAAGAAAGGAAAATCAGCTGCATAGAAGGAAGCGAAGAAGGACAACACTACAACCTTGAAGTTCCTCATGGATGGACTTCCCAGCTCAGTGAAGGAAAATGTAGGAGAGTACACTTCGGCAAAATACTTATGGTTCAAGCTGGAGAGTGAGTATCAGAAGGCAAGACCAGAACCCGAAAAGATAGATAAAAAATCAGAAGACAAGCCCCCAGAAGAGCTAAATCAAGAAGAAGATAAACAAGAAGAGGACTCTAGTAAAGGTATGGAATCTTGTGATTATAACGATAGCTTGTGTGATGAAATTGAGAAGGTTCTTGCAGAAGATGATGAAAGGCTATCAAAGACTACACATCAGATACATCTCACGTTGTTAAATATTGATCTGAGAGCCAATTGGTTCCTAAACACAATAAATCTGAACCATAGTGATTTCACGAAGTTCAAAAAGGAAATCTTGGACTCCTTGAATGAATATCAGCAGAAGACCATGTCAATGAAAGTGTTGCTTCAAAAGCTTAAAGACAAGGACAAAGAGTTGCGAGATCAAATGAAAGACAAGGATGCTGAAGTTGAACAGTTAAAGACTGAATTGATCGGTCAAAAGGAAGAATTAGAAAAGCCTGCTCAAGAGCTTGAAGAAACTAGAGAGGTCAATCATGATCTGAAGACTCAGCTGGAGGAAGCCAAGAGGACAGAAGAAATCTTGAAAAGCCAGCTAGAAGAAAAGGAGGAGACAGTCCAGAAGCTGGAATTGGAGGTAGTTGGTCTCAGGAAGAAAGATAAAGAGAATGAAGCCTTGTTCAAACTCCAGGACAGTTCAATTGTCCTAGATAAGATCTTAGATTGCCAAAGATCTCCACTCGACAAAACTGGTCTTGGTTTCAAGAAGAACAAAGAAAAATTTGAAGATGACACTTGGTCTCTAAAGACTCCAGAAGCAGGTCCATCAATGTCTAAAGATGCTCCCAAGGCACCTGCACATGAAAACAAGGAGTTTGGAAGTTCAAAGATGAAACAAAGAGTTAGGTATGTTCATCAAAGCAACTTCATCAAGGAAACAACTACAAGACCCAGGTATGAAAGTGGCTTCAATGGTTATTGTTATTTTTGTTCTAACTTTGGTCATAAGGCTATGGATTGTAGATTCTATGGAAGAAGAAGGGCTGGAAGCCCCAATGACTCAGTTAGATATTGGACATGCAATCAAGTTGGACATGTTGCTGCCACATGTCACACATTGAGGTGCTACACCTGCAATGGGTTTGGACACAAAGCCCATGAATGTGACAGTCAAAGAAGTCAATCAAGAAGGAGTACTCCATACACATCAGCAAGAAGATTTGAAGATCAGAAGACAAATATCTACAGTTAAGGACACTCTCAAGCATGGAGAAATGAAGCTGATCAAAGAAGTGTTGAAAGTTCCAACAGCTCAGTCAAATGTTGGTCATGCAACAATGTTGGTCACATTGCTGCACATTGTTGTACGATGAGGTGCTATAGCTGCAATGGCCTTGGGCACAAAGCTCAAGATTGTTGGAGTACACGAAAACAATCCTTGAGAAGTTACTTATACAACTCATCAAGGAAAGTCGGTACAAATGAAGGAACAAATGCTCAAAGAATAGATGTCAAGAAGCAAGTATGGATGAGGAAGACAGAGCAGTTGCAGATAGGATAGGTTGATCGAAGCAAGGAGAATGGCTGCCATACGGCAAGCCAAGTGTAAGGTCTCTCAAAGACCTTAACACACCTTGAGTTCATGAGGCTGGAAAATGAACTCAAAGGAGAAAGGATGGTTACTCTAGGCATACAGACAGGTCCTAGGATCGTGCATATTGACAAGGGGAGCAGTTAGCAGTGATCAGAGATTTCAGAGACAGGTATGTGGACACCCTTTGCCATTGATGCCAAAGGGGGAGAGATGAAGACAAAGGGAGAGATGCAGACAAAAGGGGAGCATGCTCATAGGGGGAGCATGAGTTGTTGTCATCAATGACAAAGGGGGAGATTGTTGATGAAATTGTCATTGATGCAAACATGGACTTGATGTCATTGATGCCACCACCTTGCTGAAGATAGTGAAGAAGTCCTGCTGATGATGTTGAAGACCCAGGAGATGGTCCTGAAGCCTAGATGGATGGAAGAAGCATTAATGACCCATTCTATGGTCATTCATGCTATGATGATTTCATGGGTCTGCGGGAGAAGGTCTGGAAAACCCACATGTGATGTCTTGATGTATCAAGCCCATAGAGGTCCCCATGCATGGCTAAAGTTGTTGAAGAATCCCATGATGCCTCCTGCCTAATGAAGAAGCCCTTGGAACCTTGAAGGAATGGTGAAGAAAATTTGTATGATGTGGCATGATGATGTGATAACATAATCCTTGAAGATGATCTTCAAGCCCTTGCCCACTGCTAGCACTTGATGTAGACCCTGATGCAATTGTATCCTTGAAGATGTTCTTCAAGCCCTTGAAGTCTTTGTAGCTATAAGAGAAGGTTGATGATGAGGTATGGTCTCCCTTGTGGTTAGATGGCGTGATGAAACACACCCTTGTATGTGGTGGCTTGGGTCTTGAACCCACACATATGGAGGAGCTTTTGATCATTCCTGATGGCTTGATGGATCTTGAAGGTAGTCTTGTGTGGCTTGGTGTACATGTTGATCATGGATGTGTATTATGTGGTAAGGATGACTCACTCCTTGAAATGATTGAAGAGGTCCTTAAGAAATGATGTCAAGCCAACCCAATCTTTGACATTGGATATGGCACTTCATGCAAGTATGCAACAATGGTGAAAGAATCCCAAACAAAAGGGAACAAGTCTGCCTACTCAAAGTTGTTTTGAATTATTGTCAATCATACTCTGGTCAGCTCCATTAAATTAAAATATTTTTTATAGGATGTCGGCCCAATAAAAATATATGAAGTAGGCTCCAAATTAATTAAAAAATATATAGGTCGGCCTCAAGACAATATTGAAAATGGGTATAAATACCCCTATCAACGACCTCATGTTTATATACAAAAAAAATTCGGGGGTTGCTCTGATTTTTGACTGATTTCTGAGGCAAGAAATTCGTTGGAGGTGGAAATTTCTGATGTTAGCAGCAGCAGACAAAGGAAATATTCGTGGCAGCTCAGGCGAACCGAGGAAGAATAAAGGTTGTTCCAGGCAAGTGGCAACAAGCCTTCCTGCTTGTGTCAAGGTTGAAGGTCAAGATAATCGGTTGAGTATAACTTCAGAATGGCCAGTTCCATCGGAGCCCATGTTTGAGGCAGCTAGTGATTCTACATATTGGAATGGAGGAGTATGGGATGAGTTGAATACTTATGGATCTTCTGTAGGCTCCTTTATCTAGAATTAAGATAATAACCATTAGCTGCTGCACGTGAAATTATTATGGAAAGAGCATGAATTTGATCTCTCAGAAAATTAGATCATATTTTTCAAATGAAGGAAATGTCAAGCATTAGGGTTTGGACCTCTGACTAATTATCATGTAGTCTCGCGAGCCTTTACAAAAGAAGGCTTACCTACACTGGAATTTTGTTTGTTTGTTTTTTTTTATCTGTCTTGAATATCTATAAGGTGGGTCTTCATCTATGTCCAAATTCGTTTCATAGAAATGCAGTTACATGCTGGACTTGGGAAATGATCACCACGACAGAAGCTGATCGAGGAATATAGATCAAATGTACAGCTTGAGATGTTTGAGGCTTCATTTTTTTTCAACTTCAAACTTCCTGGGGAACAAAGTCCAGGGTTAATAATTTGGCTTAACTATTCCTGGAAAAATTGCAAGGAGAGGAGGCAATCAAATTATCACATCCAGTTCTATGCAGGACAGCTGAATATACTAACTCATTTTTATCTTGAGTTGTGAATCAAGACAAGACTTATTGCTCAGAACATGCTATTTGTTTCTGGAGTCATGAAGTTTGGGATTGACAGAGAGATGGCAGTAGAAGGCTGAAGCTTTCAAGGTCATTTTTCGTGGCAGTGAATGGGTATAAGTTGTTCAACTAAAGGGGCATTCAGAATAATTGAGCTTGTTGGGTGGTACATAATAATGTGCATGATGATACAAACAAACCCTATGATGATGCCCTGATATATCTGATGATGATCTATTTTTAAGACTGTGTAAAGCTTGTTGTAGCATCCACAGTTGAAATCTGATCAAGTCAGCAGAGGTTGAAAAGCATAAATTGATAGCAGTAGGGCAAGTTGTTTAAGCAGCAGTCAAGTAAATTAATCAGATTGATATGACAGAGAAACTGACAGAGATGGTTGTGAAGCTTGGCATCCACATGATGTTGTGATGAGGCTGTGACTAGTTGTTGACAGTGGTGTATAAGTCAATCATGATGATGATGACAGTGATGTGTTAGTGATTCCTTTGCACAGTGACAAAGTAATTCCTTTGCAGTGATGAAGTGACCCTTTTGCCTAGTAAAGAAGTGATCTCAGTCCTTCATGAAATTGTGAGTTTAAAGTGCAGTTGGGTATATGAGACTGTAGAAGTCTTTGAAGCAACAAATAAGATGCATGGGAAAATATTTGATTGAGAAGAATTCTTGATGATTGGAATAACCAGCAAATGAGTAAGTATTTTATCTTGGCAGAATATATATATTGGCTAGTATCATTATACCTGAACAAATCCTTGAAGTTTTTGACATAAAAAGATTCTTGAAGTATTGGTATGAAGAGATTCTTGAAATCCTGTGTATATGAGCAGTGCATTGGCATAAACAAATCTTTGATGACATTACAGACCTATGATGAATTGGCTTAAGCAATACATAGATGTTTGTCTTAATCATTGGCATAATTTTAATGGCATAATCAGAGTGTGAGGAGATCTTTGAGCAACAGATTTGATAGGTTCATGACATGAGTTGATGAACAAATCTGTGAAACAATGAAGAAGGAGTAAAAATGCTTGATGACTTGACACAATGATAAAGTGCAAGCAAACTACAGTATTGATGCACATAAACAGTCTCAGATCAAATTGCAGACCTCCAGAAACAGTTCTGGTTTGAAGTCTTCTCCAGCCACTGCAAACTATCCACTTATACAGCAACAGACATATACAGGCTTGACAGATGAAACCTTTGCATGAATGAGTGAGAGCAACAGTAAAGAAAGATAATGCACAAGAGCAGATCCTTGTAGCAGTTGTATGATGACTTGACAGTGACCAGCAGGATTCTTGATATGATTGATGAGCAGAAATGATGAGCAGCGTTGGTAATGAGCAGAGATGAGCAGTGGTAATGAGCAGCAGTGAGCAGTGTTACAGTAGAGTTGATGTGATGAGCAGAGAAGATGAACAGCTTTGATGTGTCAGATATTTCTTGATGGTAACATGAGTATACTGTATTGTAAATGCAAGCTTGTCTTGCTTTTGAGGTTAGGATACCTCAAACTCTTCTTAGCAGGGTCTAAGAAAACAAGGCAGGGTCCTGGATGCAGAGTAGGTGCGCTTCATATCAGTAGATGCTGATTTTGCCTAACGGTTGTAGCCGAACCAAAACTAATATAAAAAGATTACTAAATTATATGGTGTTGTGTTCCTTTGTGTTATGGTTCTTGATGATTTAAATGCTTATGCTATGTGATGAAATGATTATGGTAGAGTAATGGAATGATGAACTGGTAGCTAACTGTGATAAACTAAGAAAAGTTTAAAATTGGCTTCACATTGATTCACCCCCCCTCTCAGTGTCTACAGACCCTCTCCCATGATTACTTCAAATGTTTTTTTTAAATTGAAGAGTCTCAAGATATAACTTCATCTATGCCATCATTGTGTAAAATCAAAATATATTCATGTGCAAATGTAAATTAGTTAACATGGCATAATTCATCTTGTATGGAGAATATGAGACTTGTTTTGATGTGAAGTTGGGATTTATTCTTGTGAAATTAAATGTTGTCTATGAGAGATATATTGTTGTAGGAATATAATAAAACATAAATCAATTAAATGATCTGAAAACTTGTGAATTAAAACAATTATTTACAATTCACCATACCTATTCAAAATCATCTCTTCTTCCAATGAAAACTTGTAGTGTGAATCTTTCCACTAACTTCCGGGACCACTTAATATGTTTGATAGATTCCAAGAGTGAGCTTCATCCAATATATCAAAGAGTGGTGATGGATTGTGCACCAAATTGCATAGGTGAGGAGCACAAAACGCGCGAACAACAAAAGAAAACCTGTGAAAATAGGTAGCAATCCAGGGAATTTAGAACTCTATTTTTTTTACCTACTAATAGGTGCACGCACGTTCCTTTAAGCACGTGCACGCGTGTATAAGACCATGCACATGCATTGACGCGCACACAAAATTAAACGTGTGCGCCCCTGTCTAACATTTAGAGCATTTACTCACTCACGTTTATTTCATTTAATGACTAACATTCTTCAACAACGACTTCGTATTCATGATTATTTCAAGTATTTTTACAATATAGTCTAAAACCTATCATCATCATCACCACTACAATATAGTCTAAACCTATCATCATCCTCATCATCATCATCATCATCACCATCATTGTTCATCATCATTGTCATCATCATCATCGTCATCGTCGTCATCATCATCATCATCATCATCATCATAGTCATCATCCTCATCACCATCATTGTCATCATCCTCATCATCATCATCACCATCATCCTCCTCCTCCTCATCATCATCATCACCAACATTGTTCATCATCGTCATTATCATCATCCTCATCATCATCATCATCATCCTTATCCTCATCATCATTGTCATCATCACCATCATTGTTCACCATCATCATCACCATTGTCGTCATCATCATCATCATCATCATCCTCATCATCATCATCATAGTCATCATCCTCATCATCATCATTGTCATCATCCTCCTCCTCCTCATCATCATCATTCCATTACAAATGCTTGGAAATAAAATCAAAGCAAAGTTTCAACTAAACCTATCATTATCATCATCATTGTTCCTCATTGTCGTCGTCTTCATCCTCATCCTCATCCTCATCATCCTCATCACCATCATTGTTCGTCATCATTGTCATCGTCATCATCATCCTCATCCTAATCCTCATCATCATAGTCATCATCCTCATCATCGTCATTGAAATCATCCTTATCATCATCATCATCATCATTGTTCCTCATCATCGTCGTCATCATTGTTCATTATTCATCCTCATAGTCACCATCATCCTCCTCCTCATCATCATTATCGTCGTCATCAACATCATCATCGTCGTCGTCGTCGTCATCCTCTTCATCATCATCCCCCTCCTTGTCATCATCATCACCAACATTGTTTGTCATCGTCATCATCATCATCCTCGTCATCCTCATCATCATCATCATCATCCTCATCCTCATCATCATCATCATCATCACCATCCTTGTTCACCATCATCATCATCATCGTCATTGTCATCATCATCATCATCATCCTCATCATCATAGTCATCATCCTCATCATCATCATTGTCATCCTCCTCCTCATCATCATCATCATTCCATTGCAAATGCTTGGAAATAAAATCAAAGCAAAGTTTCAACTAAACCTATCATCATCATCATCACAGTTCCCTTTCGTCGTCGTCGTCGTCGTCATCCTCGTCCTCATCCTCATCATCATCACCATCATTGTTCATCATCATTGTCATTGTCATCATCATCCTCATCCTAATCCTCATCATCATAGTCATCATCCTCATCATCGTCATTGAAATCATCCTTATCATCATCATCACAATCATCATCATCATCATCATCATCATCATCATCATCATCATTGTTCCTCATCATCGTCATCATTCTTCATCCTCATAGTCATCATCATCCTCCTCATCATAATCATCTTCGTCATCAACATCATCATCCTCATCATCGCAATCATCATCATCGTCATCATAATCATTTTCATCATAGTAATAGTCATTGTGATAATCATCATCATCACCATCATTGTTCATCATCATAGTCATTATAATCCTCCTCCTCATCATCATCGTCATCATCAACATCATCATCATTATTCCTCATCGCCGTCGTCATCATCATCATCCTCATCATCATCATCATCATCACCATCATTGTTCGTCATCATTGTCATCGTCATCATCATCCTCATCCTAATCCTCATCATCATAGTCATCATCTGCATCATCATCATTGAAATCATCATTATCATCATCATCACAATCATCATCATCATCATCATCATTGTTACTCGTCGTCGTCGTCATCATTGTTCATCATCACCATCATCATCGCCATCATTGTTCATCTTCATAGTCATCTTAATAGTCATCATTATCCTCCTTCTCATCATCATCTTTGTCATCAACATCATCATCCTCATCATCGCAATCATCATCATCATCATCATAATCACTATGATCATAGTAATAATCATTGTGATCATCTTCCTCATCATCATCATCATCATCATCACCATCATTGTTCATCATCATAGTCATTATAATCCTCCTCATCGTCATCGTCATCGTCATCAACATCATCATCCTCATCATCCTCATCATCCTCATCCTCTTCATCATCATAGTCATCATCATCATCATCATCATCATCATCATTGTCATCATCATCATCACCAACATTGTTTTTCATCGTCATCATCATCCTCCTCCTCCTCATCGTCATCATCATCACATCATCCTCATCATCATCGTCATCATCACCATCATTGTTCACCATCATCATCATCGTCGTCATCATCATCATCATCATCATCATCATCCTCATCATCCTCATCATAGTCATCATCCTCATCATCATCATTGTCATCATCCTCCTCATCATCATCATCATTCCATTGCAAATGCTTGGAAATAAAATCAAAGGAAAGTTTCAACTAAACCTATCATCGTCAACATCATTGTTCCTCATCGTCGTCGTCATCATCATCATCCTCGTCCTCATCCTCATCCTCATCATCATCATCACCATCATTTTCATTGTCATCATCATCCTCATCCTAATCCTCATCATCATAGTCATCATCCTCATCCTAATCCTCATCATCATAGTCATCATCCTCATCATCATCATTAAAATCATCCTTATCATCATCATCATTGTTACTCGTCGTCGTCGGCATCGTCGTAGTCATCATTGTTCATCATCACCATCATCATCGCCATTATTGTTCATCCTCATAGTCATCTTCATAGTCATCATCATCCTCATCATCATCATCATATTCGTCATCAACATCATCATCCTCAACATCGCAATTATCATCATAATCACTGTCATCATAGTAATAGTCATCGTCATCATCATCATCATCATCATCATCATCATCATTGTTCATCATCATAGTCATTATAATCCTCCTCCTCCTCCTCGTCATCATCATCAACATCATCATCCTCATCATCGTCATCATCCTCATCCTCTTCATCATCATAGTCATCATCCTCATCATCATCATTGTCATCGTCATCGTCACCAACATTGTTCATCATCGTTGTCATCATCATCCTCATCATCATCATCATCATCATCCTCATCCTCACCATCATCTTCGTCATCACCATCATTGTTCACCATCATCATAATCGACGTCATCATCATCATCATCATCATCATCCTCCTCCTCATCATAATCATAGTCATCATCCTCATCATCATCATTGTCATCATCATCATTGTTCATCATCATCATTCCATTGAAAATGCTTGGAAATAAAATCAAAGCAAAGTTTCAACTAAACCTCTCATCATCATCATCATCATTGTTCCTCATCGTCGTCGTCGTTATCATCATCCTTGTCCTCATCCTCATCATCATCATCATCATCACCATCATTGTTCATCATCATTGTCATCGTCATCGTCATCCTCATCCTAATCCTCATCATCATAGTCATCATCCTCATCATCGTCATTGAAATCATCCTTATCATCATCATCACAATCATCATCATTGTTCCTCATCATCGTCAGCATCATCATCATTGCCATCATTGTTCATCCTCATAGTCATCATCATCCTCCTCATCATCATCGTCTTTGTCATCAACATCATCATCCTCATCATCGCAATCGTCATCATCATCATCATAATCATTGTCATCATAGTAATAGTCATCGTGATCATCATCCTCATCATCATCATCATCATCATCATCATCATTGTTCATCATCATAGTCATTATAATCCTCATCATCATCATCAGCGTCATCATTAACATCATCATCCTCGTCATCGTCATCATCCTCATCCTCTTCATCATCATAGTCGTCATCGTCATCATCATCATCATTGTCATAGTCATCATCATTGGCATAGTCATCATCCTCATCATCCTCATTGTCATCATCATCCTCATCATCATCATAGTCATCCTCCTCCTCATCATCATAGTCTCATCCTCATCATCATCATTGTTATCATCCTCCTCATCATCATCATAGTCATCATCCTCATTTGATCATCATTGTCATCCTCCTCCTCCTCCTCCTCATCATTCCATTGCAAATGCTTGAAAATAAAATCAAAACAAAGTGTTTACTTAGCAAATGCGCGCACGCGTCTTTAACGCGTTCGCACAAAGTAGCGCGCACGCGTCTTTAACGCATGCGCACAAAGTAGCGCGCACGTCCTTTTAGTGTGTGCGCACCCAGAGAGCGCGATCGCCCTTCTAGTGCGTGCGCGTTATGTTTTAAACTACGCATGCACGTGATTTAAATTTAGAATTTTAGCGGCACCTTTTTTCCAACCAACGTGGTGGATGACTTGGCTGCTTTGGTTTTAGGTTTGGGTTGCCCAACCAAGTGGTTTGGACTGTCTTATGACATAAAAACTTGTTTTGTACCACTTTTTCTATTTTGTGCATGATTTTCCATATGCCACGCTTGTCCACTATTAATGAAATTCACACACTTGTGTAGCTCTGTCTGTAGATTCTGAGTATGTAATTTTTATTTAAATCTATTATCTTTTTCTATTTTTTATTTAATTTTAAATGGACTAACATCAATCTAACACAAAAGGTAGGCTATTTTCTTCGGCTATAACTTTTGATTGCCTCACCTATTTAAAAAACGGAAAAGAACCTACACAAAAAGACACAAAGACCTGCATCCTATAAAAAATATCGTTCATTGACTATGTTAAGACCAAGATGTGGTGGACCAATGCTCGACCTTGTCATTTTAGGGCGTCATTGACTTCCTTAATTTGAAAAATTAAAAATATAACATAAATAAATATGGAAAAATATCGTTGCACTAGACACACCTATTATCTACAACTCTATATAAATTTTTTAACAAAATTCCACCATTTGCATACCAAACGAGTGGACCAACGCAAACATATTAATTATTTTTGGGGAAAAATATAACATACCAACCTTAGAAGATCCTCGTTTTTTGGGATTTATGCTTAGTTTCCATAAATAAAAGTTATATATATTCTGGAAGGTAATCCGATTGTCCACGTTTCATATTCTTACACCATATTCCAAAAAGTTGTGTAGGTACCTCTAATATTGCTTTTTGACGTTTAGATTTTTATTTTTCTAAAAGTCCATTGCAACGAACGCGTCATAAGTGACCAGCATTAGCTTGCACCAGCCCACCATTGATATCAAAAAAACACAAGCTACTTAGCTAAGTGATGCTTATTTTTGTTAATAAATTATTGGCAAACCTATAATAGATAAGAGACTCAAGGATAAGTTAATTAAATCAAATTAAAATATTAGTCTAAAAAGGAGAATTTTCATAACTAAAATCTAATTTATCAACTTAAGCAATTAGTCATGAAGGATCTCCCTTCTTAAATACACTCCCTCTTGGAATGACATAACAAGTCACCCTTAGGCGTTAAAAAAGTACATGCTTGTTCCTGTTACTCATATAGAGAGTGGATAACCATATTCTATCCTATCCTATCCTATCCTATCCTATCATATCATATATAAAGCTCACTCAGTTGCTTCTCAGGAGCCTCGGGAGCCTCTGGAGCTTCTCAGGAGCCTCTAGAGGCTCTAGAGCTTCTCAGGAGCCTCTAGAGATTCTAAGGAGCATCAGTAGCTTCTCAAGAGCCATCCTAGATTCTCATGAGCCTCCCGTCCCCTCCATCTGGATTAAATTAGTCATGGTGTCCCTATCTGGGGCTTTAAATTGTCTTGAGCACTCAATCTACCCAGACAACCCGAAACCTAGTGCCTACCCCGGACTTAATGTGTCGGGCTGCACTCCATACCTATCCATGTTGTAGACTCCTACTGCGGTAGCTCAAAGAAGGTTGGATCGATCAAAGTATCCTAACATGTTCCTGGGCATCCAATCTGAGTAGAATTCACCTACAAAGTGCAGAAGGTTGGATCCTTAAATCCTAACGGGGCCCGAACATCCTCTCTGGTATATTTTGCCTACCAGGCTGCCAAGAAAAGTCTGGTATAATTTTGACTACTATCCCTAAGGTTGGGTCCTTGTTCTTTCCTAACGAGTGGTGCTTACGCCAACATCATGGCTTGATATCCAATGTTGTACCAGTCCTTGTCCATGTCCCTTTGGATTCAATCAGTCAAGGTGGCCCCTCATTAGGGGTTTCAATTTGGCAAAACCTTCCGAACATCCCAATAGCCTCTCAAACGGTGTTTAAATGACTCCTAATCATCGTTAGAGATAGGCTGGAGGGTTGGATCCTAGTTCAATCCTAACATGTCCCTTGAACAGCCTCTACTTGAGTAGACTTACTCCTACTCATTGAGGTTGGGTTCTTCTTAGCATAGTCTTTCCCTAATGGGCCCTGGACAACCTCTGTGATAGATTATCCTACTCGTGAGAGGTTGGATACTAGTTCTTTCCTAACGGGTGGTGCTTAACCAACACCATGGCTTGGTATCCACTTATCAAATGAAAAACGAGGATTTAACGTGTCGTGGTGGCATCTCATTAGGGGTTTAAATTAGGCTTGGGCAAACCAAAGCTCCACAAAAATCCTCTCTGAGTATATTATCCTACTCACAGATGGTTGGATCCTAGTTCAATCCTAATGCGTCCCCTGGACAGCCTCTCCCTGAAGTAGTCTATAACCTGCTCACAGACGATTGGATCCTAGTTTAGTCTTTCTATTTCTATCCTAACGGGCCCCGGACAACCTCTCTGATAGATTCTCCTACTTGCCAGAGGTTAGATACTAGTTCTTTTCTAACGGGAGGTGCTTAGCACGCCTACACCTAGGCTTGGTATCCACTTCCTACGTGACTGAAGCTAATACTCAGGATTCAACAGTCATGGTGTCCCCTCAGGATTAATCTAGCCAATTCTCGTCCCCACAAATCCCAAAAGCCGGGCCTCTCTACAATGTTAGAGGGAGCGGGTGTAAACCTAGGGTAAGGCAATGTGATTGAAACGCCGCACTTGGCTTGGTATCCTCTTCCATCCTTCACCACCATAGCTAATTCTTAGCTTGGCTTCACCTCCGCCTTTGGGACAGTAGCTAATTCCAAGGTCTTGGGAAATAATACGTGACCGTAGATAATTCTGGCTTGGCTAATTCTTCCTCCCTCCTTTTCCCATGTGGCATATTTGTCATCCCATGTGGCATATTTGTCGTCCCTATTTTACCATATGATATAGTCAGGTGTTCCCATCGAGCAGGATTAAATTTGGTGATGTTAGGAAATCCTCCCCGGAAATCCCAAAAGCCGGGCCTCTATTCTTATAGAGAGTGGGTGTAACCCAGGGTAAGGCAATGGGTGGGTTTATAAAAACTTAGCACTCGCCAACACCTATAAATAGGGCTTTGTTCCTATGGCTATCCCAGAAACAATAATTTCAACCAAATTAATAGGCATATATCAAAATGATGTTCTGGAAGAAATGCTATTTAATGATTGATTCTCTATATGGTATGTCTTTACCTTATCTATGCTACTTTATGGCTTTTATATTCTATTACAGAGTCAAGTGCGGTTTGAAACGTATTAGTAGTAAAGATAAAGATTTAATAATGAAACAGGAATCCAGGTATGTTATCAAAGCACTTGGTATAGCTTATTTCCATCAACTAGGAACCTCCTTGAATAAATTCAGAGTGCGAATTGGAGTAATGACTCTAGCGGAAAAGGAAGCTATTGAGGAGAGGATCAGGAAAGCATTTTTGGGCGAGAATGTTGATTCCGGGAGTGAAGAGTTAGAGGAACCCTAAAAGTAATAATTCAATATTCCACTATAGGAGAGAACGTACTAATTATTGGGTTGGCTAATTGTTATCTTGGCACCTTTTTCCTCATCATAACATAATTTGGCCCCTTTTTCCTCATCATAACATAATTTAGGTTGCTATAATCTTAGGGATATTGATTAATGCTTGGGATGTACCACCCATACCCTTGATGAATTTTTGGGATACAGAGTGCTCGTATCTTTGTGTTGAATCTTTGTCATCTAAGGATTATGAGGAGTACTATATGTCTAGTTCATATCTTATTATGAGGAGTACTTTTAGGGGGGCTTTTTGGTATACATATTAAGCTATACCCCTATTACTATATCTTATCCTATTGTTCATCATCATTCTAGTGCCTTCTCAAGCCCTTCTAAAGCATCTTCTATTACCATTATCATAACATAATAAAATTACATATTCAGTTGAAAGGTATACCCCTATTATAATTTTCTTTCTATCCTTCACCTTCATTCTAGTACCATCTAATTAAAGGTACCACCCTACCTCAAAATAGAATGATATAATCTGGTTAAAGGTATCCCCCTATTATCATTTTCTTTCTATCCTTCACCTTCATTCTAGTACCATCTAATTCAAGGTACCCCCTCTTATCATTCCATTCCTATCCTTCACCTTTATTCTAGTCACTTCTCAAGCCCTATCAATTTTTATGTTGATACATACATCTTAGTGATCATATCAGAGTGCTCATAGGGAAGGTAGGCAGTCAAGGATCAGAGTATCCACCCAAGGATCAGAGTGCTCATATCTTAGCATATGTAGGTAGCTCTAATCTTTGGGATTCAGTTTGTACAGAGTAGGGTGCTCTAATTTGGTACTGAATCGGATGCAAAAGACTATATAAATTCCAAACTACATTTTTGTTTAAAGAGAATGTAACCTCTTGACTTTTCTTTATGCACTCTTACCAGTGGAGACAACCCCGCTTAACAAACAAATTCTTTTTGATTTTCACCAAAATTTGGACTTAAACCCCCTCCCCCAAAGAGCTTATTTTCTCCATTTTGTGACATTTTCTTAGATCCAGTTTGCAAAGGGGATGGTATTGGTGAAATACAGTTATATCCCATCTTGCAAAAACAACCCCTTGAAAGTGTTTATCAAGGTCTAAGATCACTGAAACATTTGTCCTCTTCACCTCCTCAGACTTTCTATCAAGAAGTTCCATTCTTTCTCTTGCATTAACTTCATTCATTACAATTTCATGACATCATGGGTATTGAGGGTTACCTCGAATGGAAAATTCTCTAACTCTTTTGCTTCACAGTTGGATTTCATGTGAAAAGCCGATTTTATCATCAGATTCATTCTAAAGTTCTTCATCAATTTGTTCAATAATCTCTGAGGTATCCACATATCGGCTGTGAAATGGGGAAATGGAATCTGCTGGTTGTTCCTTGATAGAAAGAGGTTTGCTATCTATATTGTTGACAAATATAGAATAAAACAAAACGTATACGTTAAAGGGAACACGAAAAGAAAGTCCAAAAATCCAAGAAATTTGTGAGAAAATCCCGACATAACGTCCCGCTCGACGAATCTTTGTGGAAAACATAAACTTGAAAAACCTTACTAGGTCACGTAATCCTTCTGTCCCTAAGCGATCAAATCACTAAAAGCAACAACAGACGAAAAGATTCGTCATTTCCTTCTTGAGTTCTTTTGAAATGGGAACAGAAGCTTATCCGGATTATAACAGGCGACTGAGCTTATCTAGATTGTAGATTTGTTAACAGTTGATTTCGTTCTTTACCCATTAGATACAAGAAATTTGCAATCAAGATAAGGAGAATCTGCAATCGAGATAAGGATGGCCGTTTTTTTAAAGTAACCACTGACACCAATGCTTATCGCTTGTCCCGAAATTTGCAATCAAGATAAGGAGAATCTGCAATCAAGATAAGGATGGCCGTTTTTTTAAAGTAACCACTGACACCAATGCTTATCGCTTGTCCGGATTATGACAAGGCCCTTGTTCTGAAAGTAGCCAAAGGATTAAGGCAAAGCAGTAATGATTATCCAGAGAATGGAAGGCCCCTGTTCTGAAAGTAGTAAAGGATAAATGCATAGGTAACTGGCAAACAAAACACCTCTGTTTAAATTAAAATGTCCATAGGGAAACCGATGCACGTAAAAGACAAACTGAGAAGAAAACAGTAAAACTCTTTTATCGACACCTTTTAATCAAAACAAAGATTGGCCTCTTTATCAGGAGCATTAGCTTCCTGATAATCGACACTTCCTACTTCCTCTTAAAATACAACAAAATGCGAGGAAAGATTCATAAATATTTTTCAATACCCAAAAGCCTTTTCATTGAAGTATTTCCCTATCGTGGCGAAGTGTGTTTTGTTAAGGGAAACAAAACACAGAAAACCCACTAACAAAAGCTACAGATGAATCTACAGCATAAGGTAACTGTAACAATATAGAAATATAGCATAGCATAAGTTCACTGTAACAATATACAAATAAAAAGTAATGGCAACATATCACCATAAATCATAAATTCAAATCCAGTAAGGTTCCTCCGACTTACCAATAACCATTATGAAGCATTGAATATCCCTACGTCCAAATATTCCAACAAGGAAAAGTAAAAAAGATCCCTTCACAATCTCCAAATAAGCAACTGAACATTCAACTATGAACATTGGAGCTCATATGGTACTTGTGCAGGTAGCCGAGGGGTTGGAACCGCAAGCAGAGGAACTGCTCTTGGTATTGAGATACCGAATTTCTCATTCATGTCCAAATCTGATCCTTGGACTCCATCGGGAAGTCTCCAATCAAAGCAGTGCAAGAGCTGAGCCAACACAAATTCCACAACCACCATACCCAGCTGAATCCCTGGGCATCCTCTTCTGCCTGATCCAAATGGAATCAACTCAAAATCCTGCCCTCTAACATCAACAGACCTAATTCCCATGAATCTCTCCGGCTTGAATTCTTCTGCGTTCTCCCATAACGTGGTGTCCCTTCCAATCGCCCAAGCGTTGATCAAAATACGAGTCCTCGCAGGAATTTCATAACCTAAAACGATACACGAGTCCATAGATTCATGCGGAACCAAAAGGGACACCGGAGAATAAAGCCTCAGGGTTTCCTTCACCACTGCTTGTAGGTAAGGGAGATGGGGTAAGTCAGACTCGCGTACCTTACGATTCAGTCCTACCACTTTCTCCAACTCCTCTTGCGCTTTTTTCATGACTAGAGGATTTCTCAGTAGTTCCGACATGGCCCACTCCAAGGCCGTAGAGGTGGTGTCGGATCCAGCATGAAGCATATCCTGCAATAAAACAATGGCAGATTAAGCTAATATTTGGGCAAACACATTAGGCTGCATGACTTGATATATAAATATCCAAGGAAGAACCAGAATCTTTAACTTACACTAAGGAGGCATTTTATGGTATCTCGCCCTATATTGACCTCCCGTTCAGATACTGCAAGTAAGACATCCACAAAATCCCTGGTTTCCTGCAGGTCTTTCTTGACTAGATGGTCTTCTATAAGCTTCTCATAGAATGCATCTGCTCTCTTATGAATCTGTTTCTGCCGACGACCGAGACCCTGGATATCCATCCATTCCAGGTAGGGTATGAAATCTCCAATATCGAAAGCACCCAGCAAGAAAGAAAACTCGCGAACCATTGCCGTGAATCCTCTGCTGTCAAATGCCTCCTCGTCTGAATACTTTCGACCAAATGTCATCCTGCACATTATATCAATTACAACAGCTGATACAGTTTTGGTGACATCCACAATCGAATTCGAAACTGTGACACATTCCTCCAGAAGAGAACGGATCATAGTTACAGAGACTTCTTCCTCTCTTTGGAATCGGAAGGATTCGAGCCTTTTGGGACTCAATAATTCTGAAACACATATCCTTCGCACCTGCCTCCAATAGTGTCCATAGGGAGAAAAAGTGACATCTATGGAATCGTAATACATGTTTTTGGCACAACGCAACGCAGGTCTGTTGGAAAATACATGATCATGAGTCTTAAGAAACTGTTGGGCCATTTGTGCCGAAGAAACGATTACAGTAGGAACGGAGCCCAGGCGAAGAGACATGAGAGGTCCATATCTCTGAGACAGAAGGGCGAGATTCCTATGGGGAAGCTTTCCCAACAAATGGAGATGTCCTATGATCGGCCATTCTGGTGGACCTGGAGGCAACTTCTCCAACTTATTATTAATTCTGTGGATTTTCCTGAAAAGCAGCCATGTTGAGAAGAGCGCCGCTATACATATCGCAGCGGCAGCGAGGTGACCTTGCATCGCATCCACAGCCTCTGAAAATATTTTCCAAGAACTCATTGCTCACTTATTTTTCAAAACTGTAAACCCAATTTATTTTCGAAAGGCCAAGTGAAACTCATGGATTGTGTTGCTTCCAAGTAAGCTGCATGATTCATTTCATAGGGAGTAACTAAATACAAAATACATAATCACAGGTATCATTTTACGAGGGCCTTGTCAAGGTGTCATTTTACGACGGCCTTTGCCAAACTTTTCAACCTTAACTTTGATCTAAAGGTTGAAAATTAAAATTAAAAATAAACTAAGAAAAGGCTAATTGCATAAAAAAAAATGAAAATCACTTGTTTCTAATTAAAAAATGAATTGCAATGACAACGAAACTTTCAAACAACTTCGAATAAGCCTTGTCCCACTTCATTTATTCTTAAAAATGGGTTATATTTAAAATAGATCATATTATATATATATATATATATATATATTCTTATTCATGAAATGCAACTGTAATTCTCTAAGAAATTTTTAATTGACTATGTTTAATAATTAATGACTTTCTTTTTCTCATTTAAAAGTATATCAATACTTGTTATTCTCGCTCTATTCAATGGACAATTAATAAATTTCTATACTTTATAGTTTTTTTAATGTTTTCAATTTTTTTCTTCAATCATTAAACTTAAGATGGATTTTAAATTTTAGTGGTAGTCTTTGAAATTATATAAGTAGTTTTCTCTGTAATTTAAATGTTAGAAATTTTAGATTAATTTCTGAAAAAGCATGTATGATAATTATTAAGTTTGCACATTTTAGATGCCCTCTAACAAATAGATTTATGAGTAATTTTTTACTAAAATTTCTTTCTATTTTGGTATTTTGATATATTTTAATTTTTTCAGATTTTTTTCTTTTTTTTCCGTAGAAAAAAAGTGTTGATATATGTGTCAACATTAGATATGCCCATGTATAAATGTCTATTTTGTGTGTAAAACATGAAATCAAACAAAAAACGGAGCCTTCTAAATGGCTCATATTTTTGCCAACTGAACTTATTAGCCTCAAAGAGAATACCCAAAACCAAGTTTTTATGTAAAAGTTTTTTTAAATGATTGAAGAGGGTTAACCCTCTAGTGGTTCTATGAAAGGTTTATGATAGAATTCATAGACTGATATCTTTGTTATCTTCAAAGTTCCTTGTTCCATCATAAACCCTTTCTTGAGATCTTATGTGGCTCATCATTCCTTTTCCATCATTGAATCTCCAAAGATTTGAAGATTTTTACAGTTTTTCTCTAAAGCAAAACAACGAAGGATTTTTAGCGCAAGTAGTTCAGCAAAATTATTTGTTCCCTTCCCTAACCCCATTTGTATTTTGAAATCTAACCCCATTCGTATTTTGAAATGGTGACTCTAAGAAAGGAAGAGGGTTTCTCCCCCCCACAAGTAAGATCCTGAGAGGCTCCATAAAAAAAATCCCATGGAAGGGTGAAATTTATGTGTTCTTCAGAGATGATGTGGATAGCCTGGGTGTCCTTGGTTTGTGGGAAGTATGACAAAACATATAGCCCCTATTTTGCAATGAGTTCTGGTGAAGATGCTTTGTCCTGAAAGATGGTTGTGTTTCTGGCCATCCAGATGCCCCGAATGTGTATAAGGGGCAGGGCTTTCTAAGAGGCAAAATTATTTGAGTTTGTCCATGTTTTCCAGGCATCCTCTAGATTTTGACCATGCCAAACCAGATTTGTATTTAGCATAGATTGAGAAGTATTACATATTTGAGTTGTGAAAGGGCATGAAATAAACAGGTGGGTAATGTTTTTCATCCCCGTTTTTTCAGAAGCTGCACCAGTCTGGGCCTTCCAAGGAGCATTTTTTCATTCTACCCCAGATCAGAATTTTGTTTGCCAGTGCACAAGCATTGCAGATGGATTTCCAAATAATTGTACCCAAGGATGGATTTAGGAAAGCAGAGTTTCTTATCCAATCAAGGATGGAGTCAAGGGAAATGTATTTTTTACAAACAACCTCAGTCCAAAGGATTTGTGTAGAAATGAGCCTCCAATCTGCTTTTGCAGCTAGGGCTTTTGCAAAGACCTGTGTATTTTTGAGGCCCCATCTGCCCAAAGATTTGGGTCTAGCTATCTGATCCCATTTCACCCAAGGGAGAATGTAGTTCTCATTCCTCTCTGACCAGAGGAATCTGGAACATATTTTTTAAGACTTTTCCATAATGGCCTTTGGGATCTAGGCGAGAGACATCCAATAGAATGGGATGGCTTCTAGAACCGAATTGAACAAAACTAATCTACCAGCTCTCGATAGCCATCTATTGCACCAAGTGTTGATCCTTCTTTCTAGTTTTTCCAGCAACCAATTCTAGTCCTCCTTTCTGTAACTATTTAGTTTTAGCCAGAAGCCCAATTATTTTAATCCATCCTCCATATTGGTGACGGTGAAAGGTAAAATTTATGTGTATATTTGCAATTATGTTTCTTCCATATTGGTGGGAGAGAGGGTAGATTTTTGCTTAATCAACCTCATACCTATGGCTTTATTGAAAAGTTGCAAGCTCCCAGTGAGCTTCTCTGCATCCCTGATCGATCCATTGTAGAAAATAAGGATATCATCCATGAAGAGGAGATGCGTGATATTTAATTTTTTGGATATTTTGATCCCTGAGAACAAGCCTCTTCTTTTTGCATCAATTAGTGCTCTGCCAAGACCTTCGGCCACCAACAGAAAAAGAAGGGGGGAAAGAGGGCATCCTTGTCGGAGCCCTCTGTCTGAGGTAAAGAAAGGGGAGGTCGAGCCATTAATGAGAACAACAAAAGAAGTTGTAGAGATGCAACAAAAAATCCATTTTATAAATTTATAGCTAAAGCCTAGATGGGTTAGGAGAATTCTTAGGTAGAGACAACTTACGCTATCAAAATCATTTGAAAGGTCAATATTTAGAATTGCTCCTTTTATCTTCTTGGTTTTTATGTTGTGAAGCCCTTCTTGTGCAACTCCTATGGCTTCATGAATTCAAGGAAGCGAAACTGTTCCCAAGAGATGATTTTGAGAGAACCTTTTTAAATCTTTGAGCAATAATTTTCGCAACCACTTTGTAGGTGTTGACACAGATCCATCAACAGGGGTTCACTCTCTGCCGACACCCTTCATGCAACGATCTCCCTAACCATCGACCCAGACAGGTTTTACCCTGTCCAGCAACACCTGCAGAGCAGATGAGGTCTCACCCAAGATGTTTGAGGAAGAACTATTGGAACCAAGTTTACGAAGTAAGAAGGAGGATCGTGCATCTACTGTCAAACTTATCGCAACATTACTTAGCAGATCCAAGCATTGGTTTGTATATTAACTGATTCATAGTGTCATTCGGTGGATCAGATCAACATACTTAGATCGTTGTAGAAATATTGATGGATAAATAGATCTATCAATGTATCATCATTCATGACAAGAAAGCATTGCATCATTCAGAGATTAACATCATAATGCAATATTCATTCACATTCACATTGCAGAAAACAGGAAAACAAGAAGATGCAAAAAGACACAATGTTTCTGTCTAATCTCTGTCATGTCATAGTAATATTCTCACCAAAACACTGTTCCACAATTCCTCTCTTACACAAGTTCGATCTCAAGATTATCAAAACATCCAAAAGATACCTTAACATTTATAATCCTAGATCTATTTATAAGCTTGCGCCTTTACATTGGTGGTCCACTTAAGTTAACTTCCTAACTACTTGGACCACAATCTACAAAATAATGACCAAAAACTACAAAATATGACCAAAATATACAAAATGTGGTCAATCCGACCTGTGTGCCATCCTCCGCCTTGCGCATCAACCTTGACTTTACGCAGCATCCTTGATGCTGCACAACTAGTTATCTCCAAAAATTCTTGCCAACAGCCCCCCAAGACAATCTTGTGGCTCACCCTCGAGCCACGTCAGCTGGAAATGGTGTAACCGTTGATCTTTAGCTTGAAATATTCAGACTATTGGGTGACCTATTTGACCCGTTATTTCACTTTGTCGTTGATCTCCCTGCATTATGTCACTTCGTACTCCAAGGGATGCTCAGCAATATTGGCAGTGACCTCTCATCGGCCATCCTGGACAACTTGCAGCATTGAATCTGCTTTCATTAAGAGTTGCGCTCCAATATCCTAGAATTCGTCCAATTGTGTTGTGCGCCTCTGTTAATTCTCCCTTGCCTTGCGACCCGCAACGGAGCCATTTGTTGACACAGATCCGTCAATAGGGGTTCACTCTCTGTAGATACTCTTAACGCAACGATCTCCCTGAGCACCAGCCCAGACAGGTTTTACCCTATCGGCTAGCAACACCTGTAGAGCAGATGAGGTCTCACCAGAGATGTTTGAGGGAGAGCTATTAGAACCAAGTTTCCGAAGTAAGAAGGAGGATCATGCATCTACTATCAAACTTATCCCAACATTACTTAACAGACCCAAGCATTGGTTTGTATATTAACAGATTCATGGTGTCATTCAGTGGATCAAATCAACATACTTAGGTCGCAACAGAAATATTGATGCATAAACAGATCTATCAATATATCATCATTCATGACAAGAAAGTAACGCATCTTTCAGATATTAACATCGTAATGCAGTATTCATTCACATTCACATCACAGAAAACAAGAAAATATGAAGATGCAAAAAGACACAATGTTTCTGTCCAATCTCTGTCATGTCATATTAATCTTCGCACCAAACTACAGTTCCACAGCTCCGCTCTTACACATGTTCGATCTCAAGATTATCAAAAGATCCAAAAGATACCTTAACATTTACAATCCTATATCTATTTATAGACTTGCGCCTTTACATTGGTGGTCCAATTAAGTCAAATTTCTAACTACTTGGACCACAATCTACAAACTAATTACCAAAAACTACAAAATATGAACAAAATATACACAATGTGGTCAATCCTCCCTACGCTCCATCCTCCACCTTGCGCAACAAATTTGACTTTGCACAACATCCTTTATGTTGTGCAACTAGTTATCTCCAAAACTACATGCCAATAGGCCCCCAACATAATCCTATGGCTCACCCTCGAGCCACATTAGCTGGAAATGGTGTAACCGCTGATATTTACCTTGAAATATTCATACTGTTGGGTGACCTATTTGAATTTTTCTTTCACTTTGTCGTTGATATCCCTATATTTTGTCACTTCACGCTCCAGTGTATGCTCAGCAATCTTGGCAGTGACCTCTCGTCGGCCATCTTGGACAACTTGCAACACTGAAACTACTTTCATTGAGATTTATGCTCCGATGTTCTGGAATTTTTCCAACTGTGTTGTGCGCCTCTACTGACATTCCCTTGCCTTTGTGACTCGTTGTTGTAAGTCCTTCATCTCTACTGCTTTCGTGATCTACAAACTGGAGACATCGCTTTCAGCGATGTCCTCAATGTGGCCAGCTATCCTTCGACTTCCTACAAATCCATAGTGAGTTGCTCCAATTTCCCATCTTGGACTACACTTCCCCAAAATAGTGTAGTCATGTTTGTCACCTGTTTTTCCTCATTCTCCATTTCCTCCAACCGTCTTGTCAGGTTCTTAATGCAATTTTTCTGTTCCGCGGCCTGCTCTGGTGGTGCGCTTGGATCCACCAGCACATGCAGATATTCAATGTCGCGCTTCAGTTGTGTAATCACTTTCCCAGGATTCTCTACTTTTGCCTCATCATCCAAGTCTGCAGTGATCTCTGGCACTTCTTGGCAGACAACAAAAACTTCATGTTCTAGGGGCACCCTGTTGTCCCATAGTTGTATTTTCTCCATTATCAGCCTATCTTTCTCCTTCTTGAGTTCCTCAATATCCTTCCTTACCTATGCTTCTGTCTCCTGCGACCTCAAAAGGTGGTCTCCAGTACTCTGCTCCCTATCATCCAACTCTTGACTTGCAACCCTCTGCAATTGAACCAATGTCTGCATTGACAATTCATTGATGCCTAGTGAAAGGTCCTGAAATTGTTGGAGTGAGGCGTTGACATCCTCATTGTTGGTCTCGATCACATGCAGCAGAAATTGAACATTACTGATCTGCTTCCCAGTGCTGATCTCACCAACCTTCTATGACATACTTACCTCTGGAACCCTTTGAAAAGGTGCATCAATCAAAGAATTAGGCGAGTGTTTACCTCACTGAACCCATCATTCGTCTCCTTCTTCAGCTTCTCTTCTGACACAGCAGTCATTTATGTGATCGTTGCAATAATACGGCTTACTTGGTCCTTGGTCACTGGCATTGTGCTATTGGCCACACCCTGCTCTTCTTGTTTCTTTGTTCGCGATTTCTCAAAAATATGCTCTGCCTCTAAGTCATTTGGGGTTCTTGTCGATGCTTCATCTGAATCATGCTCGCTCTATCGGTAGGGAAAAAGATCCATCGGAGCATCGGCTGTTGGACCCATCAATACTTCATCTACACTAACGGGTTCTCACCATTCCACCGGTCAGTCATCCATGATAGCCACCAACTCTTCATCAGAAAGTTTATAAAGTGTGGGAAACCACTACTTATTGGTGTCTCTTCGTGCCTGCGCATGACACGCGCATGAATGGTATATGGCCCAATTACAAATCGAACAATGCGTTGATATTTTACCACCACCTCCTTTGATGAGCATGGGATCTTCATGGGATAACACGCTCCTTTGCATACCTTGGATGCCTTAATGCCCATACCCTGGTAGTCTTCGGGCTCCATCCAAGAAACTAGCGCGATCAGAATGAGTATCTAGTTATAAGCGAATGGTCGCTACCCCACATGTACCACTAGCACATCATCTATTAACTTGTTCATCAGGAACAAGGACCACTTCATCTACACACCATGTTCGCACTGCTCAGCACACACTATGAACCCAAAAGTGCACTAGTTGGCTCTGTTCTTTCTTACCACCTTGTTGTTTAGAATCCTAGTCGCGATGCGGAAAACCTGCTCATTAATGTTGTCTACCACATATACGTGCTCGTCGTGCTGCAATTTATACCTCTTCTTCATCTTTGCCGCTAGTTTTTTATCGTTGTCCTTCCCCCTGAAATATTGTGATGGGTTGGGCCCCTCCTTGGGCTGCCCTGTGATTTGTGAAGTTAGTTCGACGGTGACTAGTACCAGCCGGTCCAACCAAAAATAGACTCCATGAAAGCATGCTAATAGCTGCTTGACACATGCATTAGCTTCCACCAACCTTCCAAAATGTGGCATGTTGATTAGCCCTAACAATGCTCCCAATCATGTGGAATGCGCGCTACTGGGCCGTTGTCTTCCTCTGTCACCGGTACAAATGGGTTTGTGATGATCTCAGTTGACGCTAGCATGTCGTTATCTTCATTCTTCATTCGCATGATGGAGTGCATGATGTCCATGGTGCATATCATGTCCTACGATATCATTGACATCCTGACTATATGCCTCTGGTTCTTCATGATTTTACATGGATTTACAATAGGTTGACATGGAGGAACATAGCCAGGGATGTATGTAGTGGACACCCTAGTTGGGTCGTGGATTCCTCAACCCCTGATGTTGATGGTCCTATCTATTGGACCACCTCTTCCTGAGCCCTTGCGAAAGTTCTAGTCGATCGTTTCTTCTGTACTAGTGATTTGGGCTGCTGCACCCATCTCTTCTTCTTAAGAATTGATGACGAACCCACTGGCATGTTGATTGCTTCTTGCACAATGGGAACCCCTATAATCAGTGAGTATTTCCCACTTGAACTTTCTATCGGTATCATCTCACTCGATATTCCTCACAAACGCCCACAAGTTCACAACGTGACACCTCAACCTTACTCTGCTCTGTAACTTGACTACACAAAGCAACACAACACCCCACAATCAACTCTGCAACAACTCGGCAACTCAATCTTCGCAATGGTGAATTCATACCATGACCTTCCCCTTCTTATAGCGTCGTGTCGATCATGCGAATGATATCTTAATCATTATGAACAAATCCTCCATTAACCACCTGAATCCACCACTGATCATCCCAATCTAACGGTTGGATCCACCATTAATGCACATCCCGTCCAGGAGCGTCGTCGGTTAACTATTTTAACTACTGTATTTATTCTTGACTTGAATCTGTCGCGCCCCTATGGCCATCGCGACATGACTCTCTAACCGCGATTGTTACTCCTCTACTTGCGTAGCCCCTTCTTCTTGGAGCGCCATCCTCCTAATTACCATCTTATGCAAAAACAAAGAATGTTTTTTTTATGCTCAGTGCCTCAACATCGCGCAACACCGGTCCCATCTTGCTGCCATTGACTAACTTAGGCAGCATCGCACCATCTAACTGTTGCAGCTGTACTGCACCTCCCATAGTAATAGAATTGATAACATACGAACCTAGCCAATGCATTTGCAACTGACTAGGATGTTTGGAAAACTTTTTGTCATACATCAGCACAAGGTCTCCTTGTTGAAAGTGTTTTTTCTTGATATGTCGATCATGCCAAGATTTTTTTGGATCATTCTCAACGCACTGGTGAAAACCTGCAACAAATAGGTCTTCCTCTAGTTGTACCAATTTCTCTAGGCATTCTTTTAAAGCTCCTTTATCATCCATTCATGTCATTGCTGCAATACACAAACTTGGAACAATGTACTCCATTGGCATGACTGCCTATTTCCCATACACCAACTTGAATGGTGTCTTCCCTATCAATATTTTGCAAGTGGTGCAGTAGGCCCACAATATTGCTCGAATCTTTAAGTCCCAGTCATCACGGTTTGCATTACATACCTTTGTGAGTGCGTGCTCCAACACCTTGTTGAACACCTCAACTGTCCCATTTGCTTTTGGGTGATAAGGGGTACTCTTCTTGTGTTGTATTTGAATCTCCTCTGTTAACGCACTGACAGTGTTATTGATGAAGTGGCTCCTTTGATCGCTCATTAATATCTTTGGACAAGTGAACCTGGTAACAACATTGTCAAACAGGAACCTTTTTGTCGTTGCAGCAGTGCAATCTATAACTGGTGCGGCCTCATCCCATCTTGTCAGATAATTCGTTGTTGTAATGACATACCGCGCACCGGTTCTCTTTCCAGGTGGGTTGATTGGTCCCACAAATTCAACTTCCCATTTGTCAAATGGTTGTAACATCACCTGAGGTACTAGTGGCAGCTCATCCCTTCTTGATGGTTTCCTAGTCCTTTGACAAACGTCGCAATTACACGCATATTTTGTTGCATCCCTGTTGATAGTTGGCCACTAAATCCCTACGTGGAGCACCTTCCTAGCAGTAGCACGACCTCCGTAGTGTCCACCTGTAAATCCCACGTTTGCTTATGCCAATACCTGCCCTTATTCATGCGGTATGACACATCGACGTAAGATCTCATCTGGTCCCAGCTTATAGATTTTTCCAACAATCAACTGGAATTCCGCAGCTCAAACAACCAACTGCTTCTTCTGACTCGTAGTAAACCCTTCCGGTGTTGTTCTTGTCGCTAAAAACTGAACTATTTTCTCATAGTAGTCGTCAACCATTCCAACTCTAAATAGTTGTGCATAAGGTAACCCATCTTCAATGTTTTGCGGTTCTTCATCTGTCTCAATTCTCGATAAGTGGTCGGGGCCTGCATTCAAGCGACCTGGCTCCACAATTATGTCAAAATCAAACTCTTGAAAGAGAAGTAGCCAATGACATATCTTCCCCCCCAACACAGGCTTATTCAAAAGGTAATTAAAAGTAGAGTGATCCGTGAACATCTTGAAATGACCTACCAACAGGTAGTGTCGAAACTTAAGTAATGAATATACTATTTTCAACCCTTCCCTCTCTGTTGTAGTATAATTCTTCTCCGCAAACGATAACTTCCAAATAGAAAAAGAAATTGGGTGATCAATATCACCTTTGCCTGGATGTTCCAGCACCACTCCCAACGTGGTTGATGATGCATCAACATGAACATGGAATTCCTTCGTCCAATCAGGAAAAACCAGTATTGGTGTAAAATCCATCTTTTCCTTTAATGTGTCGAGACTTCCTTGACACTCCTAACTCCATGCGAGCTGCACATCCTTCTTCAGCAACTTCTCCATAGGTTTTATAATGGTGGAATAGCCCCTGATGAACTTGCGTTAATACCCCATTCGGCCTAATGTCGCTCTAAGTTGCTTCACATTCGTCGGTGGTGGAAAATTAAGAATCAGCGTAATCTTGGTTGGATCAACCTATAGTCCTTCCTTGCATACAATGTTCCCAAGAAACATCCCAAAGGTGAACATAAAATGCACTTCTTTGAATTCAACATGATCTGATGATATCGATATCGCTCCAGCATCAGTTGCAAGTTTTCCATATAGTCCTTGATCAAACCATAAACCGTCCAGTCATCCATGTAAACCACTAGAAACTTCTGAATAAAATCCTTGAAAGTAGCGACAACAATCCTGGAAAATATTGCAGGTGCATTCTTCAATCTAAATGGCATCACAGTGTACTAAAAACATCCCCATTCAGTAACAAAAGTAGTCTTATGGCGATCCTCTTTAGCGCTCTTAATTTGGTGATAGCCAGAAAAGCCATCTGTGAATGAATAAATTTCTTGACCACCCACTCCTTCCAGTACCTCATCAGTAGATGGTGTCGAAAATGGATCATGCATGCATGCATCATTCAATTTTTTGAGGTCAACACAAATCCTAACCTCACCTATGTTTTTATCTTTCCCCACCATGGGACTGATCCATTCTAATTCCTCAACCGGTTCTATTATCCCAGCATGCAACATTCAATCTAGCTCGACTTTGACCCTCTCCTTATATCATGGATTCAGGCGATATAGTTGCTGCTTCACTGGCTTCGCAGCTGGATTCGGAAGGATCTTCATCTCTCCCAAATATCCCAGTATCCCCTTCATTTCAGAAAACTTTGTAGGAAACAAATCTTGGAATTCATGCAATAGATATGTGATCTTCGCTATGGTTTCTTCATCCCAGTAGTCCCCAACATTTGTGAAATTTGGTTGCTCCTCTGTCCCAATGTTGACCTTCCGAATTTTTAATAGTTGATTCATTGGATCTGTCGATACATCAGGTGTTGGGACATCCCGACCTCCTTCTATCTATGGGATATTGATGTTCCTTGGACCGTCCCCATTCTCAGGCCCTCCTGTCACATTATAGCACTCCATCATCATCTGCATCATATGTGTTTTGCGCGGATCCACTGGATATGCAACTAGAACTACCTTCAAAAAAACATCGTGGATATGCTGCAGTGCACTATGAATGGTCATTAGAGGAAATTTGAGGTCAAAAATGGGCCTCCTAAGAAAAATAACAAAATAATAGTGATTAATTTTGGAGGAAGAATGAAAAAAACTATTTTTTTGTTTGTATTTTCAACATATCTTCCTGTGTTTTTACTCAAATTCCGAGCAGGAGAGCTCGTTGGATGCAAAATTTAATTCTGCATCCAACAAGTACCCATAGTGCGTACTTTTGACGGACCCTGCTACCCCCAAAACAAGAAATACCTGAAAAATTGTGATGATGACATCATCATCACGTTTTTCAGGTATTTATTGTTTTTAAGGTAGAAAGGTATGTCAAAAGTATGTTGTGTGGGTACTTGTTGGATGTGGAACTAAATTTCACATCCAATGAGCTCTCCTGCTTGAAATTTGAGTAAAAACACACGGAGATATGTCAAAAATACGAACGAAAAAGGTAGTTTTCTTTTATGACAAATATGTCAATTCAACCATTATGGTTGACTCATTTTATTGAAATTCTATTGGTTCTTGAATTCCAACTCACAAAATTTATTGTTGGCGCATTTTCTTATAAGGCCCATTTTAGACCCCAAATTTCCTCTAATGTGGATTGGTATCTACGAAAATGAAGGTGTGATTGAAGCAAATTGAGAACTCTTTCCAGGTAGTGATCTCTCTATGCAACTCAGCTTATATATACCACAATCATGACATTTCATCCAACGTGTGGACAAAAGCATGTACCCACTCATCCTTTGGTCGCGATACCTACATGGTCTAACATGCAATCAGATGAGCGTTGGGATCATTCCACCCATCATACCTCTCTGTGTGGTACTTTTTTGCTTCATCAAAGAAAACTGTCATCAACCTACGACACTGCCACCACCCATTGATCGACTTCTTATGTGTCATCCAACAATGTCTTGGGGTAGCATTCAATGCTTCATCCAACGCTAACAATATTTGTGGTTTTGACACCTTATCCTCAAATTCAACTAGAAACTCAGACAACTCAGGAAATCCTTCATATACTGGCAACTCAACAGTCTCGGTTGCGACTCGGCACAATGACTGAGTAATCAGGACACACTTTCGAATCAATACCTCATGCATTCAATTTTGCCAGTTCTCCAAAGCGTCATTAGATTCTGAATATGCAGAGCTAGAGCTAAACCAACCTAGCTCATCGGCGACTGTCGGATGGATGTAATCCTATGAGATGTTATACGCGCGATCTCATCCTCCTACAGCTTCCTCCTTAACCAGTTCAACATATCTTCTTCCTTCATTTGGGTCCATCGGAGCTATGAGTCTGATGTCATGGTTTTCAAAGGTCATCACACGCTTCCTGAAATTAATCACCACTAAGTTGTCATTGGCCCATCCAATCCCCAATAGTGCTAGATATAATTCTCCACCATCAACAACTTCAATAACATCAAAATCGGCATAAGTATTCATCCCTTCGACTTCTACTGCAAGACGCGAAACTCAACCAATGGGTGTTACTCTAGTCTGGTTAGCTAATCACAGCTGCACAGGGGACCAAACCAACTGTGGTTTCCCCATATTCTCCCATGTCTTCTTTGTTAGAATGTTGACGTCAGATCCTAGATCCAAAATAACTGAATCTACCTCGCAATCCCCAATATGAATATTCATTCACATCTCTTTCCCTGTTTTTTTCTTATGCAAAGAGTTTACCGTAGACTCCTTCTGTCCTTTATCTAATCGATGCAACAGATTCGCAATCTCACCAAGTGCATTGGGATCTTTTTCCAGAGACAAACAACTTTCAAAGAAGTTCTGCAAGGTACCATGTTGTCGTGAAGGTCCTCCTACCAAAGTTGAATAAAAAGCAGGTGGCATTTCATAAACAGGAAACTTATCCGGATCTCTTCTTATCGCATCGCGTGCTTCAAAGAATGTGTCCCTCTCAGCGTCGACATCGAACAACACTTTCTTCTTTCCATCCAACCAAATTTGTGGAAACGGGCTATCATCTCCTGTCGACGCACCTCCACGAGTAATGACAGAAAGGTTAGCGTCCTGCATTCTAGATTCTATTGAGATCTTCACAACTGTCGATCCTTGGTTCTTGTTTGGTGGTGGGTTCATTGGTTGGTTCGCATTCTGATTTGCATTTTGGTTCTGATTTTGAATCTGGTTCTAGTTCTGGTTTTGATTCTAGTTCTGGTTCTGGTTCTGCAACTGCAAAATGTTCCTTGCTTGCCATTCGCGATCAACTATGAACAGTTCTCAACGGTGTGGAAAGCATCGATACAATAAGTACACTGTACTTGCAAGTTTGAGAAATATCACTAATAATGTCCCAATACTCCCCAATTAAAACATTGTACAGTTCCATGACCTCATCCTCCTCCTCGACCAAAACCTCCACCTCTTCCTCCTTAGAATCCTCCTTGTTGTTGATACTGCGATTGATTGAATTCTTGCTGCTATAGGGGATTCAACTGTAATTATGCATAATGCAGTTGAGTATAATGTGGCTGCTGCAGGGGATTCAATTGTAATTACGCATACTGCGGTTGAGTATACTGTGTCTATTGCGGAGCCAACTGCATTTGGTTTTATTGTGTAGGTGGCAGGGAAAACTGTGGTTGTGGCACAAACTATGATTGTGGTTGTTGTACAAACTGTGGTTGTGGCTGCAACTCTGGTACAATCTGTGGCTGCAACTGTACTACCTGCGAGTGCTGCATTGTTTGATGGTCTTCTCCCTTCACATAGTACATTCCCATTGCTCTGTCTTGGAGCAAATCATATGCTCGACAATCCTTATCTTCATGCCCAATAGATAGACAAAACATGCAATACAAATTCGTCGATTTCGTGACCATCTTCTGCATATACACATTATCTTCATGTTGATTCCCATGAACTTGGTCGATGCGACACAATGGCATGCCTCCATAACTTAAAGTATTTGGAGCTCCTAACAGTAGTTAGTTTCAAAAATCTAGGCACTGATCTTTGTGATGTCCTTCCGCACGACATCAAGTACACCATATTTCTTTGCGCTCCTCTTTCCCCTTCTTGATGTCATGTAGATGGATTGTCAAGTTTATCAATTGAGACTGAATCTGATTCATACCAACTCCATTCTCACCAACAGGTGAAGCCTCCAACTTCATCGCGATCTCCAGAGCCTCGCTCTGTGTCGCGATCTTTTGCTGCATCAAAATCATTTTGATATGCGGTACCAATGCTGTAATGAACCATTCCTTATGTTGAACATCACTCATGTCAAATATAACTCTTTCCATCAGCGTCTTGAATCGCTGATCAAAATCCCAGACAGTTTCATTTGGATATTGCTTAATCTCCTTCAACTCTGTGATGTATTCCGCCTCATATTTTGATTTTCTGAACTCCTCAATCAATCCTTTTCTGATTTCAGCCAGAGTCTTCGTTGGAGTCCCCGTGGGAACTTGTACAAATTTCATGTACCAATTCAGTGTGCAACCTGAAAGTGTTGTCGCCAACTAGCCCTTCTTAACGTCATCATCCTGAGCTTGTTTGACAGTCTAAACTGCTTCACACATAAACTAGTATTGCTCAGGATTCTCAATCCTGTTCCCATGAAACAGGGGTAACTTACATCATCACCCGCCATCCTAGGCCTTCTTCCTATAATTGTTGATCCGCTACTATTAGAGTGTTGTTGACACATCGGACAAGTCGATTTCGAGCTACTGTTTCTTCCTGAGTGCGGCGCAGTGCACGGAGGTGTGGGTACATTGTTGCTCTGGGTCAGTCTTTCCTTAGGCTCAAGCGTCGCCTGGTCATCTCCTTCATCATTGTAGGGTTTCTTCGTCCCGTGTGGTCTTATCTCGTGGCCTTGTATCTCATTCGCAGTAGGACTCTCTCATGTCCTCTACATCTTCTCTTTCCAAAACCTTGCTCCACCTCACATAAGACCACTTCCTTCCTCATATTCCCTCATAGTCTCATCGTAACTTCCATCCATCTACCCTGTATCATTCCATCCAACCCTTGTCTCTGCAATACCTACATCCTCCACACACCAGGGCTCTACTCTCCAGAGTTCATCTTCAATATGTCTTTTTCGCATATGAGCAACTTAATAAACAATTGCAAATATAAAAGAAACCTACCTCTTGGTCTGTTGAAGAACTCCCTTTTCACGTCGCTGTAAGATTTAACTGTATGAACCCCAAGCTCAGTGATGTAGCCCTCCAAGATGTTGTCGAGCCAAAATTCAACAGCCCTTGGCGCTCTGTTATCTACCTCCTGCAACTGCTAGATCAGTTCTAGATTCTAGCCAGTTGGTTTGTCTCCTTGGAAATTTGTCTTCCGATAGGTGAATCGGGCCAACCATGTTACAAATGCAAGAAGTACGGTCATTATGCCAATAGCTGTTGAAATTCACACAAAAGGAAGCATGAAGATTCGACTGCTAATGTAGAAGAACATCATAATCAATTACTTTGGATGTATCCATGCTTGATTTCTTTAGCCAAGAAAGTACTTTTCCATCCGAAAATGCTACTTTATATCCTTTTTCTTCTAAGTCTGAGATGGACACAAGATTTCGTTTCATACCAGGTACGTAGAGCACATCACTTAAGTGTAGAGTATCATTAGACCTCTAGCTGAAGGGAGGTAGCCCCAGATCCCTTCACAGTGTAGTTGGTATCATCTCCAAGTACAACACAGAGATGAGAATCTTTCCCAACTACTTCTAAGAGATTTTCTTTATATCCTATCATGTGTCTAGATGCACCACTATCTATGAGCCAAGTATCACTAATGGTGGGAACCGTACCTAATAGAGATGATATGAAGAAGAATTATGTACAATCTTCATTCTCCTTTTTCTTGTGATGATGATATTCCTCTACATCAACAGTTGAAGCTTCATGCTTCCTTTTGTGAGAACTTCGACATCTACTGGCATAATGACCGTATTTCTTGCACTTGTAGCATTGGATCTGAGATAGATCCTTCTTTTGTTTCGTCTGATTTGGAGGATGACTTGATCTCTTGTCTTAACGCTTGTGAATGTACGACTTCCTTCCCCTTCCCTTTCCTTTCTTGGCATGAGATATGAACGCTTGATTTTCCTCAAGTTGAGTACCATGAAGTCTTTGGCGTGTTGCAATTCTCGTTTCTTCCTAAGTGCATTCTGCCCATAACTTATCAAATTTGGGAAACTTGGTTCGACCACTTATAGTTTGGATGAATGACTCCCATGTTCTTATGGGAAGAACCTTCCAGACCAATTGTATATGTACAGAACAGATGCCCACATAAGATAGTGAAGAACATGACTCCTGAAGAATCCTTTACAAGAGTAAAACCAGAAGTGGGTCATCTCTGAATATTTGGTTGTCCAGCCTACATACATGTTCCCAAGGAGAAAAGGACAAAATTAGAACCTTCATGCAAGAGGGGAAATTTCATGGGATACAGTGAATCTTCAAAGGCCTACAAAATCTATATCCCAAGATCCAGATAGATTGAAGTTAGTAGGGATGTGACCTTTGAAGAGGAAATGGCTGTCAGGAAAGGAAGAGGATTAGACATCAAGATCAATAATGAATAAATGGAGAGGATATCATCTTCCCCTCCTATTTAGAATGAATTAGCAAAGAAATATGAACCCATCGATCCCATTGATCCAGTCACGACAGTTGATATTCCCGAAGATATGGCGGTAAGCCAGAAAATACCTAGATGGGTGCAACAAACCNCCTCCTATTTAGAATGAATTAGCAAAGAAATATGAACCCATCGATCCCATTGATCCAGTCACGACAGTTGATATTCCCGAAGATATGGCGGTAAGCCAGAAAAAACCTAGATGGGGGCAACAAACCTAGAAGATGTAGAGGGGCATGAATCCCAACACGGTTCTTTATGAGAAAGAAAAATACCTCAAAGGTTCTCCAATTATGTAGTATTGATGGCTCACACCATTAAATCAGAAACCACCACTTATGAAGAAGCATCCAATCACCAAGTTTGGAAGGATTCCATGATGGAAGAATATCAATCCATCATGAAAACTGATGTGTGGGAGATTGTACCGAGACCTGAGGGGAATTTAGTTGTAACTTCCAGATGACTATACAAAATCAAACATGGAGCAAATGGGAGTATTGAAAAATATAAGGCTATATTGTTAAAAATAGGACCACAAAGCAATAACAATTATACAGTTAAATTATTAAACAAGATTAAAAAAACACATTAAACACATTACAGAGAGACAGATGTAACGTGGTTCACCCAAATGATGGGCTATGTCCACACAAAAATTTCCTGTCCTTTTATTACCGTCCAGAAAGATGAAGGGATACAACCTACAGCAATACCACTGCACTTCCTCTTCACACTCTCACAGTCTCTCTCACACAATCATAAAGATTGTTTACAATGCTACAATACAATACCATACCATACCATGCCATAGTTGTATTACAATGCTTTTATTTTATAGAGGAAATTTCAACAGAAAATACTACGGTTAACCCAATACCATGGGTCTGCAAAAATGTTGGTCAACAAACATTCCAAAAAAAATTTCTCAGGGGCTTCGCCCCCAAACCCTCATTTCTCGGTGGCTTCGCCCCCGAACCCTCGTTCTCGGGGGTGTTGCCTCCAAACCCCCTTTTTCAGGGCGCTGCCCCGAACCCCAAAGTTGGGGAACGAGTGTACAATAAACCCAAAATACAAACAGGACTAAATAACATCTCTGAATATGGGAGATCAAGCTCCACAACTAACAATTTGTTTCCAGAGGGTTCTCTCAGAAAGAGGGAGTCGATTATGATGAGACATTTTCTCCTCTGGCTTGATAAACTTCCATCAGATCGATCATTACTATTGCTTATGTTATGGGATGGAAGTTGCATCAGATGGATGTCAAGACAACCTTTCTCAATGGTATTATTGAGGAAGAAGTTTATATTGAACAACCAAAATGGTTTGTTGTCCATAGAAAGGAGTCCCACGTATGCAAGCTGAAAAATGCGTTATATGGACTCAAGCAAGCACCTCATGCTTGGTATGGATGGATAGACGAATTCCTGGTGAGTCTGGGATTTACCAAGAGTGATGCAGACCCCAACCTTTACTACAAAGTTATGAATGATGAGCCACTGATTTTGGTACTATATGTTGATGACTTGTTTCTCACCGGAAATGAGAAACTTATCTTATGGTGGAAGAAGAAACTCGCCTCTGAGTTCGAAATGAAGGATCTTGGATTGATGGACTCCTTCTTGGGATTAGAAGTATGGTAGAGGAAGAAAGAGATTTTCCTAGGACAAGGAAAATACACCATATATATACTTAAGATATTTGGAATGTTGGACTACAAGTCCATAGCTACTTCGATGGATGCAAATTTGAAGAAGCTGAGGGATTCTGCTTCAGATTCAAATTTGATTGATCCCACTATGTATCACCAATTGATTGGTTCCTTGATGTATCTGACGAACACTAGACCAGATCTTTGTTTTGATGTGAATGCTCTTAGTTAGTTCATGTGTGAACCGAGGCAGATTCACTGGATTGGTGCAAAACATGTGCTCAGATACTTACGTGGCACTATGGGATATGGTCTACGATATGATTAAGAATGTGACTTGAAATTGCAAGGGTTTATAGACTCAGATTGGGATTTATGCTCTACTGATAGGAAAAGTACTTCAAGATGTTGTTTTAGTCCGGGTTCTGTAGTTATTTCCTGGTGCAGTAGGAAGAAGAACTCAGTAGCTCTCAGTACTACAAAGGCCGAGTATATGGTTGCTAGTTCAGCAACCCGAGAAGGAGTTTGGCTTCGTAAACTTCTTGCATTATTTTTTGGTTAGATTTCAAAGCCAACCGTGATTCACTATGATAACTAGAGTTGTGTGCAGATGTCAGTGAACCCTGTATTTCATGACAAGTCGAAGCACATAGAGCTTCGGTATTACTTCATATGTGATATGGTGTAGAAAGGTGCGATCGAGCTACAGTATATTCCGACAGATTATTAGACTGCAGATGTTCTCACCAAGCCTCTTCCCATGGTGAGATTTGAATACTTTCACAGAAGACTTGGAGTAGAAGAGAACGTATCCCTCCTTAAGAGGGAGAGATGATCGAGAGACACTTACCATACCTTTTCCCAGGTACCTCTTCTCGTCCAAGTTCTCAGCTAAGCATGGGAGAAATCCCATCGATATATGAGACAGACAGGTAGTAGATGGTCGAGTTCATACATGTGCCTCTGCTCATTTAGGTGTTCATCTAGGTATGTCAGAAATACCATCAGTAGATGAGTCAGACAGGTAGCAGATGGTCGTGTGATTGCACAGGCACCTCTACTCATTCAGGTTCTCAGCCAGGTATGGGAGTACCCCATCGGCAGATGAGACAAACAGGTAGTAGATGGTCGTGCATGTGTGCTCATCCAGGATAAATAGCCAGGTATGGAAGTATTCAATTGAAAATAGAGATGGATAGGTAGAAAAATATTTTATCTCAAACATTCGAATAGAACAAATTCATAAAGTCAACGTACAATAAGTTTAGAAATGATAGAGATAGTATCGATGTACAGATGAAACCCAAATGGTCATGATGTTAATGAAGACTGAAGAATACCTTCCTTGTTGAGAGGGGGTGTTGGATTTTGTGCAAATTCAGAAGCTATTCTTATTGTCCTCCTTCGGGAGTTGAACTTGTTGTAATCATTCATACAACCCTAGAAAGATCAATGTAAACCTTGGGGTGAAAAGTTGGCAATAAAAGAAATAAAATAAAATTATAAAATATAAAATTATATTGCTCCCCCAAGTGAAGTTGGACCCAGTTAAATTCTGGGTGGGAAAACATTATAAATAGGAGGTGCCCCTCCTCATTATTTCACACAGTAGCTCAGAGAAGTGCACAGTTTTATGGGAGAGAGATAAGTTTGCATACACTGCAGAAGAAGACTGTTTTTCAGGTTTTCAATATTTGGAAAGCATTTCCATATTTTTATTTTCTTTCTTCATTGTACTCTGGTCTCAGAATTATTATCTCTAGATGAAGGTTGCTGGGTTTTCTCCCATTTGGGTTTTCTAGGTGAAAAAATACTCGTGTTATTGTTATGTGCTTTGTCTATCTTCCAATGATCCTATTGATAAATGCAATTAAGATATAATGCTATAATCTTAATAAAATCTAATAGTAGTGGTACTTGTATTTGTGGTTGCGGTTGGTATGGTGGTTGTTTTGGTGCATGTGTTTTTCCTCTTTCGGTGCTTTGATATATTACTTAGCAATTCAATAGAAAACTTAAATTATTATTTGTATCTGTAGTTGTAAACTTGATAACAAGTAAATGATTGTATAATCCATTGGAAATATTGAATCCATAATTCAAAACAAGTTCAGTTTCCTATTTGCCTCTTAGATAACAATAAAAATTATATGCATATAAGCCACGAAACAAATCAGGATTGAGGGCCTATGTGCATTCTGGCCAACTTGGTTATATAGGTTATGGGTTATGTAGGTGCCAAATCCCTTATGTCCTATTTTTTATTACAACAACACATTCCAAATTAAAAAAAAAAACATTTCCCAGTTAACAAAATCCACTTGGAAGTGGTTGGGCATAAGCAGAAAATAGATTCACTTATTTGTAGGAACATTATTTTGATTTCCCAAAATAGATACGTTCTCCACATTTGTGTTTTCCAAGTATGTTGGAATTCCTACATTTTGATGGGTTGGGTTGCTTGCACTTGTATGAGCCGAAAGGGATGAGATGCCTACATTTTCCTGAGGTTAGTTTGGTCCTTACAACCATCGAGGGATTGAAAATGCAAAGTCCTGACTTGACCCCATCCTCCCTATATTAACTGAAGGGGTAGGGAAAACATATCTAGGATTGGGCCTCCCACTGTCGTCAAGGAATTGAGGGGCAGGAGTAGTTGATAGATATCGAGGGATATGTATGCTTATAAGGTCCTGGAACGAATGTGGGTTATATGCAATGTGATTTACTGAGCTGGACACTATTTTCTCCTCCATCCTAAGTTGATCCTCTTGATCCTTTCTCAATGCATTTTCATGCCTAGACAATTGTTTATTGTGCTCTTTTTCTTGCTTCTCTTTCTCTCTTTGAATCCTTGCAAGATTTCATGACTCGACTTGAACAATATTTACATCATTCCTCTCATTTGTAAGTTGCTTCTTTTGTTCCCTTTGTTATCACATCTCCTTTTTCTTGTATTCTTCCTCACCCAATAGTTTTATGTAGTCATTTGTAGTAAGTAAATTTGAACTCCTTGTTAAGCGAAGATCATCTAATGGTCCTCTTGTTGGTTTTTCTAGCACTCTCTCCACTGGAAACCTTAGGAATATCTTGAGTGTTGAACAACCAGGTGGGGTATGAGTATCATCCGAGAGTTATGTTTTATCTACATCATCTTTTGCATTTAGTTCTTCATTGCCCACATCACCTTCTTCTAAACCCTCTACAACCACAAAATAATGGACAACTTTGCTGGTCAATAATATTGGTTATGAAGGCATGTTCATGCTTTCTTCATTGGTGTTAGTCACAATATATTTGTTCATATTCATCATAACTTCCACTAACCATTCTGATTGCTCCACCTGGTTTGGTAATGTCAACTACTCTTCATGTATTTGTAATTCTTGGCTAGCGTCGACCACATGAGGATCAACAATGCCTCCATGGTATTCATTTGTTGAAGCTTTGCATCTTTCGTGTATAGATTGAACAACTTCCACGACATTTTCACCAACTTCCTTGTCATATTGAGTATCCCTGACATGTTCATCGATGTCACCCAATGGTTGGCAATGTCGGTGAGAGAGGGATAACACGTTGTCTACAACATATGCATATTTTGCTGCATCATCTTCATCATCTGCATTTACCTCAAAATCTTAGTTGCAAGCCATATCATGCAAAAGGGAATCATAATCTAGTGGTCAAATTCTTGTGCACCTTAACCCATCCTTGATATTAAGGGAGTGAAATCCATTCTCAATGCATTACTGGAAAGTTCATCTAATTCAAACCTTTTTACCTCCACCCCAAGGTTCTTTACCATCCATGAAGCTCTCTCTGACCTAAAAAAGGTTTTAAACGATGCAAACACACTCACATCAAGGGGATGTAACCTGTGAGTGGTATGTGCAGGAAAGGTGTTAGAAAAACATGATCGCTAAGCAATAACAATAAACAATAAAGAAGATGCAAGCATTAAAACATATTACAAGAGAGACACAGATATAATGTGGTTCACCCAAGATGGGCTACATCCACACATAAATTTTCAGCCCTTTATTACTATAACGTCCAACAAAAATGAAGGGATACAACATGCAGCAAACCCACTGCACTTCCTCTTTGCTCTCTCACACAATAATAGCGACTATTTTACAATGATACAATACAATACACAACTGTCTTACAATTCATTCCTTTTATAAATGGAATACCATGGGAAAATACCATGGGCTACCCAAAACCCTGGGCTCGTAAATCACTCATTATTGAACAAGTTATGACTATGAAATCACAACTTTTGCAAGGCATTTTTTCCTAAATTTTTGCTACAAGGGCGCTGCCCCTAAACCCCCGCTAAGGGGGGGGGCTCCCAAAATAGTCGTCGCCCCCCCACTCCCCACCCCTTGGACCCCCCAAACAACTATAGTGGATGGGGGAAAGCCCCCCCACACCTTCCCGTCAGGTGTTGGTATCCAAACACGGATGAAATGACATCTTTGAATCGGAAATATTAGGTTCCACAACCAACACAAGGTTAGCAAATCAATGTCCATAGAGTTTATCGCTTCAACTGTCTGTAGAGCTATGTGGTTGTCATGGCCATCAAATATCAGCAAGTGTCTATTTTCATGTGATACACCACTCGATATAGATGCAAGAAATGGAACAACCAATTCAAAATAGTTCTTTTATCATCCATGCATGATCCCACCTCACAGTTCTTGATATAATTTCTCAACCGACCCTTTCCCTTGAACAGATAGAACCCATGGATTGATGAACTGACTGCATTTATACAACACAAAATGGTTATCCACTCTCTACTCTTTGGCATAATTTTGGGCACATTCCTACTACCTCTCCTCGCAATTACCCGCATGCTACAATTCATCCAATTTTGTAACCCAGTTTCATCGCAGTTCCATATATGGTCGCACTATATGAATGTTTTTGATAGGAAATGGACAATGTGTCATAGAACATTGACACAATTGCAGGTTTCAAATTCAATGCTTTGTCTCTATATAGGCCTTTCGTGGCTCGCAAGATAAGTTCTGGATGTCTTTTCTTAAACCCTTCCCACCATGACTTCCCTGGAAATCTATCTCTAAAAAGATATGTGCAACATTTGACTTTAGTTGTATCAACTCCATCCCATATATGTGCAACATTTGACTTTAGTTGTAGGCCTTGATTGACAGATATGTGCAACATTTGACTTTAGTTGTATCAAATCCATCCCATGGCCCATATTATCCATATCCTTACACCAACTAACAATATATTCCTCCTCCTATTCAATTAGCATGGTGAGAGGCCCTTTCTTCTTGGTATGGATTAAACCATTTAGCTAATATTGCATTGACGTAGGTGCAATCCGATACTTCTTTGCACCTTCTCTTACATAATACACGGTCGTATTCAACATCGTCAATTTCCTTCATCATGTCCTCTTTTGTCCATCCTGTGATAGAACTTATCTTCTTGCTTGAACCAATTACATGCACTACAGGTGCAGGTAGAGTAGTACCATCAAGCTCTGGCATGCATTGGTCTTCACCATTTGCATCTACATTCTTCCCCGCAACAATTTGTTGTGTATCCTCATCTGAGGAACGATATTGCAATTATGCACCTCTAGTGACTTTCTTTTGTGTCCTCCTTCTTCGAGCAACATAATTCCTTCTTGCTATGGTGGCCACTACATGTGCAATAACAAAACAAAACTGTGATAAAACAAGTGAGTTCATATCCTCATAAGGTCCAAGTAATAGAAAACACTAGCATAATAAGTAGTTGACATTATCTATATAGTTCATTCCCTTCACTACCTTAGTGATTCTCTAAGTCAAATCGTTAATTGTTTTCTTTTATTGCATACAACTAAATGAATATAGTGTGAGCCTATTGAGGAAGAATTAAAGTACACCTTAAATATTGTTTCTAAAAGAAAGGTTGAATGGTGTTGTCTTTGAAATTTACTTAAACTACAAAAGAAAAGTGTGTTGAGTTGTGGTTTTGGTGTGACCAAAGAATGGAAACACTAATGAGATTTAATATGTTTCAACTATAGGACATATTCTTTGAACCATGGGCATCATAATCTAGTTATGCTTGACAAATACTGCAAAGAAAGTGAACAATTGTGAATTTAGGAGGTTTGACTATTTTTCTAACATGTATAGCTTGGACAAAAAGCCAAATGTCTAAGGTAAGAATAGGTTCATTGGTATATTCATCACCATCGAAGGCAAAAAATGAAAGGGATATGTTGTGGGAAGCCAAGTAGGTTAGCTGTTTCAGATGGCATATAAATAACTATAAAATATTGGCTATAAAAAATTAAAATACCTGAGTCAAATGTCTTGTGTGAGGGATTGATCTGATAAGTGGTTCGAATTCCAAAATGGTAAAATGAGTTAGATTGTTATGGATTTATAGTTTTCAACTATTAATGATGGATGTTGGATGTAATTGGCATGGATTGAAAATTTGTTTTTCTTGGATGTGTGGTTGTGATTGGTTTTGGTATGTTCCAATGTCTCCCATTGTTGATCCTCATTCCTTTGATCAATTTAATGGATCTGTGTTCTTTTTATGAGTTCAATGCTTGATTAAATAAGCTACAAGGTTTGGTTGGCATTGAATTTATTGAAGTTTGCATGTTTAAGCTATGCGATCTTCTTGCTGGAAAATTAACTCAATGGTTGATTTGCTAGTAATTTAATCAATTGTTGATGTGATATTTGTTGAATGAAGAGTCTTGATGTGTATTTATTGCACTCTTAGGGTTGGCAAGTGGATGGATTCAATAGGAGAGACTTAACACTTATTTTGGTTTGCTTGTGCATGTGGGGACGGATACTGGAACAGTGATGAGTGTGATGGTTGGCAGAGATGTTTTGTTTGTTATTTGATAGCACATGAGTGCTTTTTGGGTTGGATTTTTTAGGACTATTTTAGCTGTGATTTTTTCTTTCACACATAACTCTCTTGTAGAGAGTGACATGATGTTTTGTATAGTTGTCGTGCTAAGAATTAACACTTGGGCATGAAGGATCACATTTTGGAGAGATGTAGGGGGAGTGATTTTATGGGCAATTTTTGCACTACTTTAAAACAATATGTATATATTTAATGAAGAAATTCAAATGTTTAAGTGATTATTTTGGTGTTTGGTTTGTGGAGTGTTGAAGTGACCTCTTCTCTGGCCACATACGTGAATCTTTCGATTTCTTTTGGATTTTGCAACTCTTTTTATTTTTACTTGGTTGGAGTATATCAGCATAGATGCATCTTAAATCTAGATTTATCAAGCCACCTAGAGAATCCATTTTTTTAAGGTGTAATTTTTTAGTAATCTTAAACTTTTTACCTCTGTAAAAAAATTTACACCATAAGAAATGTGATCTGATCGATGTTTGAGAGATTTAAGTTTTAGATAGAACTATGATAGTTTTTATTTTTTTATTTTATGAGTCAACATAAAATAATTTAATATTTTATTTACCTTTAAATTTTTATCTAATGAATTTACATTAATTTTTTTAATTACTTTTTATTTGATTTTAATTTTTATTTTATAAACTCACATGAATTTTTTTAATCAATTTTTTATTTTGACAAATAACTCTCAAAATCTCTCCCTATAGATATGTAGATCAGCTGACTACTCTTAATACAATCAATCAAATAGGAAAAAATCTCTCCCTATAGATATGTAGATCAGCTGACTACTCTTAATACAATCAATCAAATAGGAAACATGCTTTTATAGGAACACCACTCTTATTTCCATAATTCTTACATTTTTGGGAGCTGTACGATTTTGGCATCTAACAGTGTAGTTCCTTGTGAAAATGTATATAGAAAGATCGAGCCCAGGTGGATGGTCCTGACTCCTACATATGTTTAGTTTTGTTTTGTATGCTTGCTTTTGTCATGCCCAGGTGGATGCTTCTACATATGTTTAGTTTTGTTTTATATGCTTGCTGGTGTGTTAGTGTTCTTGTGCCAGATTTGAAAATGTACAAGCCCTGCAAGAGAACGTATTGAATGATGTCAAATCCTGCAAGAGAACGTATTGAATGATGTCAAATCTGAAACTGACATAATTTACCAGCCAGTTGGTGTTGGAACTTGGAATTGACTCGCCCACTTGTTGATGGAGATCATTTGATGAGTTTATACATCCAGGAAATTTTATCTTGTATGGTTACAATTGCTTATAGTATTTTTATGATAGGAGCACACATTCATACTCAATCATGGATCATGTTACAATTTGTTCATGTAAGATACAGGGTAGCAAAATTTAAATTAAAAATGAATACTCATCTCTATACGGAAGCGAGTTATCTTTGCGTGGAAGAGAAATCCTTCGTGGATTCGTTCGGCTACTCTCTCTTGAAATTGATTGGTTACCATCGATAACCAGCTTATTTGTTAGGATTGAGTGCCCTGTTTTCTCAGTATCTATTTGAGTTCTGTAATTGAGTTCTGTTTTTGGCTTTAGCGTGGGTTGGGAAGTTTTACAACTAGCTCGATTTTGAGCGCATTCCATCCTCTGAGAATACCAAGTTTCGATCCACTCTGCTTCAAAATCGGGTGATTTCTATGGTTAAAAGAAATTGTGATTTTGCAGAGAAATGGATTTTGGGGTATTAGTCTCCAAGGCTGCCGATGTTATGCAAGATCGCCTTGCTGCAGCTGCAATATGTATAGCGGTGTTCTTGTCAACATGGATTATCTTCATGAAAATCCACAATATTAACAAAAAAATGGCAAAGAAGTTGCCTCCTGGGCCGCTAGGGCTGCCGATTATAGGACATCTTCACATATTGGGAAAGCTTCCCCACAGGAAGCTAGGCCTTCTGTCTCAGAGATATGGGCCACTCATGTCACTGCGCTTGGGATCCGTTCCCACTGTAATCATCAGTTCTGCCGAAATGGCCCAACAATTTCTGAAGACCTACGACCATGTTTTTTCCAGCAGACCCACAATCAGTTCTTCAAAAATTATGGTATATGATGCCATAGATGTGTTCTTTTCTGGCTACGGGTATAACTGGAGGCAGTTGAGAAGACTATGCGTTACAGAGTTGTTGAGTCCCAAAAGGCTTGAATTCTTCCGTTTCCAAAGAGAAGAAGAGGTTTCAGTTATGGTCCATTCTCTTCTTGAAGAATGCGCCAGGTTTTCTGATCCCGTTGTGGACGTTAGCAAAACAGTATCAAATGTAGCAGTCAATATAATGTGCCGGATGGTGTTTGGTCGAAAATATTCAGACGAGGAAGCATATGACAGTGGAGGATTCAAGGAAATGATTCAGGAGTTTGCGTTTATGCTTGGTGTTTTCGATATTGGAGACTTCATACCCTACTTGGGATGGATGGATCTCCAAGGTCTGCGTCGTCGGCAGAAAGAGATTCATAAGAGAGCAGATGCGTTCTACGAGAGGCTCATAGAGGAGCATCTAGTTCAAAGAGACTTGAGGGAAACCAGGGATTTCGTCGATATTTTACTTGCAATGTCTGGACAAAATATTGCTAATGACAATATCAGTCGAGATAACATAAAAGCCATCCTTATAGTAAGTTGAAAACTGTACTACTGCTTCATATAATCAAGATTATGTGCAAAGATTTCTTTACTTTTGCATTCCTATTGGCACTGAGAAGAAACACTGATAATTGTGCTATGCAGGATATGTTTCATGCTGGATCCGACGCCCCCTTTACGGCCCTGGAATGGGCGATGTCGGAACTATTGAGAAAGCCCCTGATCATGAAAACAGCCCAAGAAGAACTGGAGAAAGTGGCAGGACTGAATCGTAAGGTACGCGAGTCTGACTTACCCCATCTCCCTTACCTACAAGCAGTGGTGAAGGAAACCCTGAGGCTTCATCCTCCATCGCCCCTTTTGGTTCCTCACGAATCTATGGAATCCTGTAGCGTTTCCGATTATGAAATCCCTGCGAGAACTCGTGTAATCGTGAACGCTTGGGCAATTGGAAGGGACCCAAACACATGGAAGGACGCAGAAGAATTCAAGCCGGAAAGATTCATGGAGGGTCCAAGCAGCCGTGTGGATGTGAGAGGTCAAGACTTCCAGTTAATTCCATTTGGGTCAGGCAGAAGAGGATGCCCCGGGATGCAGCTGGGGATGGTGATCGTTTCGTTTGTGTTGGCGCAGCTCTTGCATTGCTTTGATTGGAGACTTCCAGACGGAATACAAGGTGGCCCAGATTTGGACATGAATGAGAAGTTTGGGCTCTCAGTACCCAGAGCAGTTAATCTGCTTGCGGTTCCATCTCCTCGGCTCACAGTTGATGCACTAGCTGGATATATGCACTGAGTTATGAAGGCCATAGTTTGGTGTTGCTTGTTTTGACAGAAATCGTAAGGGCTCACGGGTTTACGATATTTGTGTTTAGAAATGTCTTGCAAATATGGTAACGACTGAAGAAGCTACAGTGAATATAGAAATTCTTCTTCGTTGGTGTAAGTTAATATTTACACAATTATATCAGTGTAACACATTTGTATTATAAGCACATTTATTTCACTTCTTAATAGGTTATAAGTTAAGTACAATAATTAAAAATTAATTATTCTTTATGTTTAATGATAATTATTATAAATTATAATTATCTATTGTTTATGTTTCGTTTATATGTTATTGGTGTATCAATTAACAGTTATCTATAAGTTTTTTTATTATTTTTTATATTTTTTATTCTTGTATAATTGTTTATTTTTAATTCTAAACTATTGACATAAAATCAATATTTATAATTGTTTATTTCCAATTCTAAACTATTGACATAAAATCAATATTTACTACTTCTATTTGTTTGCAGTGTAAGTAATGTTATTTATCTTTGTAAGTCATGATTTTATTTAGTAGTCTAGACTCAAGGATGTGACTCAACAATATAACAAGTGCATGAATCCACTAGTATGGAGAGAGAGTGGATGGTTGGGAAGCCATGTGCTTAGTGTTATAAAATCATAATTAAAAGTTAAAATATCTTAATTATTATTACTATAAATAAAAATAATGGATATTAATATATAAATAATAAAATATGTATTACAAGATAGATAAGTGATTATTTATGAAATATACAATATCAAATTAAAATGCATATAAGAGAATGTTTTTTTTAACCATGGGAACAACAACTTCCCAAGAGTATATCTAAGAGCGTGCAAGCCAGATATACCAATAATTTGTGAGATATACTAATAATTTGTGACTTAGCAAGGGCCGAGACATCGCAAAGCCCACCGAGGTGAGCCTCTATCCCAGGGGCTGCCTACCCTTCAAGCCTTGACTTGTGACTTAGCAAGTGCCGAGACGTGAATGTTTTATTTTTAGCCATGGGAACAACAACCTCCCAAGAGTATATCTAACAGCCTACAAGCCAGATATACCAATAACTTGTGACTTAGGAGGGGCCGAGACGTCCCAAAGCCCACCAAGGTGAGCCTCTATCCCAAGGGTCGCCTACCCTTCAAGCCTTTACCCTGCAAGCCAGATATACCAATAACTTGTGACTTAGGAGGGGCCGCGACGTCCCAAAGCCCACCGAGGTGAGCCTCTATCCCAGGGGTTGCCTACCCTTCAAGCCTTGACCCTACAAGCCAGATATACCAATAACTTGTGACTTAGCAGAGGTTGAGACGTCCCAAAGCCCACCGAGGTGAGCCTTTATCCCAGGGGTCGCCTGCCCTTCATGCCCTGACTTATGACTTAGCAGAGGCCAAGACGTCCCAAATCCCATCAAAAATCCCACTGAGGTGAGCCTCTATCCTAGGGATTGCCTACCCTTCAAGCCTTGACTTGTGATTTAGCAAGGGCCGAGACGTCCCAAATCCCACCGAGGTGAGCCTCTATCCCAGGGGTCACCGACCCTTCGAGCCTTGTCACAACAGACCAATGAGCAACTCTACCCCCTGTCGGTTTTGAATCTCTGACCTGCAAAGAAATAACACATGTTCTTAACCATTAAACCCACTTAAGTGCTCTTGTAAAAATGCTTAAAACATTATTAAAATAGAATATATATTTACGTAACCGCTTTTTAGCGGTTAAGAAGACAGTGCGAGGCCCTAGATAACGAGATGGATGAGAAAACGGGAAGGAGAGGGAAGAAAATAACGGGAAGTGACGGAGGCCCTGGATATTGTTAATGACAATCTTTCTTAAAAAAACAACGATCCTCTATGGTAAACTTGGAAACCCTGGCTTTTAGAAAGGAATCTTAATGTAGTTTTTATCTATTTATAAAACATGGTTTTGGGGTGGGTTCGACTCTGAGAGGAAGCCAACTTAACTTTTGTTTAAACATATTTATTATTGTAAACATATTTATAATTGTTTCTAAAAGGTGAATAATGGGAGGAAGGTGAATAATGGGAGGGTGCCGTTTTGTTAACTCATGTTTTTCATCTATACTTCATCGATATATAAGTTTTTATTGGTTGCACTCTCCACTTTTTAAATAAAATCTAATAAGCTTCCTTGTTAACATTCGGATAGCCTTAGAGGGTTATTTTAACCAAATTCTAGTTATAAAAACAATATAATGGTTGTAATTCAAGGAGTTAAAATGGAAGAATACATTCTAGAATTTAGTGTTGATAGATGGCTTAGTGTCTAGATCATATGAAGAGTTATATGGTTGTACTTTTAAGAAGTTAAAATAAAAGAATACATCCTAGAATTTAGCTTTATAGATGGTTTAGTGTCTAGAAATCATATGAAGAGTTAGTTTTGGAAGAACTCTCACCTTATGTAAGATAAGAAGTGAGGGAGCAAAGTAAGTTTCTAATTGTAGTCCTTTATCATTTCACTTGGGACAATTTAAGTGGAAATATTTAGAATTATTTTATATTTGGTATTTTTCCCTTTTAAAGAAAGGTCTTGCAAAAAGGCTAAGGTTTGCGGATAAGGAAGATGAAATGCAGTACTTGCACTACAGTTTTGTAACCTTTGTTGAATAATTAATAAAAACGTCAACAACTTTTGGATGTGTAACAAGGTCCGATAAATACAACTAAAGGTCATGCATAATTTTTCGTAAACTGATAAAGTAAACAAGTTTAAACATATATGGGCTAGTGCAAGCTAATGCTGGTCACTTATGACGCGTTCGTTGCAATGGACTTCTGGAAAAACAAAAATTTGAACGTCAAAAAGCAATATTAGAGGTACCTACACAACTTTTTGGAATATGGTGTGAGAATATGAAACATGGACAATTGGATTACCTTCTGGAATATATAACTTTTATTTATGGAAACTAAGCATAAATCCCCAAAAACGAGGTTCTTCTAAGGCTGGTATGTTATATTTTTCCCAAAAAATAATGAATATGTTTGTGTTGGTCCACTCGTTTGGTATGCAAATGGTGGAATTTTGTGAAAAAAATTATATAGAGTTGTAGATAACAGGTGTGTCTAGCGCAACGATATTTTTCCATATTTACTTATGTTATATTTTTTCTTTTTCAAATTAAGGAAGTCACTGATGCCCTAAAATGACAAGGTCGAGCGTTGGTCCACCACATCTTTGTCTTAACATAGTCAATGAACGATATTTTTTTTTGGATGTAGGTCTTTATGCCTTCTTATGCGGGTTCTTTACCATTTTTTAAATAGGTGAGGCAATCAAAAGTTATAGCCGAAGCAAATAGCTTACCTTTTGTGTTAGATTGACGTTAGTCCATTTAAAATTAAATAAAAAATAGAAAAAGATAATAGATTTAAATAAAAATTACATATTCAGAATGTACAGACAGAGCTACACAAGTGTGTGAATTTTCATTAACAGTGGACAAGCGTGGCATATGGAAAATCATGCACGAAATAGCAGAAGTGGTACAAAACAAGTTTTTATGTCATTAGACAGTCCAAATCACTTGGTTGGGCAACCTGAACCTAAAACCAAAGCAGTCAAGTCATCCACCACGTTGGTTAGAAAAAAGGTGCCACCAAAATTCTAAATTTAAATCATGTGTGCACATAGTTTAAAACATAACGCGCACGCACTAAAAGCGCGATCGTGTTCTCTGGGTGTGCACGCACTAAAAGCGCGTTCGCGCTACTTTGTGCGCGCACGTTAGAGACACGTGCGCGCATTTGCTAAGTAAACATTTTGTTTTGATTTTATTTTCAAGCATTTGCAATGGAATGATGATGAGGAGGAGGAGGAGGATGATGACCATGATGATCAAATGAGGATGATGACTATGATGATGAGGAGGAGGAGGATGGCAATGATGATGATGAGGATGATGACTATGATGATGATCAGGAGGATGATGACTATGATGATGATCAGGAAGATGACTATGACAATGATGATGATGATGATGATGACTATGCTAATGAAGAGGATGAGGATGATGAGGATGATGAGGATGATGATGTTGATGACGATGATGATGATGATAAGGAGGATTATAATGACTATGATGATGAATAATGATGGTGATGATGATGAGGATGATGATCACGATGACTATTACTATGATGACAATGATTATGATGATGATGATGATGATTGTGATGATGAGGATGATGATGTTGATGACGAAGACGATGAGGAGGAGGAGGATGATGATGACTATGAAGATGACTATGAGGATGAACAATGATAGCGATGATGATGGTGATGATGAACAATGATGACGATGACGACCCTGACGATGATGAGGAACAATGATGATGATGATGATGATGATTGTGATGATGATGATAAGGATGATTTCAATGGCGATGATGAGGATGATGACTATGATGATGAGGATTAGGATGAGGATGATGATGAAGATAACAATGATATGAACAATGATGGTGATGATGAGGAGGAGGAGGAGGATGAGGACGAGGATGATGATGATGACGATGACGATGAGGAACAATGATGATGATGATGATAGGTTTAGTTGAAACTTTGCTTTGATTTTATTTCCAAGCATTTGCAATGGAATGCTGATGATGAACAATGATGATGAGGAGGAGGAGGATGATGACAATGATGATGATGAGGATGATGACTATGATGATGAGGAGGAGGAGGAGGATGATGATGATGATGATGACGACGACGATGATGATGACGACGATGATGATGAACAATGATGGTGATGACGACGATGATGATGATGAGGATGAGGATGATGATGATGATGATGATGACAAGCAATGTTGGTGATGATGATGATGACAATGATGATGATGATGATGATGACTATGATGATGAAGAGGATGAGGATGATGACGATGATGACAATGATGAGGATGAGGATGTTGATGACGATGATGATGATGAGGAGGAGGATTATAATGACTATGATGATGAACAATGATGGTGATGATGATGATGATGATGAGGATGATGATCACAATGACTATTACTATGATGACAGTTATTATGATGATGATGATGATGATTGCGATGATGAGGATGATGATGTTGATGACGAAGATGATGAGGAGGAGGAGGAGGATGATGACTATGAAGATGACTATGAGGATGAACAATGATGGCGATGATGATGGTGATGATGAACAATGATGATGATGACGATGCTGACAATGATGAGGAACAATGATGATGATGGTGATGATGATGATGAGGATGAGGATGATGATCACGATGACTATTACTATGATGACAATGATTATGATGATGATGATGATTGCGATGATGATGATGATTGCGATGATGTTGATGATGAAGACGATGATGATGAGGAGGATGATGATGACTATGAAGATGACTATGAGGATGAACAATGATAGCGATGATGATGGTGATGATGAACAATGATGATGATGACAATGCTGACGATGATGAGGAACAATGATGATGATGATGATGATGATGATGATTGTGATGATGATGAAAAGGATGATTTCAATGGATATGATGAGGATGATGACTATGATGATGAGGATTAGGATGAGGATGATGATGACGATGACAATGATGACGAATTATGATGGTGATGATGATGATGATGAGGATGAGGATGACAACGATGACGACGACGATAAGGAATAATGATGATGATGATGATGATGATAGGTTTAGTTGAAATTTTTCTTTGATTTTATTTCCAAGCATTTGCAATGGAATGATGATGATGAACAATGATGAGGAGGAGGAGGAGGAGGATGACAATGATGATGATGAGGATGATGACTATGAGGAGGAGGAGGAGGAGGAGGATGAACAATGATGGTGATGATGACAATGATGAGGATGAGGATGAGGATGAGGATGATGGCGATGACGATGACGAGCAATGTTGGTGATGATGATGATGATGATGATGATGATGATGATGATGATGATGACTATGATGATGAGGATGATGAGGATGATGTTGATGACGATGATGAGGAGGAGGAGGAGGATTATAATGACTATGATGATGAACAATGATGGTGATGATGATGATGATGATGAGGATGATGATCACAATGACTATTACTATGATGACAATTATTATGACGATGATGATGATGATTGCGATGATGAGGATGATGATGTTGATGACGAAGATGATGATGAGGAGGAGGAGGATGATGACTATGAAGATGACTATGAGGATGAACAATGATGGCGATGATGATGGTGATGATGAACAATGATGATGACGACGATGCTGATGATGATGAGGAACAGTGATGATGATGATGATGATGATGATAAGGATGATTTCAATGACAATGATGAGGATGATGACTATGATGATGAGGATTAGGATGAGGATTATGATGACAATGATAATGATGACGAACAATGATGGTGATGATGAGGATGAGGATGAGGATGATGATGACGACGACAATGAGGAACAATGATGATGATGATGATAGGTTTAGTTGAAACTTTGCTTTGATTTTATTTCCAAGCATTTGCAATGGAATGATGATGATGAACAATGATAATGATGAGGAGGAGGATGATGACAATGATGGTGATGAGGATGATGACTATGATGATGAGGAGGAGGATGATGATGATGATGACGACGACGACGACGATGATGGTGATGATGACGATGATGATGACGATGATGATGACGATGATGATGATGATGATGATGATGATGATGATGACAATGACGAACAATGTTGGTGATGATGATGATGACAATGATGATAATGATGATGATGACTATGATGATGAAGAGGATGGGGATGATGACGATGATGACGATGATGACAACGATGATGAGGAGGAGGAGCATAATAATGACTATGATGATGAACAATGATGGTGATGATGATTATGATTGCGATGATGAAAGATGATGATGTTGATGACGAAGATGATGACGAGGAGGAGGAGGATGATGACTATGACGATGAACAATGATGGCGATGATGATGGTGATGATGAACAATGATGACGACGACGATGCTGACGATGATGAGGAACAATGATGATGATGATGATGATGATTGTGATGATGATGATAAGGATGATTTCAATGATGATGATGAGGATGATGACTATGATGATGAGGATTTGGATGAGGATGATGATGACGATGACAATGATGACGAACAATGATGGTGATGATGATGATGAGGATGAGGATGAGGACGAGGATGATGATGATGACGACGACGATGAGGAACAATGATGATGATGATGATGATAGGTTTAGTTGAAACCTTGCTCTGATTTTATTTCCAAGCATTTGCAATGGAATGATGATGATGATGAGGAGGAGGATGACAATGATGATGATGAGGATGATGACTATGACGATGATGATGAGGAGGAGGAGGAGGAGGAGGAGGAGGAGGATGATGATGACGATGATGATGATGATGATGATGGTGATGATGACAATGATGATGAGGATGAGGATGATGATGATGACGATGACAAACAATGTTGGTGATGATGATGATGATAATGACAAACAATGTTGGTGATGATGATGATGATGAGGATGAGGAGGAGGAGGAGGAGGAGGATGATGGTGATGATGATGATGAATAATGTTGGTGATGATGATGATGAGAGTGATGACAATGATGGTGATGAGGATGATGACTATGATGTTGAGGATGAGGATGATGATGATGATGATGATGATGACGATGATGATGAATAATGATGGTGATGATGATGATGATGAGGATGAGGATGACAATGATGATGATAGGTTTAGATTATATTGTAGTGGTGATGATGATGATAGTTTTTAGACTATATTATAAAAATACTCGAAATAATCATGAATAGGAAGTCGTTGCTGAAGAATGTTAGTCATTAAATGAAATAAACGTTAGTGAGTAAATGCTCTAAATGTTAGACAGGGGCGCGCGCGCATTTAAGTTTGTGTGCGCGTCAATGCGGGCGCGCGGTCTTATACACCCGTGTGCGTGCTTAAAGATGCGTGCGCGAACCTGTTAGTAGGTAAAAAAATAGAGTTCTGAATTCTTGGTATTGCTACCTATTTTCATGGGTTTTATTTTGCTGTTCACACGTTTTGTGCTCCTCAACTATGCAATTTGGCTCATAATCCATCACCACTCTTTGATCTATTGGATGGAAGCTCACTCTTGGAATATAACAAACATATTCAGTGGTCCTGGAAGTTAATGGAAAGATTCACACTACAAGTTTTCATTGGAAGAAGATATCATTTTGAATAGGTATGGTGAATTGTAAATAATTGTTTTAATTCACAATTTTTCAGATCATTTCATTGATTTATGTTTTATGATATGCCTACAACAATATCTCTCTCATAGACAACATTTAATTTCACAAGAATAAATCCCAACTTCACATCTAAACAAGTCTCATATTCTCCATACAAGATGAAGTATGCCATGTTAACTAATTTACATTTGCACATGAATATATTTTGATTTTACACAATGATGGCATAGATGAAGTTATATCTTGAGACTCTTCAATTTAAAAAGAAATATTTGAAGTAATCATGAGAGAGGGTCCATATTGAATAGTTCACCAAGTTGTCCATATTCTTGATACAAGATGAAGTATGCAATGTAGACCAATAACCATTTGCACATGAATATATTTCGATTTCCCACAAGGATGGCATAGATGAGGTTCTCTATTGAGACTCTTCAATTTGTATAAAAACCTTGGAAGCAATCATGGGAGAGGGTCCATATTGAACAGTTCACCAACTTGTTCATGCTCTCCTCTTCATGCTAGATTTATCATAACATGCCTTTGAGCTTGATAGGGATGCCTCTACCTTAATGACTTCTCCTTTTTTCAAGGGATTTGCAACCTCCTCATTTCACTCATCTTCTTTTGACTTCCAATACTTTTTGAACACAAAGGAAGTCAAAATCCTATAGCTGTAATACCTGCAAACTTGACTATCTTTACTTGACTCAAATAGAGTATAGAAATGAAAATTCAGTCCAAACATAAAGAGAAACCTTTAATCAATGATTATGTATCAATGCCAATAATTAGCATACTAACATATCTATAATTTAGTTATTGATGTTGGAACACGTCATGTATCTTGTATAATGGAACTAATACCTTATGTGTTGCTTCTTATGCAGGGGTAGACCTCATAGTTTTGATAAAGAAACTTTTGGATATGGGAAACTCATGTAACAGAGCAAGAAAAACTAGAAGGAATATGCCCATTGAAAAGGAAAATGAGGTAAGAGAAAATGCTAGGTTGGAAATGGAGAGAGTGAGACATGGTCCAGACATTTCCACTAATATTGCATCTGATCCTAACAAATTTGATGACATAATAACCTCTACTTCAGAACCACGGGTGAAGCAGTTGCGTCCAACGGACCCAACTCAAGTTCCAACATCAACACAGTCTCCAACCAACAATCCATCAACGAGCCATGTTGAATCTCTTGAAGACATAGGTGTATTGAGAGACACTGAGTATGAAGCGTTGGACCTAGGAGCAATGATTAATTTGCAATCTCTTCCAGAAGACCACAACCATGTAAAGCACACTCCCAATATGGACCGACATGTGAATGATTCATGACAACAAAGAAGCCCTAGGATCCATAGCTCATGTCCACCTTACCTACCTCAACTTTATACTGCAAGAAAAAGGACTCCTAAACATATCCATGTGGATGAAAGTTGTATGTCGCGCCTTGAAGAAAATTTTCCCAAATGCACTATCGATTGGCAATGTAACAAATTAACGAAGGAATATTTTGAATCCAAAGGTGATGCAGGTAAATGTCAATTATTACTATGTTTGTTAAAGTCAAATTGTTTAGTTGTTGTTCGGAGAATTCTGGTCGTAAAGATGGTTAGAAGTTCATATGCTAACAATCATATTGTTAGAAACCTCCAATATACTTTTAATGCGATTGGGAAGACATCTCATACTAAATATATTTGTGTGGCTCATCGTGTGTTATCAAAATAAATTGTAAGCAAGTCCACATGGCAACGTCGCCTCCTTTCACAGACTTCTCCGATACTTAAATTAAATAGAAAAATTGTTCAGAAGTACTCAGTTATAAGAGAAAATCTGCAGACTCCAGGTGGAAACGATTGTTGGGCTTTTGTCGGCAGGTTGCCTCGTCGAGATATGAAGCTAATTGATGCTGTCAAGGAATTAGAACAAACGTTTTGGCATGATCATACCAGACCTTCATCTAATCAAAGAGATGGGCTAAAGCTGAGAAAAGGTTCTACTGAATGTGAACCCCACGTCAAACACTTCCTTAACACAACACAGACTGAACTCTATGAGAGATTCAAGAATGAGCACACATAATTGAACCTAGGCCAAAGGTCATTTGAGAAATGTAAACCATGGTACGTTCGTATATGCATTGATCGAAACACATGTTGTTGTAGATACCATCTAGAATATGAATATTTTTATGACACGTATAAACATATATTTTGTGATTTGCATACTAACCTTGAGCAGGGCTGCAATGAATCCGTAATACCATCAAATGCATCGAGAGATTTTATCGTCAACATCATGTGTCCAAGGCATGAAGGACAAAAATACTATGGAAAATCATGTCTATATGGGAATTGTTCCAGGTGCAGTGGGTTTGCTCTTTTGAACCGTTGCATTCATGGAAGTGATGAGCATCAATTTGGCAATATGAGCGTGGAGATGCAGAGCTTCAAGTATGTAACCTATCAATTAGATAGTGCGAAGGAAAGTAAAAAGATTGCATTGGTGAAGTCACAGGTGCAAACGATTATTGCATGTTTTTCCTCTTACATGTTCAGTTTCTACATATACATTCTTTAAAGGTCACATTCTAATACGACCCTAGTTTTCATGGCAACAGGTATGGGTATGTGATTTTTTTATGGAGTTCTACAAGAAAACCGAGCATTATGTTCAACATGTGCACATAGCGCGATGGCAGGATGAGCAGTACAGAAAATGCAGGGACGACTTTCCCATTGGGACCATATTGTCAATTGTGGATTTTGCAGAAAACTAAACCCTTCAGCCACAAAATGAAATTCATAGTCAATACTATCATTCCGACCAAGTCAGCATCATGGTACATATTACGTATAAGCATGGCCCTGAGAGCAGCGTTAACAATAGGATAATACAGAAGGAGACAAACTTTTACATAAGTGATGACAGATGTCATGATCTGCATTATGTGAAACACTGTTTTCAAATTTTATATGATCAACTAAAGGAGGGATATATACAGATGGATCAGAATTGGATGTGGTCAGATGGTTGTGCGAGCCAGTTCAAAAATTCCCGAGTCTTCCAATGGATGAGTATGTTACATAAGTCTTATAATGTGCCGCATATATGGAACTACTTTGAGACTGAGCACAGAAAAGGTGAGCATGATGGGGTCGGTGCATGCATCAAGACTACACTACGAAGGGAGGAGATGAGTTTTACCAGAAACCCCCATATCAAAGATGCAGAATCCATAGTTCAATGGTGCTCAGCAACAATGTCAGACCGAACTTCAGTGGTAAGAAGGCTAGTCAGGAATTTTTGGCATGTGGTTGACATAGAAATATCACGTTCCTATAGTTGTGGCACAGTACAAGGAACACATGGATTTCATTTGGTTCGAAGCTCAAACAACCCCCTATTTGAAATATGGACGCAGAAACTTGCTTGCTTTTGCATCCATTGTAGCAGTGGTGAATAGGTTGAATGTGAATGCATGGATTGGGTTGATGATTAGGATTGTGTGTCACTTGCAGTAGACCCATGTGTAGTCGATGAAACAACCCACTTAGAGGAGGGTCAGTCAGCGATTTCAACAGACTACACCCATATTTCAAATCTTGTACAACCAGGACACATATATGTTGTTGTTTCCCCGAAAGACAATGAATGGGGCATGGATTATTTGTTGGCACGATGCATTCAAGGTAAGCAAATCCTGAACGGATCATTGATTGATGATGAAGGAAATGAATTTCCTATTGACTCGATGGTGGTTGAGGGTGAATATCTTACACTAGATGGAAAATCAAGAAGAACTATTGGGCATGTATTCGTGGATTACAGACCAGGTTCTGTGGTCTATAATTTCACAAACTTGATTGTTGGCATGAACATCCATCTACAGACAATGTCAAAAAAGAACTCAACCAAGGTACGTTACTTCTTGCCTCATTCAGAGCACGAGATATTGATGGAGGCAATTAGCAACAGAGAGGATCCAGCTGGCTATATTGAATGAAATTGGGTAATTGCGCTTACACTCCACTTGGATGCCAGCTCCATGAGTGATTGAAATTGACAGCTACTATTAAAAGACAAGACGATCAAGATAACTTACTCCACTTTCCATGTGAGCTCTATAAAATCCTTTCCCTTTCCATCTATATCGATGTCATGTCTGAATATATAGCATGTATAATTACTTATTACCAAGTATGATCTGTTTTATGCACCATCTTGGTAATAAGTATTTATACATGTTATATATTCAGACATGACATCGATATAGATGGAAAGGGAAAGGATTTTGCAGAGTTCACCTAGAAAGCGATGTAATTTATCATGATTGTCTTGTCTTTTTAATAGTAGCTGTCAATTTCAACCACTCATTGTCGTCTTTTATTTTAATATATTTTGACATGTTAGCTTGCACAAGCACATGATTCTCTACATTTGACTATGCAAGAATACAAACAAGCCACTAAATCTATGCAAGAATACAAATTTTCGTCATTTGAATTCTCAATTCCTTCTATTCTTTTTAATTAGAGATTGAATTATTTGAATGTAACTTTTAAATGAAAATGTTTGATTCGTGTATCTTCAATAGACACCCTTCACTGGTTTAATATTTCACCCATGTTTCTCTTACCTTTGCTACAGGATTTTAAACATCATTTCCTTCACAGGTTTTCTAACTCCACACTTTATATTGTTCTCTACATGTCCTGCCTGGTAAACCACTATCTTTGCAACTTTCTCTCTAATTTGTGTTGCATCGGGCTACTATTCAAAAAATAATTGCTCTAATATTGTGAAATAGTATTTGACTTGTGCATTATGCTTTCATCTCTAAATTTTAATTGCTATTCTAGTAAGTTTTTATCCTTCTTCTATTGAGTCAATAATTAGAATTTAATGAGAAAGCAGAAGGTATAACACAGAGCAAGGTCAAAGAGTTGTTCATGTTTAAGAGATACAGTTTCTATAACATTTCTTCTATCCTCTTTTGGATAAATATAGTTCATGCCTAATATTTGTTGTGTTGGACCCAAAGCCTTCATTGAAAATTGACTTCCCAAGCCCTTCTTCAAACTTTTAATAATGCTCTTACCATGCCCAAGAATTAGCATGTCATCCCGGACTGAGAGTGACCAAGTGTCCCTGAACGGCATTTTCTTGCGACTTGCAGCTCGACATAACTCGACAACCAGAGGTCGGATCGACGAGCCGTCGACTCCGTTGGTCTCCTAGCATGCCATTACCTATATAGGTTCCTCACCACTGCATTTGCATGGCCCAATGACTCCACGTTGCATTGGTTTCATAAACTAGGGTTTTGCTCAGTTTCCTTCAATGCAACTCTCGCATTGGTGCATCAACTCTGAAAAACGCTGCTCCGTGCCAGTCTTGGTGGTTTTCCCATGTCGGCATTGGCCATACACACCTGTTAGATCCAACGACATGCAATCTTGCTGCTCTGTTTGGTTTTTCGCTCCCGGATCGAGAGTGACCAAGTGTCCCTGAACAACATTTTTCATGTGACTTGCAACTCGACATAACTCGGCAACCGTAGGTTGGATCAATGATCCATCGACTCTTTTGGTCTCCTGGCATGCCATTACCTCTAGTGGGCCCTCTCCACCATGTTTTTATGGGCCAGTGACTCCACATTGCATCGATTTCGTAAACTCTGGTTTTCCTCAGTTTCCTTCAATGCAACTCTCGCATTGGTGGGTCAACTCTGAAAACCCCTCCTCCATGCCAGTCTTGGTGGTGTTCCCATGTAGGCATTGGCCATACACACCTATCAAAACCAACGGCATGCAATCTTGCTGCTTCATTTGGTTTTTTGCTCCCAGACCAAGAGTGACCAAGTGTCCATGAACGACATTTTCATGCGACTTGCAACTCGACATAACTCGACAATCGTAGGTCGGATCGACGATCCGTCGAATTCATTGGTCTCCTAGCATGCCATTACCTCTAGTGGGTCCTCTCCACCACGTTTTCATGGGTTAGTGACTTCATTGTGCATCGGTTTCGTAAACTAGGGTATTGCTCAGTTTCCTTCAATGCAATTCTCACACCGGTGGGTAAACACTGAAAAACCCTCCTCCATGCCAGTCTTGGTGGTGTTCCCATGTCAGCATTGGCCATACACACCTATCGGAGCCAACGACATGCAATCTTGCTGCTCTGTTTGTTTTTTTGCTCCCGGACCGAGAGTGACCAAGTGTCCCTGAACGACATTTTCATGCGACTTGCAACTCGACATAACTCAGAAATCGTAGGTCGGATCGATGAGCCGTCGAATCTGTTGGTATCCTGGCATGCCATTACCTCTAGTGGGCCCTCTCCACCACGTTTGCATGGCCTAGTGACTCCACTGTGCATGGGTTTCGTAAACTAGGATTTTGCTCAGTTTCCTTCAATGCAACTCTCGCACTAGTGGGTCAACTCTGAAAAAACCTCCTCCGTGCCAGTCTTGGTGGTGTTCCCATTTCGACATTGGCCATACACACTTGTTGGAGCCAATGGCATGCAATCTTGCTGCTCCATTTGGTTTTTCGCTCCCGGACTGTGAGTAACCAAGTGTCCCTGAACGACATTTTCATGTGACTTGCAACTCGACATAACTCAGCAACTGGAGGTCGGATCAATGAGTCGTCGACTCCATTGGTATCCTGGCATGCCATTACCTCTAGCGGGCCCTCTCCACCTCGTTTGCATGGCTTAGTGACTCCAGTGTGCATTGGTTTCGTAAATTAGGGTTTTTCTCAGTAGATTTATTGATGTTGTAATTTGTTGTAATAAGAGGTTCTAGATATGTTATATGCTTGGAAATAGTTCCCTAAATGGATGTATCTTCATGGTGTTAACGTACACTTGGACTAGGGTTTATTTTGTTGGGTTTCCTTGTGATATTAGGATGAAGATAAGTGAAATATTGGACCATAGTGACCACCTTCACACACATGTTGAGGAGAACAAATGAGCATAGTAACCACTTTGGCACACATATTGAGGATAAGCATTGCAACATTGTAACCACCTCTGACACATATGTTGAGGAGCATTGGAACAAGAAGATGTGGTACACTACTAGAGGAGGAATGCATTACATGATGAAACTTGGATATGCATAAGGACACTAGGGTTTATATATGTAAGTAAACCTTGGAGAAGGAGATATAATACTAGAGGAATTGATGGTTGTCTTGCAAAATCTATAGCTCTTGTTGTCAAGGCAAAGGAGGTAGAATTAGGGTTCCAAACTTGTAGAAGATACAAAGAAAAGAGCTAATGTCTTTGGTGATATTGCAGTCTTGTTCTTGTGTGATACATGGAGGCTAGGGAAAGACCATGGAAAACTTAACTTGATAAGTCTCGAGCTTCTTTTGATTCCTTGCTTAGAAGAAGATTTTTTTAAGTTTAGTTGATTTTCCATGGAGTTCTTGGTGCTTGTGTTGATGCAATAGAAAAAATACCTAGGGTTTGAGGAATCATCCTAGGATAGACATGTTGACGTCGAAACTGGTGCTAGACTTGTCTGAAATGCCATGTGCTTCTATGATGAAAGATGATTAGGGTTTATAAAACCTAACAAGGAAAACAATTATAGTGTGGATACCTTCATGCATGCTAGGGTTTCATGAACTACAACCTCGTTGAGACTTGTATACTAGGGTTTCATGAACTACAATTGCATACTAGGTTTTCATGAACTACAATTGCATGCTATAACTAGGGTTGAGAAGTTATGAGATGAAACACATGTACATGTACAAATTGAAAACCAACTAGGGTTTTGTGAACTACAATTGCATGCTATAACTATTGTTGAGAAGTTATGATATGGACCTAGGGTTTTGTGACCTCTTTAAAAGCTATGAGATGGAAGTAGGAACACATGTACATGTACAAATCCAAAACCAACTAGGCTTTCATGAACTACAAATTGCATGCTATAACTAGGGTTGAGAAGTTATGAGATGGAAATATGGATTTAGGAGCTCTTTACAAGTTATGAGATGGAAAAGAGAAACACACCTACGGTTTCATGAACTACCATTGCATGCTAGGGTTTCATGAACTTCAATTGCATACTAGGGTTTCATGAACTACAATTGCATGCTATAGTTTCATGAACTACAAATTACATGCTATAACTAGGGTTGAGAAGTTATGAGATGGAAGTAGGGTTTTATGACCTCTTTACAAGTTATGAGATGGAAAAAGAGAAACACACCTACGGTTTCATGAACTACTAGTGCATGCTAGGGTTTCATGAACTACAATCTCGTTGAGACTTTCATACTAGGGTTTCATGAACTAAAATTGCATACTAGGGTTTCATGAACTACAATTGCATGCTATAGTTTCATGATCTACAATTGCACGCTATAACTAGGGTTGAGAAGCTATGAGATGGAAGTAGGGTTTCATGACCTCTTTACAAATTATGTGATGGAACTAAAATGGTATGGTATTTTGT
>LPNX010139306.1:354791-367328 GCA_001517045.1 Pseudotsuga menziesii | reverse complement strand
TCACAAATGCAAATACCAATGTGTGCAAATGCTAGGAACAATACTCAAATTATCAAATTGTTACAATTGAATTAAACCATAGGTTATGAATTGAATTTCTTTTTTATCCTAAACCCTAGCTAACACTATTGTAATTGATGAATAGTTACATGCTATACTTACCTGAAATGCTAACCCTAGCTAGATTTGCCTGAAATGCCATGTGCTTCTATGATGAAAGATGATTAGGGTTTATAAACCCTAACAAGGAAAACAATTATAGTGTGGAGATTTGAATTTTAGCTTATATTATCTTTATGATTTGGTAGATTCTAGCATTGGTTATGCATGCTAATTTGTGTTGATGTAATTGTAACTTCGTAATGTATTCACTTGTATTTCTTATGTATTATAACCTAATGTTTATTCCGAGATGTACTTGTGTCATGTCATGCCCTGATGCTCCTATCGAGAGGATCTATATTGTAAACAAGTCATGTCAAGTCATTGTGGGTAACCCTCCTATTGTCTAAGGGTTAAAGTCCCCGCAGTTTCGGGGCACTAGGGTTATTAGACTCTCCTAGAGAGGTCGGACCTAGTAGGGTTTTAGTCATGTCGGGATTAGTATAAATAGAGAGCTGGACTCTCTATTTAGGACACATCTCACACACACTCAAGTGTAGCACATAGTTGAGGAAGGAGAAGACACTGGGGCTAGATAGAAAGAAGGTTACTGCTATTAGGAGATCACTTACTGTTTTTGGTTTTACTTTGGTGTTGATTCTATCTCTGAGGAATTTGCGGGGTTTTATCGATTTATGGTTTCCCCGAGGAAAAACATTGTGTTCATTGTCTCTTTTGTTTTATTTTTGTGCTTGTTGTTCTCTCAATTAAATATCCTAATGTTATGCTAGCTTAATGTTAAAAATCTAACAAGGTATCAAAGCTAACTTGAGAATAAGACACTGTGCAACCGCGGGAACTAGGGATTCCTACTTTGTGGATCTATCTCCACAGATTTTACGCAAAAGAAGGATGGAATAAATATCCTCCCTAGGGGACATCTTTTTGTCGAAGCAGAATCCAATTCTGAGGTTTTTTCAGTTTTGGACCCGACACTGCTGCCGAAAATTAGGGATTTTCACAGAAGAGGAATTTTTCAGTGAGCCCAGGCCTGGATTGATCTCCTCCCTAAAATCGAAGTTAGTCATAAAATTCAAAGAAATTGGTTGTACAGAACTCCGAAAAAGCAAAACCCTAATTTGCTCTTGAACCAACTCTGCAGGATTTCAGCTCCAAATCCAAATACGACATCTTGACCTGGTAAGATCTAAATCTTTTGTATTTCCATTTGAGGTTCTCTGTTAATATGTATCATCATACCAAGCTTGATGAAAAGATTTAGGGAGATGATAACTTCTGAGCTTGGAAGTATAGGATCTCCCTGGTCCTAGAAGAAAATGAGTTGGACTCCTATATCAGTGAGGAGGTTCCAGTTCCAGAGGGAGATGAGGCAAAGGCCTTACATAAGAAGAATTTGGTTATGGCAAAGAGAATCATTGTTGATTCTATCAAGGATCACCTCATCCCACAGGTGTCCTCTCTCAAGACACCTAAAGCTATGTTTGATTCCCTAACCAAACTGTTTGAAGGGAAGAACATCAATCGGAAGATGACTCTAAGGAATCAGTTAAAGAATGTAAAGATCCAGAATGCTGATACCATCTAGTATTACTTCACAAGGGTATATCAGATCAAAGAACAACTAGAAGCTACAGATGAAGAAGCGGAGAATGCAGAAATTGTGATGACAACACTGAATGGCCTCCCTAGGTTATGGGATTCATTCATCCAAGGAATCTGTGCCAGAAAGAAGTTAGTCAAGTTCAGCAGACTATGGGAAGAATTCTCTCAAGAAGAAGCTCAGATAGTAGCTTGAGAAGAGAAGATGGGAAGTGAAGATCAAGCCCTCACAGTTCACTCCAAGAAAGGTAGAAGAAACTCTCAAAACTTCAAAGGTAAGAACTTTCACCATAAAGATAACATTAGAAAGGACCTATCTAGATTGAGATGTTATACATGTGATGAAAGAGGACACTTTGCAAAATACTGTCCTAGAAACAAGATTAACTCTCATAAGAAGAAGGGAAACAAGAGAAAACATCATGCTTATGCTGCAGAGGATGATGAACCTTCCAAGAAGAAAACCAGATATGAAAGTGAAGATTCTTCCAGTGAATATGAATATGTTTTGATTTCTGCTCTTATGGAAAACATTACTCATGGAAGCACTGATTGGCCTATAGACAGTGGGGCTTCCAAGCATATGACAGGATTCAAGGAATCATTTGTGAAACTGTCAGAACATGAATCACCTCACAAGGTGAAGTTAGGAGATGACTACCGATATCCAATAAAAGGTAGTGGGGAATCCTCCTATAAACTAGACTCTGGAAAGTCTATGACAATGAAGGAAGTATTGTTTGTGCCAGGACTTAAGATGAACCTTCTCTCCATATCTGCATTAGATGCAAAAGGAATGAGGGTTGCATTCATAGATGGTCAAGTCATCATGTGGCCAAAAGGAAAGACCATCGATGATGCAGTAGTGATTGGAGAACAAGAAGGAGGTTTGTACAAATTAAAGGGCCATCCAGAACAAGCATTGGTCCATGACATAGTAGATCCAAATGAACTTTGGCATAGAAGACTTGCACATGTGCATTACAGAGCACTACCTATTGCAAGAAAAGTTGTTTTAGGTCTTCCAGAAATCCAAGCAAAACATGATGGGGTCTGCAAAGGATGTGCAAAAGGAAAGAATACAAAGAAGACATTTCCAAGCAGCGAAAGCAAAGCAAAAGGAATCTTGGAAACCATCCACTCCGATGTATACGGTCCTATGTCATCAAGCTCACTAAGCGGGTATGCATATTATGTTTCTTTTATTGATGACTTTTCTAGGAAGACATGGGTTTACTTCATGAAGAATAAAGACGAAGTATTTAGAAAGTTCAAGGAATTCAAAGCCTTGATCGAGAATCACACTGAAAAGAAGATCAAGACCTTTCAATCAGAAAATGGCAGAGAATTCACTTCAAATGAATTCAAAGAGCTATGCAAAGACTAAGGGATTAAGAGGGAGTTGTCCACTCCTTACAATCCACAACAGAATGGGGTTGCAGAAAGGAAGAATAGAACTATCATGGAACCTGCAAGAGCAATGCTTCATGATCAAGATATTCCTATGCATCTCTGGGCGGAAGCTGCCAGAACAGCGGTGTATGTACAAAACCATACTCCACATAGAGTACTCGAGAACAAGACTCCTGAAGAAGTCTTCTCTGGCAAGAGACCAGAAGTCAGCCATCTCAGAATATTCGGTTGTCTTGTGTATATACACATTCCAAGAGAGAAGAGAACTAAATTAGATCCTCCAGGTAAGAAGGGTATATTTGTGGGATATTCTGAAAACTCAAAGGCTTACAGAATATACTTCCCAGGATTCAAGAAGATTGATATCAGTAGGGATGTGACATTTGATGAAGACACAGCTTACAACAAATCCAGAAAGAAACCTACTGAATAATCTGAAGAAGCAGAAGCACCCAAGATTCATGATACAACCATGAATGAAGAATCTCAAGAAGAAGATCGAGAATTTGAAGAACCACAAAGACCTGTAGATCCACCTCATGAAAAGAATCCTCACAAGAGGAAACCTGCTTGGGTACAAGAAGTTATCCAAGGTGTGGAAAGATATGTGGCTCTAGAAGAGAATCACAGAGAAAGAAAGAGGACCAAATCCTGCTCCGCATATGTAGCATTACTATGTGATTTCATTGATAAGGAACCTTCCAATTATGAAGAAGCGACAGAACGGAAAGAATGGAAGGATGCTATGATCAAAGAGTACCAGTCGATCATTAAGAATGATGTTTGGGATGTTGTCCCAAGACCAGAAGGGAAGTCAGTTGTAACTTCCAAATGGATCTATAAGATCAAGCATGTTGTAGATGGTAGCGTAGAGAAATATAAGGCAAGATTTGTTGCTCGTGGTTTCTCCCAGAAAGAAGGAATAGACTATGAAGAAACCTTTGCACCTGTAGCCAAATACACTTCCATCAGATCAGTACTTGCTCTGACTGTAGTGATGAAATGGAAGATACACCATTTGGATGTCAAGATTGCTTTCTTGAATGGTGTAGTGGAAGAGGAAGTGTATGTGGAGCAACCACTCAATTTTGAGACACATGATAGAGAGTCTCATGTATGCAGATTGAAGAAAGCCCTGTATGGTTTGAAATAGGCACCTAGGACTTGGTACAGCAGAATTGATAGCCTTCTCTCCAGTTTAGGCTTTACTAAGAGTAACGCAGATTCCAACCTTTACTACAAGGTTGAAGATGGCAACCCAGTGATGCTCCTACTATATGTAGATGATCTGTTTGTAACAGGTATGGATGGGTTGATTGCTGATACGAAGAGGAAGCTTACTGTTGAGTTCGAAATGAAGGACTTGGGTATGATGCATTATTTTCTAGGCATGGAGGTGTGGCAAAATGCAGATGGGATTTCCCTGGGACAAGGGAAATATATAGTATAGATCCTGAATAGGTTTGGGATGATGGACTACAAGGCTATGGCCACACCTATGGCATCGAACCTGAAGCTATTGAGTGATGCTTCATCAGAGATGGTACATGCTATGATGTATCGTCAGATGATTGGGTCCTTGATGTACCTAACGAACACGAGACCAGATACTTGCTTTGCTGTGAACACCTTGAGCTAGTTCCTAGCAGATCCGAGACATGTTCACTTGATTGATGCGAAGCATATTCTGAGGTACCTAAGGGGTACAGTTGATTGTGGGCTCAAGTATTAGTCGAATCAGAAGATTAACCTGGAGGGTTATGTCGATTCATATTGGGCAGGCAGTGCCATTGATAGGAAGAGCACTTCAGGGTGTTGCTTCAGTATGGGATCTGGTGTGATCTCTTGGTTTAGCAGGAAGCAATCTTGTGTGGCACTTAGTACAACTGAAGTAGAGTATGTCGTAGCTTGTTCAGCTAGTTGTGAGGCAGTATGGCTATGAAATCTACTGTCTAATTTATTTGATCTCCACTTGGATGCTACTTGTATACAATGTGACAACCAGAGTTGCATGAAGTTGTCATAGAATCCAGTGTTCCAAGACAAGCTGAAGCATATCAAGATCAAGTATCACTATATCAAGGATATGGTGTAGAGGGGAGCAGTAAAGCTCCAGTATGTTGCAATGGAGGAACATATAGCTGATGTGTTGATGAAGCCATTGGCTAGGGTGAAGTTTGAGTACTTCAGGGAGAAGCTTGGTGTTCTCCAGATCGAATTTTCGTCCAAGGGAAAATGATGAGACCCAGAGCCATTCTGACATGGTGAGAGGATTGGTTCCTTCCATAGTAAGATGTAAGGGCTAAGCCATTCTGTCATGGTGAGAGGATTGGTTCCTTCCATGTCAGATATGAGTGCTAAGCCATTTTGATATGACTGTAGGATTGGTTCCTACATGATTAGATATAAGGGCTATTACCATTCTTGGAATGGAGCTGCCTGGTGAGGTACCATGAATACTTGGTCTAGGACTGACGGCCATTCTGATATGACTATAGGATGTGTTCCTACATGATCAGATGTGAGCGCATGGACATTCTGATGCGATTGAGGGATGTGTTCCCACTTGATCAGATATAAGGTTGTTTCCATTCTTGGAATGGAGCTACCTGGTGAGGTACCAAGAACCCTCAACCTGGGATTGAGAGCCTTTCCATCATGGTTGCAAGATGTGTTCCCGCATGGGTGGATGTAAGTGCAGAGACTTTTCATCATGGTTGCAGGATGTGTGCCTGCATGGGTGAATGTAAGTGCAGAGCCCTTTCATCATGGTTGCAGGATGTGTTCCCGCATGGGTGAATGTAAGTGCAAAGCCCTTCCAACATGGTTGCAGGATGTGTTCCCACATGGGTGGATGTAAGTGTAGAGCCCTTCCATCATGGTTGCAGGATGTGTTCCCGCATGGGTGGATGTAAGTGCAGATCTCTTTCATCATGGTTGCAGGATGTGTTCCCGCATGGGTGAAAGAGTAGAGCCTTTTTAGCATGGTTGTAGGATGTGTTCCCGCATGGCTAAATGTGAGTGCTGGGCCTTTCTGATGTGATTATAGGATTGGTTCCTACATGATCAGATGTGAGTGTTGGGCATGCCTTTCTAACAAGTAGGTCAGATGTAAGTGTTGGATGGGCCATTCTGACTTGGTGTCAGATATAAGCACTGAAGAAAGACCTACATGGAGGCTAGGCTTACAACCAGCATGAAAAAGGGCTGGCTCTGTAGAATTTCCTGTGATGAGAAGAATCATGAGATAGCACCCATGATGATCCAGCGATGATGATCCAATAGTGATGATCCAGATCGAGTGATGATCCAAATCCAGTGATGATGACCAGTGATGATCCAGATCGAGTGATGATCCAGATCCAGTGATGATGTCCAGTGATGATCCAGATCCAGTGATGATCTAGATCCAGTGATGATGATCTAGATCCAGTGATGATCCAGATCGAGTGATGATCCAGATCCGAAGATGAAGATGACTTGAAGATACATATGACGAGATGATCCAGAGAAGAAGACCACTGATGAAAATTGTGTCGAGAGAATACCTTCCTAGTTAAGAGGGAGTGTTGATATAATTGTAACTTCAAAATGTATTCACTTGTATTTCTTATCTATTGTAACCCGATGTTTATTCTGGGATGTAATTGTGTCATGTCATGCCCCGATGCTCCTATCAGGAGGATCTATATTGTAAACAATTCATGTCAAGTCATTGTGGGTAACCCTCCTATTGTCTAAGGGTTAAAGTCCCCGCAGTTCTAGGGCACTAGGGTTATTAGACTCTCCTAGAGAGGTCGGCCCTAGTAGGGTTTTAGTCATGTCGGGATTTGTATAAATAGAGAGTTGGACTCTCTATTTAGGACACATCTCACACACACTCAAGTGTAGTGCATAGTTGAGGAAGGAGAAGACACCGGGGCTAGATAGAAAGAAGGTTACTGTTGTCGGGAGATCAATTACTATTTTGGTTTTTACTTTGGTGCTGATTCTATCTCTGAGGAAGTTGTGGGGTTTTCTCCATTTATGTTTCCCCCGAGGAAAAACATTGTGTTCATTGTCTCTTGTGTTTGATTGCTGTGCTTGTTGTTCTCTCAGTTAAAGATCCTAATGTTATGCTAGATTAATGTTAAAAATCTAACAATTTGAGATAATTTTGGGTTGAATTTGTTAAGTAAACTTTAATGGTGTTTATTTTGTTAGATATTGTAAGTGCAGACCTTTGGATAGGTCATCATGCACTTGTGTAGGCCATCAAGGTGATGACTAAGGAAAATCCTCTGAAATAAAGGGAACTTGCTAGCCAAAATGACCCTTCAAACCATGATTGTACACCCAAAGAGAACATGTCGCTACCAAAGGAAGGATCAATAGGAATGACAAGATAGGAAGTGAGTGGGTAAGATAGGAAGGCAAGCAAGTGACCTTAGGCTATGATAGGTGGGTAAGAAGGCTATTAGGGCTGCCCTAAATAGGATATTACCTGTCAGGATTTCCTCATTGATTATAAATCCCAGGTTATGCATGCTAACCTTTAAAATTCAGTTAGGGTTATGGTTTCCTCATGGATTCTAAACCCTAGGTTATGCATGCTAACCCTTAAATCGTTAAAATTACAACAAGTACAACAGCTCGTTAAAATTGCAAGTGCTCAATAGATCGTTATAGAAGACACATATTCATGAACTTGTTTCATTTTTTATTTGTCAAGGGTTGAGGAGGCAGGTTTGGCTCTCGCCTAGCTACAGCAGGTCCTCTAAGTGGGTTTCGGTGTGCGTGAGGTCAATCTTGGGCTAAGCCAAAACCGATGCCCTGGAACTCAATGATGTCGAAGTAGTTCACATGGAACCCTAACACAAACTCAGCCCACAGTTTCATGAGAAAATACTGTGGGACCTCGACATTGTTGCATGGAGGCTTGTCGAATACCATGAACCATCTCTTCCTCCAGTTTTCTCTCCATGGCTGGTAATTACACTAGTCCATGCAAACTCGCCTCTTCCTCGCATATGGAGGTTGTTCTGTTCTAGGATCTATAAATTTTCTCCACATTTGGGCTTTTGTGATATTCAGGTTTTTAATATCCTCTTTGGATATACCAGTGCTATAATACTCTCTCATTCGAGCCCTATATTCGATCAAACTGGTTATCTAACTATGGGCAATGTTGATAGATTCTATAATGTTTTGTATTGATGTGGCAAGGGAAACCCGAGAGGGTTCCCTCGTGTTCTTCAATTCATTACTCAAATTCGTAATTGGTTTAAATCCCTGTGTAATTCATCTTCGAGGTTTTCTTCCTCATTTAATTTGGGGTTTGGGTCCTCTGTTTGGTTTGTTTCATTCATTTCTTCATATGGTTCATTGGTATTGGTCATTGTGGTTAGGTAATTTGTACCTGCAGTATCAAATTTTGCCCATTTCAATTGATTTTCAATTTCTTTTTAATTTTGTATTTTATTTTAAAAACAACAAAAACAATGAAATAAACAAGAAAATTCCTACTCTATTTGCCTTACTCCAGCATCAGTTTACGCGATTTGCACAAGTTGGTTGGGCTCCTTAGGGGTCAAATTCGTCTCCTTGGGGTCGTTGGCTCCTCCTTGCGCACTCTTGGGTTGCAAAAACAATACGCATTGTTTTGGTTTTTGTTTTTTTTTAATACACAGGGATGCACGTGCGTCCCTGTTTGCTATCGCTCCCAACACAGGTGCGCGTCCATGGGCGTGTGCGCGCTCTTATTGCCCATGCTGACAATCCGGTGTGGAGGTTCGTCAGTCCAAAGCAAAAGCGTGTGCGCATTGTTGATTTAGCCCGCTTGCACGCTCCCATTGCATCATAATTGGGTAGAAGCTTCGTGTCGGTGCCCATATTCCAATATCCCATAAAACACTAATTTTAAATTTCATCATTGCACATGCATAAAAAACCATAAGATCTATCTTCATGGTACAACTAGTTTAAATAACTATAATTCATGAAACAAAATAATTTTAACAATAGTAGAACACCTGTTGATATCACTAGTCATTGTCGTTTGAGGACGAGGCTGAAGGTTGATGTCCTCGCTCCGCTACTGTTGTAGTCGTTGGATAGCCAATCCTTGATAACCCACCGGTTTCCTCCCTACCATACCCTGACGGGTACTGTCCTTCCCCGGGGACCATTTCTCGATTTGTTTGTGTGATCCTTGCGTAGGGGCCATGCTAATCTTCTCTGTATCGTTCCAATTTTATTGGATGTTTATATTACGACATTACTTAGCTTTTTAGTTATATGTTGTATTATGCATAGAATTAAGGTGTGGTGTGATGACTCAAGACCTTACTCTAAATATACTTGCATTTATTTGTTATGTCCTAGTAGGTAGTTGTGTTGATCGTACCTTTTAAGGTGAATGCCCAAGAATGTATGGTTAGTAGTGGTAATGAGCATTCTCCATATGGTTATTACTCTTAGAACTGTTACAAGATAAAGTATATAAGAAGGTAGAACTTCATCATTTTCCAATAATGTTATATCATCAATGGGACTAATATTTATGGTTGAAGAACGAAGTTTTAAAAAACAATTACCCTATCTTTCGAGAAAGTAGAGAGGAGTTTGGGTTCGTTACACATATAATAAGTGTCACATGGAAAATGTGGAGAAGATAAGTACCGAAATTCTAAAATATAAACACATATCCATATAATGAGTGTCACGTGGAGAATGTCCATAAAATAAGTATTACCATCCAACTCATCCACTATTATGTAGAAGAGTAAAATAATATAAATTTATTTTTCTTTTCTTTTATGTTTTCATTGTTTATGCGATAAGAAAAATTTGTATCTATCAATCTATCTTATTCTTTCAAATTTAAATTGTATTTTAAAAATATGTAATTTTAATATTGGATTGATTTATATTATTTATAAAATATGTATTTAAAAAAAAATAGATAGATTTATAAGCTACAACTCCAACCTTAATTTTTTTTTATTGTTAGAAGAAGATGTTGTTTCAATTAGTAGGTATAATAGAAGTTTTGAAGTCCCTGAAGAAGTTATGTTTGGCACATAGTTAGTCAATCTTTTCAGTGTTCAAGTTCTTATAATATGCAAGAGCTTAAAGAAGTGGCCAAATTCGAGTAAAATGACTTGCATTCATGGTCTTGGAAGCAGTGTGGTCGTCTATGTCATTTTTTATATCCCTATGTACAACAAAATAATAAATTGTGTGTCTTAAACAACCACGAGCCTGATTCAGATCATAGACCTTTAATTATAACCCTCATTCTTGCCATGCATAATGAACCGACAAAGAAAATTTCCCAAAGACAAAAACATTTGGTCTTCTAGAGAAATAAAAAGGATGGCTTTCTAAATGATTTAATGAAGAATTTTGTTTATTCTTTCTAAAATCGTTAATATAGAAGTCCTCTATCATAATTTTACTACTTCCCTCTTACATGCCATAAACAAGTTCTCTCTCAAAATTTCTAGTAAAAAGGAGAACAAAAGAGCTAACCCTTGGAATGATAACGAATGTAAACAAGCACATAAAGAAATTAAGGTTCAACTATTGATGAGTCCCTAAAATCCAACAAGATAAATAAGTACAATCACTAATTAAAAGAAAAAATACCTACTATATAGATAAAAGAGAGGAAAATAATTTACACTTATATAAGACGACTCCTATGGAATTATGGGGCAAATTCTAACTTGTAAAACTAAATAAAATAATAAGATCTTTTGGGGGGTTGCAACTTGTATCTTAAAAATATTTACAAATCCCTGGATGTTATGGATAACATTCAAGCCCTCCTTACAACTAGCAAGTATTTTCTTTAGAAGAGATAGAATTTAGGATTAAGCGCCTAGCTAATGGAAAAGATAAATACATTGAAGGTTACCAAGTAGAAATCTTAAAAATTGGAGCACCCATCCTCATCCCCTACATTCACGATCTCTTTAATATAGAAATTAAGAATGACTTCCCTAAGCCTTGGACTTAGAGCCTTATAGTCCCTGTTTTTAAAAGCGGGGGTAAAGCTAACCCCGCTGATTATCGAACCATTATGATTAGCCCTCTTTTAGATGGAAGTTATACGGTATTATTTTAGAAAAGAAGAATAACATATGGCTAGAAAATGAAGGAAAATGAGATAAAGGTCACACAGGCTTCAGAAGACATCACTCAACCACGGACCACCTTGTTATGCTTAGGATCATCGCAGAGGGGTGTTGTAATAATAAATTCAATATTTTTATGTTTTTTCGTCGACTTTAGAAAAGCTTTTAATGTAGTTCCTAGAAATAGCCTAAGGAGGATATTACAAGAGTTGAAGGTTCTTTTTCAGTTGAGGGTTGCAGCTATAAGGTTATATGAGAAGGTTATTGTCAATTTAAAAAACACTTAAGGATGGTTGCAGGATATTAACTGTAATATTAGAGTTTTAAGCAAGGGTTCCCCCTCTTCCCGACCCTTTTTTCATTTACATTGATAAGCTGGAAGTTTGTTTAAAAGAAGTATGTTGTGCTCAAACGACCTTAGAATGAATCATTATCATGCTTCTTTTCTATGTAGATGATATTGTTCTTATGGCAAGGTGCTCCTATGATATTGAGAAGCAATTAATAATTCTCAAGGATTTGATAATTCTAACAAAACAAGAGTCATGATTATCAAATCCAATAAGGGTAATTATGACAATTTTGGATATGGCAATAGAAACCTGGAGGAAGTAACTTCTTATAAATATCTAGGAATTGAATTCCATCGCAAGCTCAATTAGAACTATAGCATCAAGAAGAGGATTAATGGAGGGTGGAAATCCTACTTTGGTCTTGAAAGAAAATGTAAATCAATAAACCTTGTGATGTGGGATAGAAAGAAATTCCTCTTTAAAATGCTCATCACTCTTGTTATCTTTTATGGCTATGAAGCTTGGGGATGTAGCATTTCTAGAAAATCATGGAGAAGAATTGAGCTAATCCAAAAGTGGTTTTACTGATAATATTAAAATTAAGAGAAATACGTCCTATCCTATCACCTCTTAGAAACAAGGCTCTCCCCCATTAAAAGCATGGCTATGATTAGATATCTAATGTATAAGCACAAGTTAAAAAATATAGGGGACCATGTTACCACCTAAGTTGTACTTAGTGGTTTTTTATCAAGTGAGCCTAGTGAACCGAACAGGGCTAACTTGTTCGGACTTCAAAAGACCTTTGTAAGTACTTCTGGGAAGTGCTTGTTGTACTATATCACATGTTCATACCCCACGGGGGAGTTGTAATAAATGTTCTAGCATGATAGTGTTTGTAAAAGACTCGGTCTCTTAGACTTTATTTGTCAATCCGATCATCCCAGGGTGTTTTTTCCCTTGGTTATTATTGGTTGTTGAATAAAAGA
>LPNX010139306.1:297482-354617 GCA_001517045.1 Pseudotsuga menziesii | reverse complement strand
TAATAAATTGATGAATAATGGAGCAAATCCAAAATCATAAATCAGTGGATTCTCAGCCGATTTGATTGAAATCAGTCAAATCTGAAGCAGATTGACTGGATTTGACAAATCTTTGACTGAAGGAGGTGATCAAATCAGATCCAGAGTTGAACTTCAGCTGTCTTCATGGGGAATTGCACCCTCTCTCTCTCCTCCACACATGTGGACTCTCCTGGATGCTCTGTGGACTGATGTGTCGGTGTATGGGTTGATGTGTCAGCTCAATCAAGCCCCCGGTTGAAAAGTAGGCTCAGTTCAGCTTCGGTTCTGCATTGATAAACTCTCCATCAGCTGATTTAATCTGATCCCATGAGGAATTGTGCCCCCCTGGGCTGGATGGCCTGTAATTTGTATATATCCTGCTTGAGGCTCCCTCTTCCAAGCTAGTTAGAGCTGGACTGAAGGGCTTGCCATTGTAACTGTGTATTGATCATCATTTGTTGAAATAAAGAGAAGCTTTGGAGGCTCAATTGTGGAGTACCTTTCATGTGTGGATTATCATTGTCATGCTGCATTCGAGGTGAAACTGCTATTTTTTCAATTTTTTGCACTTAACTATTGTCTGCCTGAATGGTTATTGAAATCATAGGGATAGATCATTGTAAGTAAGCTTACTTACTTCTATTTTTCTGCATATGTTTGAATGATCTAATACCTGTATGCTAAATAAGATTATTTGCATACTGTATCATCTACTTCTCATATGTATCTTCAGACTTAGTGGTTCTGTTTGCAGGAGTTGTTTTGTAGCTTACAGGTTTGCCGTGACTGGAAGATCTATGGTTCAGGTTTGATTCCATTTATTTCCAATATATATTGCTAAGATCATGCCCCTCGGTGCTTCACAACCAAGTTTCCTCTGCAGATCTGCTTCAACAACAAGCACCTCTCTTCCCCTTTCTCTCCTTTAAAAATCTTAAATTTTCTTCAAACTGGTTACTTTTAAGGTTTCTTATTACTCTGATCTGTCTCATTAAGAAAAATACACATAGATCCAGTTAGTAATATCCCTTCCTAATTCTATATCTTAGTTTTTTTTTGCACATAAAGTTCAATTTTAAGAGATCTAGCTAAAATTACCTTATTTTCGCAAGCATTTTAGTGAAAATTCGTAGCTTGCTGTTAAGGTAGTTTCATTTTCTGTATGATAAAATTTAATATTCTGCAATAAAAGTGCACATATTATTGGCTTCCCAAAATTCAAGTCAAGATCCCAAGGAAAGCCTGCTTTCCTTGGTTCCTGTCTTCCCCTTTTAACTAGTTTTCAGCTTACCTTTTTTTGGTTAAAAGCGAGCTGACCCAAAGGTGATTTCAGAGTGCTTTTGGGCATATTTAATTCTGATATGTTTTCTGGTTTTTATCAGGTTTGACAGAAATAAAGGAAGCTGCTCTTTGGAAGTGGCCTCAGGAGCGTTCAAATCCCCCCAGGGGTCTCCCATTTGACTAAAACCTTTAATTTTCGCACTTTGTAAGATCTTGATTTCATTCCATATAAGGCTCAAGAGGAATTATGTCAGTTCTCTGATATTGTAACCGATGTTAATAAAAATATTTTTTGAATAGGCTCTTTCGAGCCCATTCCCCATCCCCCCTGGGTGGATTTGCGTCGGTGTCCTTTTTGTTGTTTTTTGCTTATTTCTTTTCAAACTAGTATTGATCTAATCTGCAAGGTAGTATACTTTAATTCATTATAAATTTCATATTCCATATTCCATATTTCAAAGTAATCGTAATACTTACCCCACGACTTCCCGATTGACCCGAAAGGGGAAAGAGATTCGTGGTAGGACTAATTAGAAAACTAGAATTGTGGATTTATTTTATTTTCATCATTTATTTTTCAGCTATTATAAAATTAATCTCTCCTTGATTCCCCGATTGAGATCCACTTGGATCGAAAGAGGTTCCTGGAGGGTTTTCTTTTAAACAAGAACACCCATTGTAAAATTTACTAAAATGACAAGACTCCAGTGTGTATGCTCTACACTTGGATGCAGTTCATCTGATCAGTCAAGCTGTATCAAAAGCACTAGAGTGACCTGTATAATTAGGACTCACTCTCCCAAATTAACAAACCAACAGGTGAAAATCCAACACCTAGATCAAACCATCACAGTGGCAAAATACCCAAAGGAAGCGGGAACTTATGAAAAGTGACCTCGGGGCACCGATATCTGTCACACCCTAACGGGTGCGTTACGAACAATAGCCCCAGAGACTCCATTTCAGCCCACATATTCCTTGCGGGTAGCTGTGAAGGTTTAGTTTTGGACATACTCCAAGTACTCTCGGGTATATCTGGAGTCCCCCCTTCACCTAATTTTAATCAACTCACACTTCAAATTTAACTTAAAACGTACCAAGAAGCAATCGCAAAACATTCACTCCAAGCACATGCAAGTATATTATATTATTGTTTGACTCCATTCTAAGGCACTGGTTATTTTCTTGCTTTATATAAATATTGTCTTAGCATTGTGCTTTCGTGTGTTTATTTTCATATCTTGTCATCTTTGATTGTCTATAGTTAATTTCCAAACTCCTAAGTAACTCATTCAGTTTAACATCACCACACTAAGTAATTATCCTTAGTAACTTAATAGGGTCTACCCCCCTTGGCTCCGTTAGGAGTTGAGCTTAAACAGAGGATTCAAGAACAAGGTGACAGCCTTGACTCGAGACTTTCCCCCAAGGACACACTGAGTGGCTTGAAGATTTCTGCTATGTGACCCAGGTGTGTGAAAAGGCAGCAACACTTTTTGGCATCGTTGCCGGGGATAAATATTTTTATTCCCGAGTACGACTTAGCTTAACTTTTTTCTAAACAACTAAAAAGATAAAAAAACTTTTGATTGATCTAGTCTGTAAAAAACATAAAAATTAAAACTCGATCCATCTGGCGACTCCACTGTCTAACATCCCTTCAAGAATTTCTTCCCGAAGAAACTGCAGACAATTATTCAATCCTCTCCCTGATCCCGAAAGGTTTATTAGGGAAAGATTGAATAGGCAGACTTCTCGTAGAAATCTTGAATATTTAGGAGACCAATCCCTCTCAGATATCCATCACATATTTGTAGAGATTCATACCTTCCAATCGCAAGAAATGACAAAATTTTACAAACCCCTTGACTTTTCTCAGATAGCAGGTGCTCCTCATGACATTCCGAATGATGCTATCAAGAAGCTCCCCATATTTGAGGGAAATAATGCCACCACTGCCAAGACTCGCCTCTGAAAGTTTGAATAGCACCTGGTCAGTTACTGCAATAATGTTGCCTCTAACCATGAAGATGTCAAAATGAAGCTCTTTGCTTTGTCCTTAGAGGATGATGCTGTGGAATGGTATGGAGACCTTGGTGATGATTCGTATAAAACCCTTAATGAATTCCTAGAAGGTTTTAAGAAGAAATGGGGGGAAAAGAAAGAACCAAGACATTTGCTTGCTGCCCTTCATAATATAAAGAAGATGGAAAATGAAACCATTGATGAATTTAATACTAAGTTCAGACGTGTGGTTGCGGACCTCCCTAGAGAAATCAAGCCAAGGGATGCCTCCATCCTCATATCTTACATCAAAGCTTTCACTGGTGATTTGAGGTACCAGTTAAGGGACAAAGATCCGACCGATCTAAAAACTGCTCAGGATCTGGCCGAGAAAATAGAAAAGAATATGCAATCTTCAAGAAAATCCAACATTCCAGGTTACACTAGGGGAAACACTTCATACAACAAAGAGAAGGGAAAGGCTGTCGAATTAGAGGAAAAGGAAACCTCTAAAGAACCCATGGAAAAAGTAACTAGCCTGATGGAAAAAATGGTTACTAGTCACAACCAACTCATGGCAAGCCAATCTGTACAATTGAATAATATTCAGAACGGAATAATCACACTGGAAATAAATAATGGACCTAGGAACTTTCAGCCTAAGCAGAATCAAGTGTATCAGAAGAAAGCTCCTCAACATGAACCTAGGATTCCAAACCAGTTAGACTCAACTAACCTGGTAGATGAAGTCATCCCATGCTGTAGACCTTGTGATCAATTCCACCTAGAAAACACTTGCTATATAGCGAACCAGGTTATAGAACATGGAATGGCGGAGGTCAGTAATCAGGAAACAACATCAGGCGAGTCTGATCATGTGTACATGGTAGGCCGAACCTATCCTTTATCAAACCAGCATTGGCAGCAGGCCACGGATTACGGTTTCGAGAAGGATCTCCTTTCTAGCTTTTATGGTGTAATGCCTTATCCGAAAGCAATTAAGGAAATGAAGGAGGCCAAGTTCAAGGGAGCTGTGTATCAAAGAAGAGAGAAGCCATCACCGGCTAAACAGTACAAGCCAAAGGTAACCACTCCTCCCCTCCCAGATCCTCCTATTGTCCCTGAGTCAAATATTGATATGGGAGAATGGATAAGTAGTGCTAAGATTCATGTTTATGCAACTGATGTCCTTAAAATCCCCGGTCAAAAAGAAAAGTTGTTGAAAGCCTTAAAGGATAGTCAAAGTAAAGCTCATAATATTATCGAAGAAGATCCTCTTCCTAATAACAATGCTATATTTGAAGGTGAATATATTGAACCTATAGATATGCCCATAGTCCTCAACAGTGTTGATCCGAGAAGAGAGGACCACCCACCTTTTTATGTCTCCCTCTTAGTTGATAAACTTCTCCTTCATAACTGTATGTTATATTCAGGTGCTTCATCAAATGTCATGACAAGAAAAGTAATGGAGCAGCTAAATCTAATGGTCACTCGACCCTACCACAATGTTTGTGCCATGGCTGCAAGAGAAGTTGAAGTGGTAGGGATAATCTTAAATTTACAGGTCAAGTTAGCTAAGTATCCTGATATCGACATGTCGATGGATGTGGTGGTGATAGATGTTCCAGATAATTGGGGTATGTTGCTATCCAGAAAATGGGCCGCAACTCTTGGTGGGCACATTCAAATGGATTGGACATATGCTACTATACCTACATCAGAGAACACTAGGGTGATTCTCCATAGAGAAAAGCTAAGGAAACGACATGTAGAAAACCCTAAGAAGCCCGAAAATGAATTTGTTCATTTCACTGATAATTTTGGAAACTATGCTATTTTGTCAAATTTCATGGCCCCTATTAAGGAAAACATTAAAAATGAAAAGATCGATGAAGTTTGGCAAATGTACTTTGACATGGCTTATTCCAAAACCGAAAAGGGTGCGGGCATCATGATCATCTCTCCTTCAGATAAAATCTACAATTTTGCGTTCAGGTTAGAGTTTCAAGCATCAAACAATGTAGCCGAGTATGGGACATTGATCCTAGGGTTAGAAACTGCTAAAGATATGGGGATAAATATGTTGAACATAAAGGGTGATTCAGATCTAGTTGTCCTCCAGATTAAGAATCAGTATCAATGCAAAAATGACAGACTAAGAAAGTATAGAAATTCCACATGGGACACTATGGAATGGTTTGATCCACTCAACATTCAAAAGGTCCATAGGGAAATGAATGGGTTAGCAGATAAATTGGCAGTAGCAGCATCCACCCTCCATCCATCGGATGAAATGATTAATGGGAATCGAAAGATGGAAATTAATTTCAGACCTTCAATACCAGATAATATAGACCATTGGCAGGTGTTCAAAGATGATGAGCAACTCTTGAGATTCATCCACAATCTACAAGAGTTCGAAGGTTGCAAGATCAGTTATCAGCAGGAAGGTAAAGAGTATCAGGAGTGCGAGGATAATGAAAGGAATCACATCCCGAGTAGCCTTATAGCTTTCCAGAATCTTTTCGATCGACAGGACATCATAAAAACCAAAAAGAAGAAATAAAAATTGGGAATTATATGGAAATAAACATAGGAACTGACAAGGCTCCCAAGTTAATAAAAATTGGAAAGGGTACTTCGGAAAAGGAAAGGAACAATTTGATCAACCTAATCAAAGAGTATAGAGATGTGTTGGCCTTTAGTTATGATGAGCTTAAAGCCTATAGGGAGGATGTGTTTCAACACACTATTCCCCTCATAGAAGAATCTAAGGAGGTCAAACCTTTCCGACAAAAACTTAGGCGAATAAATCCTAAGTTGGCCCCCATTGTGCAGAAGGAACTTCAGAATATGTTAGTTGCAGGGATTATAGCACCTACAAGACATTCATCTTGGTGCTCCAACTTAGTTGTTGTCGGAAAAAAGAATGGGTCAATTAGAATATGTATAGATTTTAGAAATCTGAATACATCATGCCTCAAAGATAATTACCCATTCCCTGACATGGAAACATTGCTTCAAAGAGTAACAGGATCAGGAATGATGTCCATGTTGGATGGCTTTTCCGGTTATAACCAGGTGTTGGTAAATAAGGAGGATCAACATAAGACCACATTCACCACACCTTAGGGTACCTATAAATTTCTAAGAATGCCTTTTGGCTTATTGAATGCTGGTGCCACCTTCCAAAGAGCCATGGATTTTGCCTTCAAAGAACTTATAGGTAAAATAATTGAAATATATCAAGATGACTTAACTGTTTTTTCAAAGGAAAGATCTGACCACATAAGTCATCTTAGGAAGGTTTTTATAAGATGTCGGAAATATGGTATTTCCTCGAATCCCGCCAAGTCAATCTTTGGAGTTGACGAAGGCAAGTTGTTGGGGCACATCATTTCCAAAGATGGTGTCAAGGTTGATCCTGAGAGAGTTGAAGCTATTAAGAAAGTCCCCTTTCCTCAGAATATAAAAGCTCTCCAGTCCTTTAATGGTCAAATCAATTTCATAAGAAGATTCATCCCAAATTTAGCAGAATTATTGAAACCTCTACAAAAACTATTGAAGAAAGATGCTAAGTTTAAGTGGACGGATGAAGGGAAAGTTGCATTCAAATCCATCAAAAATGCCATATCCATGTCCCCGGTCTTGACTAGTCAAGATTATTCCAAAGAATTCCAGATATTTTCCTTTGCCTCAGAAGACACCATTTCCGGTGTTTTACTTCAAAAGAATAAGGAGGGACAAGAACAACCCATAGCCTTTATGAGTAGAGCCTTACAAAATTCAGAATTGAAGTATACCACGATGGAGAAACAGGCCTATGCTCTTGTCAAGTCCCTTAAACATTTCAGAAATTATATAGGTTACTCCAAAATCATTGGATATGTACCCCATGCAGCTGTCAAAGATATCATGTCTCAGCAGGATTGTCTAGGAGTCAAGGGTAAGTGGGTTTCAAAGATTCAAGAATATGATTTGGAGATAAAACCTACTAAATTAATTAAGGGACAGGGTCTTGCAAAGATGTTAATCCAGGGAAATGAAAAGGCTTTAGGAATAATCTGCCATAGCAGCAATTCAGAGCAAAGTGTATCAGACTAGCTTTAGAGATTAGAATAGCGCCCCTGGTACACCGACATCATATTTTTCCTCCGCAACCTTACATGCCCCGATCACTTACTTGGCCATAAAAGAAGGGCATTAAGGTTAAAGGCAACCAAGTATTGTTTGACCAAAGATGGTTTGGGTTGGAGAAACCCTGATGGTTTAATACTTAGATGTGTTGATGAACCTGAATCCAAGAAACTCATGGTTGAGTTCCATTCAGGATTTTGTGGTGGACATTTTGCAGCAAAAACAACTGCCCACAAAATCCTTAGAGCAGGCTACTATTGGCCAAACCTATTTTTAGATGTGCACAAGGCTGTCAGAGTTTGCCCCCAGTGTCAGTTATTCACCGGAAAGCAACAAATGAGAGCCTTGCCTCTAAATCCAATAGTAGTCCAAGCCCCTTTTCAGCAGTGGGGGCTTGAATTCATCGGTAAGTTCAAGGATAACTCGAGCAATGGTTACTCTTGGATTCTTACCGCCATGGATTATTTTACCAAGTGGGTAGAGGCAATACCCGCCAAGAAGGCAACCGATGCTATAGTCATGGATTTCGTAGAAGATAATATTATCACAAGATTTGGTGTTCCAGCTAGAATAATCACGGATAATGGCCCATGCTTTGTCTCTTCCGAGATGTCATCTTTCTGTTTCAAGTACGGCATTATCCTATCTCACTCATCTAATTACTATCCCCAAGGAAATGGTCTAGCAGAATCAAGTAACAAGAACTTAATGACCATAATCAAAAAAATTGTGGGCAACAATAAGAAGGCTTGGGATACCAAGATCAAATTAGCATTATGGGCTGATAGGATCACTAAGAAAAGTTTAATCGGGAGGAGCCCTTTTGAACTAGTCTACGGGCTTGATGTCACCTTACCAGTCCATCTGAAGCTTCCAGTTTATCAGCTTCTCCAAACCTTCAGCTCATATCAAGAGGCCATCCAAAATAGAATAAACCAGTTGATCGAGCTAGATGAGAGCAGAAGAAACTCTCTTGACCATAGTATCGAAAATTTAGACAAGGTCAAGAGAGCCTTTGATAAGTCTACCCAGACAGGGTCCTTCCAGGTAGGTGACACGGTTATACGTTGGGACAAATGACGAGAAAAACCTGGGAAACATAGAAAGCTCGACAGCTTGTGGTTGGGACCATACATCATCGATGAAATAGCAAGAACGAACTCCTTCTATCTAAATGACTTGGAAGGAGAAAGGTTGAGCTTGCCAGTGAATGGTTTCCTCCTCAAGTTGTTTTTCACCGAGACAGTTTGTGCCTTTATTGGCATCAGTGGTTTCAGGGCCAATTTCTAAACCTTGCCCTGCATGTATTTCTAAATTGCATATATCATATTGTTGTATCATAGATATTGTTGTATTATAGTTATTTTGTACCATGTTGAAAATTTTCCTTTGTATATTAGTTTTTGTAAAATATTCCTTTTTGCACATTATAGATTAATGATGTACCTTAGTTTGCTTTTATAGTTAATTTTTTCTTATATATACATGTTACTGACAAACTCTAATTGCCTTGCAGGACCCAGAGATTCCAGAGTTCTCACATCCTCTCCTCTGAACAGAAGATCAGTCAGACAATGTGTCACTAGATGGAGCCAGAATGTTACCACCTAAGTTGTACTTAGTGGTTTTTTATCAAGTTATCCTGGTGAACCGAACAGCGCTAACTTGTTCGAACTTCAAAAGACCTTTGGAAGTACTTCTGGGAAGTGCTTGTTGTACTATATCACATGTTCATACCCCACAGGGGAGTTGTAATAAATGTTCTAGCATGATAGTGTCTATAAAAGACTCAGTCTCTTAGACTTTATTTGTCAATCCAATCAGCCCAGGGTGTTTTTTCCCTTGGTTATTATTGGTTGTTGAATAAATGACTGATAATTTCTGAGTTTTTCACTCCATACCTCCAAAGTTGGGGTGGTCGGCTTGGCATTTAGGCCTATTGAGGTTATTAGAGTCTATGTGTCAATGTATAAACATGCTAGACATCATTATCGAGTCATATGAACATGTCTAAGTCCCCCTAGGTGTTTTTCAATTTTTCAATTTTTTAGTTTTTTCAGTGTTTTTTATTAAAATTTAATTTTTCCAAAACTTAGGCTATTTTTTAATAGTTTAATTGGAAAATTTGATTTTGTAATAAAAGTGGGCCAAATAATCAGTTCCAATCATGTAGGTGCTCGTTTTCAAGCTAAGAGCACCATGTAAACCCATGGACCCACTGTTTCCTAGTTTTGAGTGATTTTCCATCACTCAGGTCAGAAAGCCCCAAAAATCAATTATTGATTATTTTAATTAATAAATTGATGAATAATGGAGCAAATCCAAAATCATAAATCAGTGGATTCTCAGCCGATTTGATTGAAATCAATCAGATGATCTGAAGAAGATTGACTGGATTTGACAAATCCTTGACTGGAGGAGGTGATCAAATCAGATCCAGAGTTGGCCTTCAGTTGTCTTCATGGGGAATTGTGCCCTCTCTCTCTCTTCGACACGTGTGGACTCTCCTGGATGCTCTATGGACTTATGTGTCGGTGTATGGGTTGATGTGTCAGCTCAATCAAGCCCTCGGTTGACAAGTAGGCTCAGTTTAGCTTTAGTTATGCATTGATGGACTCTCCATCAGCTGATTTCATCTGATTCCATTATGAATTGTGCCCCCCCTGGGCTGGATGGTCTGTATTTTGTATATATCCTACTTGAGGCTCCCTCTTCCAAGCTAGTTAGAGCTGGACTGAAGGGCTTGCCATTGTAACTGTGTATTGATCATCATTTGTTGAAATAAAGAGAAGCTTTGGAGGCTCAATTATGGAGTACCTTTCATGTGTGGATTATCATTGTCATGCTGCATTCGAGGTGAAACTGCTATTTTTTCAATTTTTTGCACTTAACTATTGTCTGCCTGAATGGTTATTAAAATCATAGGGATAGATCATTGTAAGTAAGCTTACTTACTTCTATTTCGCTGCATATGTTTGAATGAGCTAATACCTGTATGCTAAATAAGATTATTTGCTTGCTTTATCATCTACTTCTCATATGTATCTTCAGATTTAATGGTTCTGTTTGCAGGAGTTGTTTTGTAGCTTACAGGTTTGCCGTGACTGGAAGATCTATGGTTCAGGTTTGATTCCATTGATTTCCAACAGAGATTGCTAATATCGTGCCCCTCGGTGCTTCACTACCAAGTTTCCTCTGCAGATCTGCTTCAACAACAAGCACCTCTCTTCCCCTTTCTCTCCTTTAAAAATCTTAAATTTTCTTCAAACTAGTTACTTTTAAGGTTTCTTATTACTCTGATCTGTCTCATTAAGAAAAATACACATAGATCCACTTAGTAATATCCCTTCCTAATTCTAGATATCAGTTTTGTTTTGCACATAAAGTTCAATTTTAAGAGATCTAGCTAAAATTACCTTATTTTCGCAAGCATTTTAGTGAAAATGCGTAGCTTGCTGTTAAGGTAGTTTCATTTGCTGTATGATAAAATTTAATATTCTGCAATAAAAGTGCACATCTTATTGGATTCCCAAAAGGCAAGTCAAGATCCCAAGGAAAGCCTGCTTTCCTTGGTTCTTGTCTTCCCCTTTTAACTAGTTTTCAGCTTACCTTTTTTTGGTTAAAAGTGAGCTGACCCAAAGGTGCTTTCAGAGTGCTTTTGGGCATATTTCATTCTGATATGCTTGCCATTAGAGGAAATTTGGGGTCTAAAATGGGCCTTATAAGAAAACGTGCCAAAATAAGTTTTTGTGAGTTGGAATTCAAGAAAAAATAGAATTTCAATAAAATAAGTCAACCATAATGGTTGAATTGACATATTTGTCATTAAAAAAAACTACTTTTTTTGTTCGTATTTTCGACATATCTCATTGTGTTTTTACTCAAATTTCGATCGGGAGAGCTCGTTGGATGCGGAATTTGATTTCGCATCCAACGATTACCCACACTTCATACTTTTGACGGACCCTACTACCCCAAAAACAAGAAATACCTGAAAAAACGTGATGATGACATCATCATCACATTTTTTCAGGTATTTCTTGTTTTTGGGGTAGCGGGGTCCATCAAAAGTATGAAGTGTGGGTACTCGTTGGATGCAGAATCAAATTATGCATCCAACGAGCTCTCCCGATCGAAATTTGAGTAAAAACACAGGGAGATATGTCAAAAATACGAACACAAAAAGTAGTTTTTTTCCTTCTTCCTCCTAAATTAATCAATAATATTTTATTATTTTAACTATTATTTTATTATTTTAACTATTATTTTATTATTTTCCTTAGGAGGCCCATTTTAGACCCCAAAATTCCTCTAATGTGGTTTTTAGCAAGTTTGACAGAAAGAAAGGAAGTTGCTCTTCGGAAGTGGCCTCAGGAGCGTTCAAATACCCCCAGGTGTCTCCCGTTTGACTAAAACCTTTAATTTTCGCACTTTGTAAGCTCTTGATTTCATTCCATATAAGGATCAAGAGGAATTATATCGGTTCTCTGATATTGTAACCACTGTTAATAAAAATACTTTTTGAATAGGCTCTTTCGAGCCCATTCCCCATCCCCCCTGGGGGGATTTGCGTCGGTGTCCTTTTTGTTGTTTTTTGCTTATTTCTTTTCAAACTATTATTGATCTAATCTGCAAGGTAGTATACTTTATTTCATTATAAATTTCATATTCCATATTTTATATTTCAAAGTAATCGTAATACTTACCCCACGACTTCCCGATTGACCCGAAAGGGGAAAGAGATTCGTGGTAGGACTAATTAGAAAACTAGAATTGTGGATTTATTTTATTTTCATCATTTATTTTTCATCTATTATAAAATTAACCCCTCCTTGATTTCCCGATTGAGATCGACTTGGATCGAAAGAGGTTCCTGGAGGGTTTTCTTTTAAACAAGAACACCCATTGTAAAATTTACTAAAATTGACAAGACTTCGGTGTGTATGCTCTACACTTGGCTGCGATTCATCCGATCAGTCAAGCTGTATCAAAAGCACTTGAGTGACTAGTATAATTAGGACTCACTCTCCCAAATTAACAAACCAACAGGTGAAAATCCAACACCTAGATCAAACCATCACGGTGGAAAAATACCCAAAGGAAGCGGGAACTTCTGAAAAGTGACCTCGGGGCGCCAATCTCTGTCACACCCTAACGGGTGCGTTACGAACAATAGCCCCAGAGACTCCATTTCAACCCACATATTCCTTACGGGTAGCCGTGAAGGTTTAGTTTTGGACATACTCCAAGTACTCTCAGGTATATCTGGAGTCCCCCCTTCACCTAATTTTAATCAACTCACACTTCAAATTTAACTTAAAACGTACCAAGAGGCAATCACAAAACATTCACTCCAAGCACATGCAAGTATATTGATCTTATTGTTTGACTCCATTCTAAGGCACTGGTTATTTTCTTGCTTTATATAAATATTGTGTCTCAGCGTTGTGCTTTCGTGTGTTTATTTTCATATCTTGTCATCTTTGATTGTCTATAGTTAATTTCCAAACTCCTAAGTAACTCATTCAGTTTAACATCACCACACTAAGAAATTATCCTTAGTAACTTAATAGGCTCTACCCCCCTTGGCTTCGTTAGGAGTTGAGCCTAAACGGAGGAGTCAAGAACAAGGTGACAGCCTTGACTCGAGACTTGCCCCCAAGGACACACCGAGTGGCTTGAAGATTTCTGCCACGTGACCCAGGTGTGTGAAAAGGCGGCAACAAACCACAGACTTCCTAAAATTGCTCTTAACTCCATCTAAAACCACCTACGCCTCAAGTGAGGATGGTCGAAATATGCCACGACTTGGTTAAACTATTGGGAGATTGACGAAATCGCTACTCTGCAAAATATCAATAACATTAAAATATTATTACTTCTATGTTCAAAGAGAAAAAGTGGTGCACGGAAGATTTAGACGTTAAAAGAAAATTACGATATTATAAAGAGATCATTAAACCTAATCTTGATGATCAAAATTTTATTTCTATCTTAATAAGATCAAACAAAAATAATAATATTGTCAAGACTAAAACGAACTCTCATGAGCTTCATAGTGAATTTGAGTGTTGGACAACTCCTAAAAATCTATGGGCTGAAAGGATTTTCCATTTGTGTGAGCCTATAGAATTCCTTGCTTACACCCACCTACATTAGATTTTAGTTGCATAATCTTTGCTTCAGATTATCATTCTAACCTGCTAGCTCAAAACTATAGGAAGCTCGGGACGCTCCTCTTTAAGCATTTTGAGCATATGAATAACATTTTAAGACAAATCAAATATCTTTGCTCTTAAACATAGACCAAAATTAGTCTCAATAGATGTTAAAGACCATCATGATCATTATAATTATTAACATTGTTTTTGAAAATTTATAATTTTTTTAAAAGTGTTTAGAACAATTGTTCATACGTTATTAAAATTATTATTTTTTAATAAGTTTAATTTATTTAAATCCATCCATTTTAAAAAGAAAACTACTAAAATGGATAATAATATTTATTAAATAATTTAAAAATTAAAATAGGTAATAATATTTAATAAATAATTTTAAAGAAAAATTAAAATGGATAATATTATTCATTAAAAATTTTAAAAACGAAAATGTTAAAATAGATAATAATATTTATTAAAAATAAATATTAAAAAAAATCATTTATTTATTAATTCGTTTAAAAAGGAAAATGTTAAAATAGATAATAGGATTCATTAAATACTTAAAAAATATGTTCAAATAAATCTAAAATTGGACCGGATGCCTTTGGGTTCAATACATGATGCCATGGTAAAAACTAGAATAGCAAATTGATTTTGTTTTATATTTTAATGTAAAATAAAGAGACAAGAATATAATAGTAAATTGATTTTATTTTATTTTTAATGTAAAATAAAGATAAGAATCTTTGGGTTCAATACATGATGTCATTTCTTTATGGACCGGGTGCCTTTGGGTTTAATACATGATGCCATGGTAAAAACTAGAGGAGTAAATTAATTTTATTTTATTTTTTAATGTAAAATAAAGAGACTAGCAAATTGATTTTATTTTATTTGTAATGTAAAGTAAAGAGAAAAGAATATATATATTGGTCTTACGCGACGTTAACCATCATCATCATCATCATTATATATATATATATACACACGTGTACAAATCTTATCTTGCTACTTTATCCTTTATAAAAATTGTAAATTGTTAATGAATACAATACAATAGTTGTAGTTACACCCTTCAGCTTATGGTTAATAATCAATACTCGAAACCAAACCAGAAGAATACCTAACTTCAATTCAACCATTACTAAGAGACAAAGCCTTTGTATTACTTTAGCTATCATAATGATTAGCCTATCTTTATGTAGCTTTTGACTTGATCACATCATTAAGATGATAAATAACAGTTTACAAATTTATAATAATAATAATATATATATATTTAAAGAATAATAGTGTGAAATTTGTTTATATTAGTTTAGTGACTATAATAATTAGGCCATATTTATGTAGTTATTGACTTGATCACATCATTCACATGATTATAGAGCCTAACTTTAAAAATAAAAATAAAAACAAAAACGTTAAACCCATAAGCTCCCCAACTTTAATGGAAAATATATCATATTGTGCATATAACCTCTTACATTAATCCTTGAAACTATAATAACAAATTACTTATAAATAAAATAGTATAGTAATTGATAAAAATGCCATAGTTTCGAAAAAACTGATACTAAATTAGAAAACCATGCAAATCTTCAACTATAAAAAGAAATAGTTACTTAACATTATTTTTTGCAATGAAATTTGTTACGTCACGCACAAAAAGAAAATGTAACGTAGAAGGAAATCTCTACTACTTACATTGGAAATGTGAAAATAAAATTTTATACGTCTAGATTACAAACATTTAATTACCAATAAAATAACACCATGTCAAATATATGTCCTATAAAATTAAACCCTAGTTGTGTGTGTGTGACTGTGAGTGGAAAAGCGCATATTGAATCTTTCTAGAAAGGCGCTTTCATTGTCCAAACAAGCCAAAGAAAAGTGATTGTAGTATTTCTTATAGTTATATGTAAAACTTGTCTCGTAAGCCTTTACCATGGCAATGAGGGTTTGTGGTGCAGCGAGGGTTTGTGGTTTCAGGGGCGGACGATACGGCTGCGTTTTTGGACTAAGCAGTGTCTCCTCCCGCAGGGTGTCCAGACTAAATGATGGCGGCTTTCTTGGGTTACTTGGTGGCGGCATTTCTGGTAAGTTATAGATGCCCGGCTCCGTTCAGCCTTTCTGCGGTGTTAGGGGATTTTGTTTGGTCTCGTCCGGTGTCTCTGTGTTTTGTTGGGTGTCTCTATGGGTAGTTCAAGGGTGGCTATCATGGAGCCCCTCTCCCCAAATGGGAGACTAGTACCAACCATGAGTCAAAAAGTGGGAAATAGCGGGGGTTTTGTGTTGTTGGGCTCCATCACCTTTCTCCTTTGATTTTTGTGGAAAGGGGTGGACCTTTGTGCATGGTCCCTATGTCGCCCTTCGTCGAGGGTATCGAGTTTTCTCTGACGCTCTGGTACTTATTGGTTTTTTGCTTTCTGTCTTTAAGGGGTTGACTTTGGAGATGTGTTTTGGCTTTTGGGTCATCCTTATGTTGCAATTACGAGACTGAGGGTATGATGGCTTTTTTTGCTGAGAGGGTTTGTTGTCGGTCTTGTTTCTCCAGTGGTCTGAAGGGGGATGGCAGGGTTTTAGGCCTCTGTCGGAACATGTTTCTCTTTACCCACTTTGCGTTATGATTGTTCCCTGAGGATTTCTGTACACACCGGTGCTGGGGTTTTCTGTTATTTGACTGGTTGTGGCATGTTAGCGGGGTTTTATCTTCAACTATATAGAGAAATAGTTACTTAACATTATTTTTTGCAATGAAATTTGTTACGACACGCACAAAAGGAAAATGTGACGTAGAAGGAAATCTCTACTACTTGCATTGGAAATGTGAAAATAAAATTTTATACATCTAGATTACAAGCATTTAATTACCAATAAAATAACACCACATCAAATATATGTCCTATAAAATTAAACCCTAGTTGTGTCTTTGTGACTGTGAGTGGAAAAGCGCATATTGAATCTTTCTAGAAAGGCGCTTCCACTGTCCAAACAAGACAAAGAAGTGATTGTAGTATTTGTTATAGTTATATGTAAAACTTGTCTCGTAAACCTTTACCATGGAAGTGAGGGTTTGTGGTGCAGCGAGGGTTTGTGGTTTTAGGGGCGAACGATATGACTACGTTTATGGACTAAGCAATGTCTCCTCCCGCAGGGTGTCTAGAATGAATGATGGTGGCTTTCTTGGGTTGCTTGGTGGCGGCATTTCTGGTAAGTTATAGATGCCCGACTCTATTTCGGCCTTTCTACGCTGTTAGGGGGTTTTTGTTTGGTCTCGTCCGGTGTCTCTGTGTTTTGTTGGGTGTCTCTATGGGTAGTTTAAGGGTGGGTATCACACGGGGACTTCACTTAGTGAACCTCTTACATAGCACGTACGATCATGGGATATTAAAGAATACCCTTAATTTCTAGATATATTGACCCAAACTCTTTTTGTTGAAACCCCCTCCCAATACTTAAAACCTCCTACCCACCCCATTTTATACCTCAATCCTTATAAACCACCCTACCCACCCCCACCTTAAACCCCTCATCCCCCCCAATACTTGCAATATATTGGTTCAATTTTTGATAATTTTAAAACCCACAATATGAACTAACGTGATAGGATATTGGTCAACAAGTAAACGCCCCGTGGGGTATCATGGAGTCCCTCTCCCCAAACGAGAGACTAGTACCAACCATGATTCAAAAAGTGGAAAATAGTGGGGGTTTTGTGTTGCTGGGCTCCGTCACCTTTCTCCTTTGATTTTTGTGGAAAGGGGTGGACCTTTGTGCATGGTCTCTACGTCGCCCTTCGTCGAGGGTATCAGGTTTTCTTTGACGCTCTGGTACTGATTGGTTTTTGCTTTCTGTCTTTAAGGGGTTGAATTCGGAGATGTGTTTTGGCTTTTGGGTCATCCTTGTGTTGCAATGACGAGACTGGGGGTATGATGGGTTTTTCTGCTGAGAGGGTTTGTTGTCAGTCTTGTTTCTTCGGTGGTCTGAAGGGGGTTGGCAGGGTTTTAGGCTTCTGTCAGAACAGGTTTCTCTTTGCCCACTTTGAATTATGATTGTGCCATGAGGATTTCTGTACACACTAGTGATGGGGTTTTCTGTTATTTGACCGGTTGTGGCGGATTGGCGGGGTATTAGGCCTTTGTCAAAACGGGTTTCTCGTTGCCCACTTTGCGTTATGATTGTGCCCTAAGGGTTTCTGTTACACACCAGTGATGGGGGTTTTATGTTGTTTGACCATTTGTGGCGGGGGTTTTTGGTCCTGGGTAGTGGCTGGGGTTTTTTATTTGTGCTGAGAGGGTTTGTTGTCGGTCTTGTTTCCGGTGGTCTATCAGGGTTGTGTGGTGGTCTTTTGGGTCCCTGTTGGAATGGGGTTCTATCTTCTCACCTTGCGTCATGATTACACGCTGAGGGTTTTTGTTCACACCGGGTGTGTGGTTTTTTGTTGTTTGACCGGTGGTGGCTAAGGATTTTGGACCCGAGTAGAGGCGGGGTTTTTTTACCCAGATATCGTGCTAATGTCCTTTGTGGCTTGTTTGGAGAATGCAGTTAGTTCCCTTTTGGCTTTTCTTCAGTATTAGGTTGTGGTGCACACGTTGACGCAGTTTATGTTGTTTCTCCCTCTTCTTTGGGTCGTGTGTTACAGCCGCTCCTTTGGTGCCTAGGTGGACCGTTTCAAGGTTGGTGGGGTGTGTGAAGGTCTCTTCCTCGTTTGTTTCTTAGTCACTATCTTCCTCTATGCTGTCAAGTTTTGTGGTCTACTGGGTGTGCTCCTCCTGATATGGCCCTGTGGGGTATTGGGCAGTCGGGCCTTGGGTCAGGGGAGGGTGTTCCGGTGCTGCGTATGGGATCTTCTAGAGCTCGAGCTAAGCATCAAGAAAATGATTTAAAAGCTCATGAGGGTCGCTTTAGGTATGTACTTGGTCGGGATATTTACATGGAACGGTTGGGTGCCCTCTGCACTAGAGCTCTCATCAGAAGGTTGGAGTATTGCAGCATGGGGAAGAAGGAATGGATGGATTGGGCTACGTTGCATTGGAAGCCACTACTCACATATGTTCCTACTATCAAGTTATTAGCTAAGGGGTGGTTGGTGTTTGTATTTTTGGAAGAGGAACATGCTACGCATATACTTAATGGGCTCTGGAAGACGAGCAAAGGTTCTCTAGTTCTTAGAAGGTGGCACGTTGCTTTTGATCCATTAAAGGAGCAGGTGGTTAAAATGCATTTGTGGATGATGCTCCTTGCGTTGCCATTTCCGCTCTGGAATAAGGACCTTTTGGTGGGTTTGGAAAACTCCTTGGGTCGTTTTATTGTTGTAGAAGATTATTTCCACTCCATCTTTGACAAGAGGAGTGCTAAGATCCTGGTCGAACTGGATATCTCGAAGGGGCTACCTGCGGAGGTTGAGATCGATTGCTTGGGTTATATTATAGTACAAAAACTCAATTATATGCATGTCCCTTTTATATGCAACTAGTGCCACGAGGTGGGGCACCTGCGTCGCTCTTGTCCTCGGCTTCTACATGGATCGGATCTATCATGTCCATCGGATGGAACCCCTTTGCCTGTTGTGCATGATGTGTCACATCTTTTGGTATGCCCGGATTTCTTTTTTGCTCCAGTGACTAGTAAGTATACACAATCCTTATCATTGTTTGGAGATGAATCAAATAATGATTTGTTGATAATCCAAGACATTGAGGCAAGTGTAACTAGGTCTAGGTCTAAAGGGGTAGAGTCATTTCCTGATATTGTGAACCAAGTTTCTCCTGAGGATCCTCCCTTTGTGGATGTGCATTCTCCTGTCCTTGTTCCGTCAGATTTACCTAGTTCCCTAGTGTCAAGACCCTCTTCGCCATGTCCTGAAGCTCCTCTCTTCTCACCAGAAGACTTTCCACCATTGTTGGGTTTGAATAACTCTTTACCCTCTTTGAATTCTCATGCCATTCCATGTTCGGCCCCTGCTTTCTCAAATCCCTCACTTTTGAAGACACTTTCGATTTTTTCATCAAAAACACCATCTTCTTCGTCTACTCTACCCCTTAACTCCATTTGTTTTAAAAACATGACTATTAGAAAACCAAAGAAAAAAACCCCAGCGGTTGCCAGGCCTGGCTCTGTTTCTCCTCCTTATATCCCTCTGTCATTTCGGATAAAGAATGCGGCTAGAGGTCATACTGCTTCTCACCCCAAGGCACTTAGGGCATTTCCACCCTCTCTTAGTGGTTCTTGATGCAGATTGTCTCTCTCAACGTGCGTGGCTTCGGAGGGTCAGCCAAACAAAGACCCTCCACACCCTTCTTCACTCTATGTCTACTTATATGATCTTGCTACAAGAGACCATGTGTAGTCGTTATCCGGCCCTCCTAGCTTTTTCTAAAATCCTTTTGGTTTGGGAGTTTTGTGCTACTAGTGTTGTTGGTCTCTTGGGAGGTCTGATCACGGGTTGGAACCCTATTTATGTTCGTTGCAAAGATTTTGAAACCTTGGCTGGGATTTTGGTGGAAGCAAGGTTCAGGGACTCCTCCACAACCTTTTATGTGCTTAATTGTTATGGGCCATATAGAAATCGTGATACCTTCTGGAAGAGGGTTATTGATGGTGGTATTCTGCATTTACCAAACCTGATCCTGGTTGGGGATCTAAACTTTACGATTGGTGCAAATGAGATTTCGGGGAATAAATCCCTCTTAGACCCTCTAGCTCTTTTTTTCTCTCAGCTTATTGATGACCATAATCTCATTGATCCGGCACCTCCTTATGCAGGACCCACTTGGAGAAATGGTTGGTCTGGTGTTGATGGTATCAGCAAGAGGCTAGATAGATTCTTGTTATCTGCTTCTGTTGTTCCAATATTGCATTGACATAGAGTTTGGTCGACTCCCTCAAATATTTCTGATCATTATCTAATCTATATGGAATGGGAAGTGGGAAATGCTTCTCAGAGTTACCCTTTCAAATTTAACAGGGCCTAGCTTTTGGAGGAGGATTTTTGACATTTTGTAAAGGAGTGTTGGGGATCCTAGGTTGTGGATCCAGAGGTGGATGAGATGAAATTCCTTGCTCTTAAATTAAGATTTCTTAAGAAGGAAGTAAAATCTTGGACCCGTGAGAGGGCCTTTCGTATGAAAAGTGAATATTTGGAGGTGGTGGGCGAGATTACCTCGCTTCTAGCATCTTGTCCTTCGGGAATTCTATCTGCAGAAGATACTGAATCCATCTGACTTCTAAGGGATAGGAAGTTCAAACTGATTGCACATGAACTCTTGACATGGAAGTTAAAGAGCAAGACAAAATGGGTTGAGATCAGTGATGCTAATACTAAGTACTTCCACTCCATTGCATCCGCTCGAAGAAATAACAGTGCTATTTGGCCTCTCAAAAACAAGGAGGATACCTGGGTGGAGGATGAGGATAAGTTAAAAGAGTTGGGAATTAGGTACTTCTCTGACATTTTTAAACATGACAACCAGACTAATATAATTGACCAGTTAAAGGTAATCAAGTTGTTTCCTTCGTTTATCTCTGGAGAAGAGGTTGACATTTTCACTTCAAAGATCTCAATTGGGGAAATTGAAGGGGCTTTAAGGTCTTTCAAAAAAGATAAAATCCCAGGCCCTGATGGTTGGCCTATGGAATTCTTTCTATGCTTTTTTGATCTTGTGAGTGAGGATATTCTTGCAGCCGTTGAGTCTTCTAGGGTTTCAAGGAGGGTGGAGACCTCACTAAACTCTACCTTCATTTCTTTGATCCCCAAGAAAGAAAATCCCCTTTCCATTGTTGATTTTAGGCCTATATCACTATGCAACCTGGTGTATAAGCTTTTTTCAAAGATAGTGGCTCTCAGGCTTAATCCCTTCCTGGACAAGTATATCTCTCCTAAGCAGTTCGGGTTCCTCAGGAACCGACATATAGTGGAGCCTATTGGAATCACTCAAGAAGCTTTACACACCTTAAAGACAAAAAAATGCAGTGCTCTGGTTTTAAAACTGGATCTGTCAAAATCTTTCAACAAGGTTAATTGGTCCTATGTCCACTTCATTCTACTTTAGATAGGAATTCCCCTTGTGGGAGTCAGCTGGATAATGGGTTGTCTCACCTTGGCAAATTTTTCTATTTTGATAAATGGATTTCCCTCTCATTTTTTCAATGTCTCTAGGGAGATTAGGCAAGGATGCCCCTTATCTCGCCTTCTATTTATATTGGTGATTGAAGGCCTTAGTTTATTGATAAAAGATGCAAAGGCAATGGGAAGGATCAGGGGCATAAAGATCTCGGAATCCATGTCTCTGACTCATCTTCTATTTGTGGATGATGTGGTACTTTTTGGAATAGGTATTTTAGAAGAATGGGTGGATTTTGATGTCATCTTAGAAACATTATGTTCGGCATCTGGTATGAGCATCATTCTAGAGAAGTATGGGTTCCTTTTCAACGAGACCTGGGCGTACAAAAAAGTATTCAATGCATTTTACCATACAAAATGGATCCCATTCAGAATGGCTTCAAATACCTGGGTTACTATATCAAGCCATTGGGATATAAGATAAAAGACTGGTTGTTGTTGATAAAGAATTTTGAGAGGAGGATACATTATTGGGCTCATAAATTTCTCTCTCTTGGAAGCAGGTTGGTCCTTATTCATGCGGTTCTATCCAGTTTTCTAGTGTACTAGTTTTCCCTTGCACCTGTACCAAAATACATACTTAATAAGTTGAGAAATTTAATCTTTTCTTTTTTATGGGGTTCCACAGGTGAGAGCAAACACTATCACCTTGTGGATTGGCAAATGCTTTCCAGACCGATTGAATATGGTGGATGGGGCATAAAAAACCTTGAATGGGTTAGTGTTTCGCTGCGACTAAAGATCTTGTGGTTGGTACTAAATGGTTTAGGATTATGGCACCAAGTGATTCTAGTGAAATATATGAAACAATAGTCTATGGAAGTATGGCTCAGAACAAAACACTTCTTTGTGAGAGGAATGGGTTTTTAAATACCCTGTCCTGGCTGGGAAGAGGTTTGGGATGGCAGGTGGGATATGGAAAGAATGTACAAATTGGATCGGATCCTATCATTGGATCTTCCATTTCTCCTTTTCTTCCTTTGGATATTATCGAATAACTTAAGGATTATGGCATTAAGTCCCTTCATGATGCTCATAACCCTTTAGTAGATGCACGTACTTATTGGTTATCAGCTGAGGATTTGGAGCTGGGGGATCTTGGGCTTCTTGCTAGAATGGATATATTAATAGTCTCGAGAATGGAGGCATAAAACTTAATCTATTGGCTGATAAACTCCTTTGGACTCACAATAAAAAAGATGGTATGGTTACTTCTGCGCTGGTGTATGATTTGATGGCAAATACTTTACTGGATTCTCATAGGGATTTTCCTTTGGCTCGGATTTGGCATGGTGCGCTTCCTTTAAAGATTAAGTGTTTTATCTGGCTGGCTCTTCTTAATAAAATTTTGACTTGGGATAATTTATTGAAGCGTGGATGGATAGGTCCTAGCAGATGTGTCATATGTTTCAAAAATGAAGAGAATACTCAGCATGTATTTTTGGATTGCTCCTTCACGTCCTCGGTGTGTTCCAAGCTCTATGGTATCTACAAGTGCGAATCACCCCTCTCTGGAAACTCTTTTGCAGAAATGTTTAAGTTATGGTTATCAAATTTTGTTGAGCACTCTTTTTGTAGATACTTGTTTTTCTTTTCCTGCTGGAGCATATGGAAGTCTCGAAACCATTGTATCTTTGAAGGGGTTCAGGCCTCTGTCAGTAGTGTGATCTATCAGATAAGTCATCTTATGCAATACTATCCGGTTCCAAAACAAAAGGTGAAAATCGGAGAAATAGGAGTTGCACCGAAGATGGTGTTTCCATGTGGTTTCTTCGATGGAGAAGCTGCGGTCTCCCGTGGTGGAGTTGGGGTTCATATTGCAATTAGCAGTACACACTCCATTAATTTCAAGTTAGGGTGTGGTCTTTCGACCAACACTAGAGTAGAGCTCCTGGCATTGTGGTCTCTTCTTTTTGTGGTGGATAAAATGGGCCTCCCTTATATGCATGTCTATGGGGATTCCTCAGTTATCATAAACTAGGAAAAAAAAATCTTCACTTGCTTCTCTTGAGCTGGGCCATTGGTGTGATCATATCAAAACTCTTATTTGTGGTATTTCCTAGCTAAACATTAGTCATGTCTATAGAGAGCACAACTAGAGTGCAGATAACTTATCCAAATATTCCCTTATTTTGACCCCAGGTCTCCTTTCATTCTTGGAAATTATGGATGGTTCTATGAGTATGAGTGGTGAATTTAAGCTCTTTTGAGCGCTGTGCCGGAGCTTTGTCTCCTTTTTTTATTTTTTGTCACAAGACTTTTTATATCTCGTTGAGATTATTTCATCAGAGGGGTGGGCATCTATGGATCATTTATCTGGGCTTTGGTTGTTCTCTTGACTCAAACTGCATCTGAATGTTCTTGGAAAACTGTGTTGTACTAGGTGGCCTATCTTCAGTCACATTGGGAAGCAATTTTTTCATATATTTGTGTATGTATTGGACCTGGATAGTAACTTCAGTTACTACTAATAGATTGTGTATTACCCTTTTAGGGAGGCTCATTTTTTATGTCCTTTGATTCACTTTGAATAACAAGGTTAGGATTTTTTCGTCTGAAAAAAATAAAACCCAAAGAAATGATAGCATGCATGCAAATAGATTATTATTATTATTAACTTTAAATAGTTGAGGAGGAAATGAGAGGATACAGTATGTGTTGGGGTTCTCGTCACTGAAGTAATAAGTGTAGCCTCTACTACACTATTGCCTCCATTGCTATCCACCCTAAAGACCATGGAATTGAAGCTTTATTGTTCTAGTGTGGAAAAACCTGTAGAGAGAAGTAGGCTAACAATGGATATTAGTGTCGAGTGGATTACGCTTCCCGAAATGTGGCACCTTTTCCTTTTTATCCTCCTACCATCCCATTCATAAATTGCATGAACATGAAGCATTCGGCATTGAATTGATGTTACCTGGCAACAATGTCTTACACAACAATAATATATGAAACAATGGTTAAGTGTCTATGGAAACAAGGGATGTGCAAAGCAATAAATGGAAAATTTATGTCCACCGAAACCTATTTAACCTTTTTAATCCAACTCAATAATAACAAACACATGGATTTAAAAAGAAAGGATGTTAATGGGTTAAACCTTATCTATCAATTTAGTGGATACGACTAAAAATATGCTAGTATCAATTAATTTTAGCTATTCAATAAAATTTTGTGAATAAAAATTTATTTAGGAAGCTTTCATCTAATTCCAAAATAAGAATTCCTATTGATTAGTTGTCAATTATTTATGTTTTACATGGAAAATAAACAACGATAAATGCACCAAGTTTAAGTTTAGTATGGAAAAATATTAATTTTCTTTAAAAGAGAAGGGTATGTAGATTTAAAAGAAGTGTATAAGTGATCCAAAATGAATCAATATATAATTTTTCATCTATTTTGGTGCTTTCTAGGTGGAAAGATTGGATGATCTGGTTTGTAGTGCCTAGTTTAGGGGTAGGCCTTACTTTGCAGATTTGGGGTCCATAACCTTCTAAGTTCGTTTGAGGTTATAAATAATTTTTTTGGGGGTGAAAAATTTTATGTATATAGTTCACATTCCCTCGATATTCCTCTACACTACAAGAGATTTCTAATGGTGCAAAGATCACATGAATTGGTGTTTGTATGAGGAATTTATGCCTCCTACAAGTTGACCTATCTTGTTGATCACCATGGTACCGAGTGGATTCCATGTCAACTCTCATTAACTACACATGTGTAGCTAGTCATGTGTGTACTTTCAAGAAAATTCTATAGGTTCCAAAACCATAACCCTAATCAAGAGTTGAAGCATGTGAAAACCCTAAAACTAATCCTAGATGGCTATCAAGACATTGTTAAATACTAGGCCACTAGGAGAAAGAGGGGGTTCCATTATTATAGCATTATTGTATTGTTCTATAGTTGACCAAGAGCTAGGGAGTGGATATTAGTGCATAACAGTGAAAGTAGAAGATCACATAGGATCCATACATGCAACATTGTGATAGGTAACTCTATAAGAGTACCACATTCTTTGTATTTGCATTGCATATTGGAGAAGAAAAGAGCAAGGCATAATCCTCACTTTTGGTTTGGTTTTCTGCTATAATGGGTTTTCTAGAGTATATCTTGTGTTATTTGTGTGGATGTGTTATTTTTCTATATCTAGTTTCCTTTCGATTTCAATTTATTTTAAAATTATGTAAGATTAATTTAACAACAATGAATCTTAGAGCTTTAGTAAACACTCCATAACTAAGAATTTGCATAATGTTGTAATATATGTTGTGGAGAATTATTCTAGTGGAATATCCATGACAACTTATAAGTCAATAAGTAATAAAATTAAAATTTTAAATTATTAATTATTACATATATATATATATATATATATGGAATTTTATAAATTATTATGAAGTGATAATAAAATTAAAATTTTAAATTATTATATTTAAATATAGAATTTTATAAATGATGATGCTAAGTAATTTAATTTTTATGTGAATGAATTAAAAGGTGTGATAAAAAGAATAAAAGTGAAAATTATAATAATTTTGATATTTACATTTCAACTATATAAAATATAAAATGATGTTTTGAAAAGTATTTAAATGATATTTATTGAATTCTATTAAATTTTGAAATGAGAAGGCCTTGGAGCCGGCAACCTTAAGGGAGTGAAGGGCACAATTGAGTTGCTCAACCATCTTTTGGATTATGGAGGTTAATGATCTCTTGGTTTTAAATCATGTTTTAACCCATCAGTTCCTTAATGGCTGATGGGACCACTTCATGAGATATAGGAAGCTTAATCCAACCTAAAATACACTAATGAATCATGTTTTGAGGGGAACATGCACTAATGAACCATGTTTTGAGGGGCACATGCACCCTTCCTTGGAGCAAGGCATGTGTGCGCACTTCTTTCCTTCAAGAAAGGAGTGTGTGCCTCGAAAATTGTGTAAAAAATATTAAATTCATGAAATTTTCAAATATGACTAGTTGTTATATCAGTTTCTCGATAGTAACTCCTCGAATCCACCATGTCAAACAAAGTATAATGAAATAATTCATAGGAGATATAGGGGAACTTGCACTTATAATGTCATTATGATGGAAGAATTAGTCCTAGTATTATGAGCTTTTTCTGTGTGTTCCCCCCTCAAAAACCCTTGTTTCTAAGAGTCGTCATCTTTTGAGTGGTGAATTCTATATTCACTATTGATTTCTCCATCCTATTTAAGGCACATTTAACGTGAAGATCAAAATTTCGAACTATCAAAGAATCAATGGCTAAGGTTCACAGGGACCCAAATGAAAGTTCTGAAAGGTGTTGAAAACAAGATTTGGTAATTGTACTTGTTGTTTATTGTTAATCAATAAATATCTATCCTACCCCCCTAACTATGGTATTCAATCTTTGATTGTCTATGATACATGTTGGTTTAGAGGATTAGTCTTCCTGATAGATTGTTTAGGATTACTTGATGGTTGATTTGAATTTTTCTTAGATTCATTTTGCTATTTTTCCACAATATTTGAGGAAGGTGGTGTTATTCTTGTGTGCAAATCGTGGATTCATCGATTGGATTGCATTAAGATTTTCACATGGGAGGAAGATATAGGACAATTTCCTAGATCTAGGTGCTTCTTCTTCCTTATTTCTTGATTGTACTTGGATATAGATCATTAATACTAGGTAATTGGGTATGTTATCTCTCCTTTCAATCTATTATAGTATTCCTTAAATATTCAAGGGATTTTCTCCTCAATAGAACTTAGGGCTCCACTCGGGAACAATCCATTCATTTTTTCTCTATAGGGCCTCCTTTGGACTATTTTATAGATTTGTATTGAGTGCTTAGAAACCCATTGATGTTTAAAACTATGCTAGACCCTTAGCCAACCTGAAAATTTAGAGTTTGCTAAGCTTTTGTTTGTTTTTGGGCTACTTCAATGTGTACGTGCACCTTTTAGTGTCAACAAGAGCATGTACACAAAACTTTCAATGGTAACAAGTGCATCGTTGCTTTGGGGTTGTAGCATGTATTTTGTTATTTGGCACACACATTTCCCTTGAGAAAGGTCTGTCTACACATACCTTCCCTTCAATAAAATCACATGTACCTAGTTAGGGGCAAAAAAGTAAAATAAAATAAAATTGAGCTTTAGGTTTATCAAGTTTAGTGAGGATCTAGGCCTTTCTTATATTTTCAAAAGTCTTAATTGTAATCCTTGAAAATCACCATTTAGTGGTTTTTTCATTATTCCCTTAATGGAAAGTAAGCAATTGAAAATCACATAAGATCACCATTCTTTTGGTTCATGTACGAATCTCTTAGGTATTTTGGTTCCCTTGGGAGTGTTTTCATATAAAGGAAATATATTAGCATGTTATCATGAAAACCATAAGCGATTTCTTGCTTTGGTTATAGTAATTTTCTTAAAACTTGCATCTCATTTAGGTTTTGAAAGGATTTTCTCTGTTATTATGTTGTTTGTAAGTTTTATGGTTAAGCATCTCTTTCAAAGTTTGAAGTGGTATTTTAAATTTCAAGTAATCTCTTTTGTACTTTTTTCATTTGAGAACATCGTTATTTTCTCACTTCTGCATCCCTTGAGTAACAATATCATTTAAAAGAAACATCACTAAAATGAACTAGACTTGTTTTTATTTGATAGAAAACCAATTGTAGTATAGGGTTTTAGGGCCTTGGTTGTAGATTTGGAGAGATCATTTCCCAATGCCATATAAAATGAAACTATGATCTCACCAATTGAGTGAATAATCCATTAATAAAAAGAAAAATCCATTAATGTTCCTCAAACATGCATCAAACACGAAGTCAAGCTGAGTAAGCGATTGAGATTATCCCTTCGTTGCTTGCTTGGTAGGATATGCATGTATGGAATATTTAGAATAAGTGGAAATTCCTTTGACTGTCACCATCTCTATTTGAACTTTCAAGTCTAGGACTTGGTCCTACATTATGTACCCATACAAAGACACGCAACATACAAATGTTCGACACAACTATCAATTGTGAGGTGATTACCATAGCTACTTGTCCTAAGTTTCTCCCAAGTGACTACAAGTGATAAGTGTTTGTGGTACCTGATACAAATGCATAATCTTCATTTCAACTTCCATGGAGGGTTCCCATCTTCTTGAGGGTACTTGCACCTTCGGTGATTGTTGCTTGAGGGTTATTGTAACTATCTCTCACACCTTCATTGGTTAGAATTGGACCTTAAATATCCCAATTTGACCTTCAAAATGCCTATTTTTGGCTCTTGATTGATTTCACTTGAGATTTATCCACCCTAGTTTGATTTTTGGGAAATTTTGCTTGCATGTATCTTACAAGGTGTTTTATAAGAGTGAGTTGACTGTAATTTTTTGACCCCATGAAAGGACTTAGAGAATTTATTTTTGAATTGGAGGCTACAGCTAAAGTTCCTAAGGAGAAAAACCAAGGGATCCCTATGTGAGTGGACCCTTGTGCTTTTCCTTTTGTTGAAATGGCAAAGCTCCCTTGATGGTCGCCTTGAACTTCATGGATTCACTAATGGATACTCTAGATGTACTAAATGCTCTTAACGATTTTAGAATAATCCATGATTGTCAAGATCATTAAAACCCTTTTGTTTCTTCACTAGTGACATCTTTTCCCCTCTATTTTGCCTCATTTGGTGAAAGTCTAGCTCTGAGTAACCATAATTCTAAAAGGAATAAAAAGAGGAAGAATAATATGAAAATCAAAATACAAGGGGACTTGCCACCAACTGATGAAATTCATGCTAGCAAAAAATCACTAGTCAATGAAAGTCATACTAGAGAGATGCAACCAACAACTGCAAGTCATGTTGGGGGAAGCAACCAACTGATACAAGTCATGTTGGGGGAAGCAACCAACTGATACGAGTCATGCCAACTGATACAAGTCATGTTGGCGGGAAAGAACCATCCATGTAACTTATGTTGTTAGTATTGACACTATTAAGAAACCTATATGAATAAGATGCAAGTCTAAGTTCCCTTTTAATATTTGCAAGAGAGATCACCTGACTAATTTATATCGTACTGTTATAGAGGTACAAAGAGTGTGGTTCGTATCTCAAGGATCTTATTCTCCCCAAAATCCCATAGTTTTCCTACAACTCAATCAAGCTTTAGTTGGTAAAGTGGTCAAGCCAATGCAAATTTTGATCGATAACACTCTTTTTTAGAGGTTGCCAATATTTTGAAGTGGTCAAATCGATGCAATTTTTGGATGATCCCCCTCGTCCATCGGAGAATGACAATATTGAAGTCATTGAATCGATGCAATATTCAATAGCTCCCACTCTTAATTTAAGGAGTGATGTATATATTGATAAGTTTTCTTTACTACTAGTTTTGAATCGATGCCATATTCAATAGCTCCCCACATGCAACTCTTTCTTTTGTCTCAGAGATATGGACCACTCATATCACTACGCTTCGGATCCGTTCCCACTGTAATCAACTCTTCTGCCGAAATGGCCCAACAATTTCTGAAGACCTACAACCATGTTTTTTCCAGCAGACCCGCAATCAGTTCTTCAAAAATTATGGTATATGATGCCATAGATGTGTTCTTTTCTGGCTACGGGTATAACTGGAGGCAGTTGAGAAGACTATGCGTTACAGAGTTGTTGAGTCCCAAAAGGCTTGAATTCTTCTGTTTCCAAAGAGAAGAAGAGGTTTCAGTTATGGTCCATTCTCTTCTTGAAGAGTGTGCCAGGTTTTATGATCCCGTTGTGGATGTTAGCAAAACAGTATCAAATGTAGCAGTCAATATAATGTGCCGGATGGTGTTTGGTCGAAAATATTCAGATGAGGAGGCATATGACAGTGGAGGATTCAAGGAAATGATTCAGGAGTTTGCGTTTATGCTTGGTGTTTTCGATATTGGAGACTTCATACCCTACTTGGGAGAGATGGATCTCCAAGGTCTGCGTCGTCGGCAGAAAGAGATTCATAAGAGAGCAGATGCGTTCTACGAGAGGCTCATAGAGGAGCATCTAGTTCAAAGAGACATGAGGGAAACCAGGGATTTCGTCGATATTTTACTTGCAATGTCTGGACAAAATATTGCTAATGACAATATCAGTCGAGATAACATAAAAGCCATCGTTATAGTAAATTGAAAACTGTACTACTGCTTCATATAATCTCATGTAGCTCAATTTATGTGCAAAGATTTCTTTACTTTTGCATTCCTATTTATCGGCTGAAGAGTGCAGGGGAGGCACCAAAATTAGAGATCCATTTGGAGAGAGGCTGGAGGACCTGATTTCCTATTGGGTTCTTTTAGACATTAAGCCAAAAAATGGTAAATTCACTTGGAATAACAAAAGGATTGGAATAACAAAAGGATAGGACCGGGACACATTGCAGCCAAACTTGACAGGGTGTTGGTTAGCCCTCACTTTTTAAAGAACTTGGCAATTCCAGAATCAAAGCTGCTATGCTCTTCGGTCTCGGATCATAAACCTATTTGCTTCCTTCTTTCTTCTGTGGGGAAGTTGGGACCGCTCCCTTTTCGATTTAATCACCTCTGGTAGGAATCGGAAGGTGTCTCCAACATCATCTATAACGCTTGGTGTTGTTTTATACCGGGTTCCCCGGCCTTCATTTGGGAGCAAAAGTCAAAACGTGTTAAAACTGCTCTCAAGCAATGGGTGACGAAGCACTACCAAGAGCCAAAGATTAGAAAGATAGAACTAATCAAACAGATGGAAACGATGCAAGGAAACATGGAGCAAAGAGAAGTCACAATTGAATTAATGATCCAGGAAATAGAGCTTGAAAAAGCTTTGCAAACCACTATCAGGAAGGAGGAGGAAAGCTTAAGGTTGCAGTCCAGGAACCTATGGCTAATTAGCGAAGACCAGAATACAATTTTTTTTCAAAATCAGTGCAAGGAAAGGAAACATAGGAACACCGTAAGGGAGCTCAAAAAGGACGATGGAACTTCTACCACAGACAAGGCCGAGATCATCAACGAGGAAAGGGGTTTTTTTGAAAATTTGTATAATAATGAAGAGGAAGTCCTCCAAGAGGATATGGTAGAAATGGTCAAAGGCATTCCTCATCTAGTCAAGCCTGAGGATATAGAAGCCTTAGAAGCCCCCATTTCCGAAGAAGAGATTAAGAGGGCCATTTGGTGCCTCCACCTGGACAAAGCCCCCGGGCATGGTGGATTTCCAATTCGTTTTTATAGAATGTGTTGGCACTTCATTAAAAAATATCTTATTTGTCTCATTTCATGTATGTCCAAAGGAAGGATGGGAGGTGCAACAAACTCCACCTTTCTGGCCTTAATTCCCAAGGAGCCCAATCCCACCTCTATTAAATGTTTTAGACCTATTTCTCTTTGCAACGCCTCTTACAAAATTTTCTCCGAAGTCCTTTCTCTCAAGCTGAAAACTATTATTCCCTCCTTAATCTCTCCAAATCAGGGAGGATTCATAGTCGGTCGTCATATAAGTGATAACATAATGCCAGTCCAAGAAGCAATCTATTTCAGTCTGAAAAGGAGGGAATCAGGAATGGCCACCAAACTTGATTTGGCCAATGCCTTTGATAGACTAAGACATGATTTTATATTTCTGGTTTTGGAAAAGTTTGGTTTCCCCCCCATTTGTCAAACAAATACAAGCCTGCATAATCTCACCCTGGATAGCTCCTCTAGTTAATGGAAGACCCTCTGATTTCTTCAAATCCAAAAGAGGGATAAGACAGGGCTGCCCTCTATGTCTTCTTCTTTACATTTTAGTGGCAGATACTATGAGCAGAAGACTCAGCAAATTGCTTGAGGAAGGAATGATTCTTGGTCTCTCCTTCAAAACAGGGATCCAGCCCATCAATCATGCGCTCTTCGTTGATGATTCCATCTTGCTGGGAAGGGCTTCCTCTCAGATTCCAGCAGTCTCTCAATATTTTCCTTCTTACGTTGGGCAGCAAGGAAAATCTAAATAAATGCCAAATCTATGGGTGGCACAACAATGTCAACACCCTCAGATATATCTCCCAAATCCTCAACATTAAATTCAACCTTGAGTGGATGCACTTCAATTACCTAGGCATACCAATCACTAAAAAATCTTTCTCTTCAACTATGTGGAGACCAGTAATACAAAAAATAAAGAATAAGGTTCTCTCTCTCGGTACACGTTGGCTCAATATTGCAGGGAAATCCACTCTCATACAGTCAATTCTGTCCGCATATCCCATATATACCAGCTCAATGGTTCTTTCCCCAAAGATGATCACAAACAGCATAAGTGTGGAAATAAGAGAGTTCCTATGGCAGGGAGGCAAAGTTCAATCTAAAAAATTCCATCTCATTAAATGGGATGTGGTTAAGGCCCCAAAATTTAATGGGGGATTGGCAATTAGAGATCCAGAGTAGATGAATAAAGCGTTAGGAGCTAAGTTGGTATGGAGAATGGTTACTGGAAATAGGGATTGGTGGAAAAAGGTCATCAAAAATATATATATATATAAGGAATCCATGCTCCATAGTTCTTTGTCATCCTTGGGATGGGAAAGGCACATCAATTTGGAAGCTATGCAAATCTTCTTTGAAGTTAATCCAATCTGAATACTACTGGGTTCCAGGTAATGGTAAGAAGATCAAGGTTTGGGGTGATAGATTTCTTGGTAACCCCCCCATATCTTCTCTCCCTCACATGGAGGATCTCTCCAATTGGACAATTAGTAATGGGCTCATTACTCTTTATGATCTATCCACCTAGGATAGGAAAGGAAATGGACTGGCTGTAAGTTATTACAACCTCTGGATCATCTGAAACAGGTTGCTGACCTCTTGCTTCCCCTCCTCCATAGCATGGCCCCCATCAGCAAAAACTCTATAGACTCCATTGGGTGGGGAAGAAATGGTACATATACAGTCAAAGAGGGATACAAACTGCTCCAAACAAATTTGGCTACAGCTTCAGCAAATCTCTAGAAGAAGGTTTGGAATCCAGACTGTAATCCAAAAGTCAACTGTTTTACATGGCTGCTAATGCACAACAAGCTTTTAACGGTAGACAATCTCACAAAAAGAGGTATAGAAGGCCCCTCCAGATGCACCCTCTGTAATGCAAACTTGGAAACAACCACACACCTTTTTCTCCAATGCAAAGTTGCTATACAAATTTGGAGGGCTATCTTGCATAAGGTTTGTGTCTTTTTCAAACCTCCAGACACCCTTGAATAACTTTTAATAGCTTGGAACATACTTTTCCCAAGAAATATCAGGAAAAATCCTACTTTAAAGCGGCTTTCAAATGTCCTCCCTAAGAACATATGTTGGCAGATCTGGTTGGCAAGGAATAGATCAATATTCAAGGGAGAGAAGGTTATTATCAATCGGATAGCAGCAAAGATTATTGGGATGACTGCTGAAAAATTAGCTACAAGAGGATTGGGATTTCCATATGCAGAGGATATCCAAAAACTACAACAGCAGGCAATCATGGGAAATAAGAAAAAACTATGATGATTTCTCCCGATGGATCAAAGATCAGAACTCTTATGCTTTATTCTTTGATGTTGCCTCAAAAGGCAACCTAGGGAAGGCAAGGGCAAGGGGTTTTATTCTGAATCCAAGAGGACAAATAGTCAATTCTTTTGCCTGGGGATTGGGTAGTAAAACTAATAATGAGGCTGAGGGGTTGAATTTATTCCAAGGGTTGGAGATGATTGATGCAAATTTCATCACAAGGCTGATAATATTGGGGGATTCTCGCCAAGTGATCCTTAAAATGAAAACAGGCTATACTACAGGATCCATAAAATGCAAAAAGCTGCACTGCAGGATCCAATAGCTTCATCTCCCTGACATCACAGAATATTATCATATCTTAAGAGAAAATAATGACAAAGCAGACACAATGGCAAACAAGGGGGCCTCTCTCTCACAAGGTACAATAATTTTATATGGAGAAGAGACAAGCTATAAACATATCCCCTAAGAATCAAATTGGGTATCTTGCAGCAAGTCAGAACATGACACGGTTTACTACTCAAAATTTACACAGACAACTTTACATTCTCAGATATTCCCTGGCAGGTCACACAGCTCTCTCTCATCTCAAATTGGCTTCAAATCCTTACTATATTACTTTGCCTCTGATCAGCAGTCAGAATGCTCTGAACGCGTGGGCTCTCTTCACCTCTAACGCGTGGGCTCTCTTCACCACTCCATCGCTCTCTGCACTTTCTCCACATTATTACCATGAAGTCTAGAACCACAACTCAGGTCCTCTCATTGCCAGCACGATAATTCAAAATTGGGAGAAAGTCTTTAGTTATGCTATATCTCGGTTCAAAAAGGACTGAGAGAAGTATACCAGAGAGGAAAACAATATGCAAAAGTCGAATTTGATTGGAGGGCACGATTGGGATGAATGGGAGAGGGGTTGTCCTAGAAATGCAGAGAAATTTAACCATCAGAGTGAAAGACAGAGAACATGCAATCTTTATTCTTCGAGGACTGGCAACGAGCAAGGTAAGATATGGAGAACTAGTAGAGGTGCTCGCAACCGTAAACAGACAATGGATAAAAAGCTTATGGATCAAGGAAATCATGTACAGGATAAACAAGCACAAGTAGTTTGGAGGAACAAGAAAGACATTTACGCTCAGCTAGAGATAAAAGAAAACTGGTTTGATCATGTTTTTCTGCATAATATTGAATAAGCAATTCATCAGAGTATACTCTACTTCTATAAAATCAAAGAATAGTATCAGCTACAGATGCTCAAGATGTCCTAAATTTTGGATCTGTTTAAATTCAGTTTTGGCTTCTCCAACTGAAAGCTCCTTCGATCAATTTCTGTACTGAATGGCTATGCACAGCCCATTTAATTCACTCTTTTCTTAGTTTCGGTTAAAAAAAATATGGGCATGACCATTAATGCTAACAAAACAAGAGTCGTGATTATCAAATCCACTAAGGGTAATTATGACAACTTTGTATATGACAATAGAAACCTGGAGGAAGTAACTTCTTATAAGTATCTAGGAATTGACTTCCATCACAAGCTCAACTAGAACTATAGCATCAAGAAGAGGATTAATGGAGGGTGGAAATTCTACTTTGGTCTTGAAAACAACTGTAAAACAACAAATCTTGTAATGTGGGATAGAAAGAAATTCTTCTTTAAAAAACTCGCCACTTTCGTTATCTTATATGGCTGTGAAGCTTGGAGATGTAGCATTTCTAGAAAATCATGGAGAATAATTGAGGAAATCCATAAGCATTTTATTACTGATAATATTAAAATTAAGAGAAATATGTCCTATCTTATTTCCTCTTAGAAAAAAGGCTCTCCCCCATTAAAAGCATGGCTATGATTAGATATTTAATGTACAAGCACAAATTAAACAATATAGGGGATCACCAACTTCCTAAAATTGCTATTAACTCCATCTAAAACCACCTACCCCTCAAGTAAAATATCAATAACATTAAAATATTATTACTTCTATGTTCAAAGAGAAAAAATGTTGCAAGGAAGATTTAGAGGTTAAAATAAATTTACGATATTATAAAGAGATTATTAACCATAATCTTGAGGATCAAAAATATCTTTCTATCTTAACAAGATCAAAGAAAAAAATTAATATTGTCAAGACTAAAATGAACTCTCATGAGCTTCATAGTGAAATTGAGCTTTGGACAACCCCTAAAAAGCCATGGGCTGAAAGGATTTTCCATCCGTGTGAGTCTATGAGCATTGAAGATGAAAGACACTTTCTCTTAGAATTCCTTGCTTACACCTACATTAGATCTCAGTTCCATAACCTTTGATTCGGATTATCATTCTAATCTTCTAGCTTAAAACTATAGAGAACTAGGGATGTTCCTCTTTAAGCTTTTTGAATATAGGAATAACATTTTAATGACAAATCAAATAATTTTTGTCTTGTCTTTTCTATTAAAGATAGACCAAATTTGGTTCCAATGGATATTAAAGACCATTATTATCATAGTTTTTTTTTTTTTTTGAAAATGTATAATTTTTTTAAAAGTGTTAAAAATAATTGTTTACATGTTATTAAAATTAATATTTTTGAATTAGTTTAATCGATTTAAATTCATCAATTTAAAAAATATATATATTTAAAATGAATAATAATATTTATTAAATAATTAAAAAAAGGTAAAGTAGATAATATTATTCATTAAATAATTTAAGAACGGAAATGTTAAAATAGATAATAATATTTATTAAAAAATGAAATATTTAAAAGAATAATTTTATTTATTAATTTATTTAAAAAGAAAAATGTTAAAATAACTAATAGTATTCATTAAATATTTAAAAAAATATGTTAAAATTGGATTAAAATGTTATATAGCAATAAAATGTTTGTCTTTTTAGATGTTAAAATAATGCAACTACATCATTGCTTTATGGACTGGATGCCTTTGGGTTCAATACATGATGTCCTTTTTAAAATAATGCAAATACATCATTGATTTATGGATTGGATGCCTTTGGGTCAATACATGATGTCCTTGGAAAAACTAGAATAGGAAATTAAGTTTTTTTTAATACATGATGTCTTTGGAAAATCTAGAATAGCAATTTTTTTTTTTATAATGTAAAATAAAGAGACAAGAATATATTAGAAAAATATTATTATTATTATTATTTTAATATAAAATAAAGAAATATATATATATATAAAAACATAATCTTATAAATCTTATTTTGGTACTTCATGTATTTATGAGTGTGGAAATTGTTAAAAGCCAAATCCTTTGTATTAGTTTAACTATCATAATAGTTAGGCAAATCGCATTACTCATGGATGGACACATGGTAAATTGCCCATTTTGATTATATCGTTTAACCCTAAAAAAATTAAAAATGTCTCACTTATGATCTTTCTAATTTTAAAGAAAAATATATCATATTTGACCCATAACCACTTACAACAATACTTGAAACTATAATAACACTTATTTATAAATAAATATAGTACATTATAATTGATAAAAACATTTGCCATAGTTTCAAATTAGAAAACCATGCAAATTACTTAACATTAGTTTTTGCAATGAAATTTGTTCAGTCATGTACAAATTTTTTTATATATCTAGATTACAAACATTTAATTACCAATAAAATAACACCACGTCAAATATTTGTGTCCTATAAAATTAAACCTTAGTTGTGAGTGGAAAAGCGCATATTGAATATTTCTAGAGAGGCGCTTTGAGTGTCCAAACAAGCCAAAGAAGTGATAGCATGCATGCACATAGATTATCATTAACTTTAAATAGTTGGGGGGAGGAAATGAGAGGATAGAGTAAGTGTTGGGGTTCTCATCACTAAAGTAATAAGTGTAGCCTCTACTACACTATTGTGTGAGGCGTCGTTTCAGTTGGCTCCACTGCTATCCACCCTAAAGACCATGGAATTGAAGCTTGATTGTTCTAGTGTGTAAAATTACACACCTGAAGAGAGAAGTAGGCTAATAATGCATATTAATGTCGAGTGGATTAGGCTTCCCGAAATGTGGCACCTTTTCCTTTTTATCCTTCCACCATCCCATTCATAAATGGCATGGACATGAAGCATTTGGCATTGAAATTGATGTTACCTGGCACACAACAATAATATATGAAGCTTATGAAAACCCTAAAACTAATCCTAGATAGCCATCAAGACATTGTTAAACACTGGGCCACTAGGAGAAGAAGGGGGTTCCATTCTTAGCATTATTGTATTGTTCCATAGTTTACCAAGAGCTAGGGACTGTATATTAGAGCATAACAGTGGAAGTAGAAGATCACGTAGGAACCATACGTGCCATATTGTGATAGGTAACTCTATAAGAGTACCACATTCTTTGTATTTGCATTACATATTGGAGAAAAAATGAGCAAGACATAATCCTCACTTTTGGTTTGGTTTTTCGCTAGAATGGGTTTTCTACAGTTTATCTTGTGTTATTTGTGTGGATGTGTTATTTTTCTATATCTATTTTCCTTTCAATTTCAATTTATTTTAGCATTATGTGATATTAATTTAACAACAATGAATCTTAAAACTTTAGTAAACACTGCATAACTAGGTGTTTGCATAAAGTTGTAATATATGCTGTGGCGAATTACTTTAGTGGAATATCCATGACAATTTACAAGTCAATAAGTAATAAAGTGAAAATAAAATTAAAATTTTAATTATTAATTATTACATTTATATGGAATTTTATAAATTATTATGAAGTGATAATAAAATTAAGATTTTAAATTATTAATCATTATATTTATATAGAATTTTATAAATGATGATACTAAGTAAATTAATTTTAGGTGAATGATTTAAAAGGTCTGATAAAAAGAATAAAAATTATAATTATAATAATTTTGATATTTACATTTCAACTATATAAAATATAAAATGATATTTTGAAAATATTTAAATGATATTTATTCAATCCTATTAAATTTAGAAATTAGAAGGCCTTAAAGCCAACAACCTTAAGTGACTGATCGACACGATAGAGTTGCTCAAACATCTTTTGGATTATGGAGGTTAATGCTCTCTTGGTGTAATATTAGGGAGTGAAGGGCGTGATTGAGCTGCTGAACCATCTTTTGGATTATGGAGGTTAATGCTCTCTTGGTTTTAAATCATGTTTTAACCCATCAATGCCTTTATGGCTGATGGGACCACCTCATGAGATATTGGAAGCTTAATCCAACCTAAAATACACTAATGAACCATGTTTTGAGGGGCAAATGCACCCTTCCTCGGAGCAAGGCATGTTTGCACACTTCTTTCCTTCAAGAAAGGAGTGTGTGCCTCAAAAATTGTGTAAAAAATATTAAATTCATGAACTTTTCAAATATGAATAATTGTTATCGCAGTTTCTTGATTGTAACTCCTCAAATCCACCATGTCAAACAAATTATAATTAAAGCATTCATAGGAGAGATAGGGTAACTTGCACTTATAATGTCATTATGATGGAAGAATTAGTCCTAGTATTATGATTTTTTATGTGTGTTCCCCCCTCAAAAACCCTGGTTTCTAAGAGTCATCATCTTTTGAGTGGTGAAGTCTCTATTCACTATTGGTTTCTCCATCCTATTTAAGGCACATTTAAGGTGAAGATCAAAATTTGGAACTATCAAAGATTCAATGGCTAAGGTTCACAGGGACCCAAATGAAATTTCTAAAAGGTGTTGAAAACAAGATTAGGTAATTGTACTTGTTGTTTATTGTTAATCAATAAAGATCTATCCTACCCCCCTAACTATGTTATTCAATATTTGATTGTCTATGATACATGTCGGTTTAGAGGATTAGTCTTCCTGATAAATTGTTTAGGATTAGTTGATGGTCAATTCGTTTTTTTCTTAGATTCATTTTGTTATTTTTCCACAAGATTTGAGGAAGGTGATGTTGTTCTAGTGTGCAGATCATGGATTCATTGATTGGATTGCATTAATATTTTCACATGGGATGAATATATAGGACAATTGCCAAAATCTAGGTGCTTCTTCTTCCTTATTTCTTGATTGTACTTGGATATAGATCATTAATACTAGGTTATTGGGTGTGTTATCTCTCCTTTTGATCTATTATAGTATTCCTTAACTATTCAAGGTTTTTCTCCTCAATAGAACTTAGGGCTCCACTCGGGAACAATCCATTCAATTCTTCTCTATAGGGCCTCCTTTGGACTATTTTATAGATTTGTATTAAGTGCTTAGAAACCCATTGATGTTTAAAACTATGCTAACCCCTTAGCTAATCTGAAATTTTCAAGTTTGCTAAGTTTTCATCTGTTTTTGGGCTACTTCAATGTGTACACACACCTTTTAGTGACAATAAGAGCATGCACACAGAACTTTCAATGCTAACAAGTGCATCTATGATTTAGGGTTGTAGCATGTATTGTGTTATTTAACACACGCATGTCCCTTGAGAATGATGTGTCTACACATACCTTCCCTTCAATAAAAGCATATGTACCTAGTTAGGGGAAAAAAGTAAAATAAAATAAAATTGAGCTTTAGGTTTATCAAGTTTAGTGCGGATCTATGCCTTTCTTATATTTTCAAAATTCTTAATTTTTATCCTTGAAATCACCATTTAGTGGTTTTTTCATTATTCCCTTAATGGAAAGTAAACAATTGAAAATCACATAAGATCATCATTCTTTTGGTTCATGTATGAATCTCTTAGGTATTTTGGTTCCCTTGGGAGTGTTTGCATATAAAGGAAATATATTAACATGCTATCATGAAAACCATATACAATTTCTTGCTTTGGTTATAGTAATTTTCATAAAAATTGGATCTCAGTTAGGTTTTGAAAGGTTTTGCTCAGTTATTATGTTTTTTGTAAGTTTGTATGGTTAAGCATCTCTTTCAAAGTTTGAAGTGGTATTTTAAATTTTCAAATAATATCTTTTGTACTTTTTTCATTTGAGAACATCATTATTTTCTCACTTCTACATCCCTTGAGTAACAATATCATTTAAAAGCAACGTCACTAAAATGAACTAGACTTGTTTTTATTTGATAGAAAACCAATAGTAGTCTAGGTTTCTAGGGCCAATTTTAGGTTTGGAGAGATAATTATCCAAGGCCACATAAAATGAAACTATGATCTCACCAATTAAGTGAATAATCCATTAATAGAAAGAAAAATCCATTAATGTTCCTCAAGCGTGCATCAAGCACAAATTCAAGCTGAGTAAGTGGTTGAGATTATCCCTCTGTTGCTTGCTCGATAGGCTATGCATGTATGGAATATTTAGAATAAGTGGAAATTCCTTTGAGTGTCACCATATCTATTTGAAGTTTCAAGTCTAGGACTTGGTCCTACATTAAGTACCCATACACAGACACCTAACATACAATTGTTCCACCCAACTATCAATTGTGGGGTGATTACCATAGCTACATGTCCTAAGTTAATCCCAGGTGACTACAAGTGATAAGTGTTTGTGTTACCTTATACAAATGCATAATCTTCATTTCAACTTCCATGGAGGGTTCTCATCTTCTTAAGGGTACTTGCTCCTTCGATGATTGTTTCTTGAGGGTTATTGTAACTATCTATCACACCTTCATTGGTTAAAATTGGGCCTTAAATATCCCAAGTTGACCTTCAAAGTGACTATTTTTGGCTCTTGATTGATTTAACTTCAAAATCATCCACCCTAGTTTTATTTTTGGGAGAGTAAGTTTTCTTGCATGTATCTTACTAAGTGTTTTATAAGAGTGAGTTGACTGTAATTTTTCAACCCCATGAAAGGCCATAGAGATTTTATTTTTGAATTGGAGGCTATGGATAAAGTTCCTAAGGAGAAAAACCAAGGGATCCCTATGTGAGTGGATCCTTGTTCTTTTTCTTTTGTTGAAAATGGTGGTGATCCCTTGATGGCCACCTTGAACTTCATGGATTCACTGATGGCTATCATAGATGTCCCAAATGCTCCTAATGATTTTAAAGTAAGCCATGATTGTCAAGATCATTAAAACCCTTTTGTTTCTTCACTAGTGACATATTTTCCCCTCTATTTACCTCATTTGGTGAAAGTCTAGCTCTGCGTAACTAGAAGTATAAAAGGAATAAAAAGAGGAATAATAATATGAAGATCAAAATACAAGGGGACAAGCCTCCAGCCGATGCAATTCATGATAGCATAAAATCACTAGATAATGCAAGTCATACTAGACAGATGCAACCAATAACTCAAAGTCGTGTTGGGGGCAAGCAACCAACCGATGCACGTCATGTTGGGGGGGAACAACCATCCATGTAAGTTATGTTGTGGGTATTAACACTATTTAGAAACCTAAATGAATAGGATGCAATTCTAAGTTCCCTTTTAATATTTGCAAGGGAGATCACCTTACTAATTTAGTCCATGTTGTTATAGAGGTACAAAGAGTGTGGTATGTATCTCAAGGATCTTCTTCTCCCCAAAATCCCATAGTTTCCCTACAACTCAATCAAACTTTAGTTGGTAAAGTGGTCAATCAATGCAAATGTTGATCGATAACGCTCTTTTTTTAGAGGTTGCCAATATTTTGAAGTGGTCAGATTGATGCAATATTTGGATGATCCCACTCGTCCATCAGAGATTGACAATATTGAAGTCATTGAATCGATGCAATCTTCAATAGGTCCCACTCTTCTTTTAAGGAGTGATGGGAATATTGATCAAGTGTTCTTTACTACTAGTTTTGAACCTTCTGAATAAGGGGGCACTCCATTCACTTTAAGAAAACTCTCTCCAAGCTCCATAATTTATTTCTTTGATTGGAATAATCTAACTAGAAATCATCTTCCTTCTTCTGCATCCTTCTAAATAAGGGTCCATGTTAAATATAGATGTTTTTTTATGTATTGTTGATGAAGGAGGCTTGTTTAGTATTTTATCACTACTACATTTGGGGTCCCAATTCAACATTTGTACTAATGTTTAAAGAAAATTTAATTTTTCAATATTGAACTGGAGTTTGGTGTGCAGAAAAATTAATGAAAATTCAATTTAACATTGCCTAAGTGAAAATAGGGAACAAACATAGCTTAAACTATGATTTGGAGTTTAGCTTAAGCGACACTTCCTGACATCTCTTAATCTATGTTGAGTCATTAGCGTAGCTTAAACAACATTAGAGAGCGTCTCTTAAGCTACACTATAGAGCATATATTAAGCTATGTTTGTCCCCTAATGTCACTTAAGTGACATGCCGACTACATTTAGGTATTTTTTGTCAATTCCACAACATTAAAAAGTTGATCAAACCAAACAAAAGAATACCTTTGGAACAAATTTGGGAGGAGGAGAAATCTAATTAGAGGTAAATTTTCATGTGGAGTAATGAGATTATTATTTCAACTAAAAAAATTCTTGGATTATCTGAAAGATTATTATTTTACATTTCATCATCATTTACCCTATCCTAGTCTATATTGGTTTTTTTCTAGCAAGAATTATTGTGTTCTTTGAAAAAATTATTGTTATGTTTAGCTGATTTGCTAATGATTTTTGTGTATCATACATTGCCACATTATTTTTTGTTTATGCTTCATACATTACCACATTATAATTTTTTCCCCGTATTCTTATTTTACTAATGATTAGTTTGATATTGTATTTTGTTGAGAGAGAGAGAACAATGTTAGACAATGTTGTCTGTAGATTTTCTAGTAGATCCAAATGAAATGTTGCTATGCAATTGGTTATCGATTCGGTATTCGGTGTGAGTAAAAATCATGTTAAAGCATTTGATCAAAATCAAGACAATATTTACCATGATATAATTGATGATGGGAAATTATATTGTCATTGTACACAAGGAAAAGGGATAAAGAGAAGAAGAGTTGTTTAGGAAAATACTACGAAACATTGCTTAGAGCATGAGAACTTAGAAGGTGGAAAAGACTATTATGCCTTAGTAAGATACCATAAACAAATTTTTATCATTTTTTAATATTAATATTTTTCTATTTTGATAATAATTGTATTTATTTATTCATAATTATTACACAAACAATACCCCCAATGCTTGAAACTCCACACTACAATTCATATTAAAGATGATGAGGACGATGACATTGAAGCTTATACAATGGAAGAAAATGATCAAAATATTATTTAAAATGAAGGGATAAATAGTTTGATCTATGACACCTTTGTTGCCATGATGAGAATACAATTGTAGATAATATCTATGAAAATATTCATGATGTACCTCTTATTAATAAGGCACAAATAACCTTATGCAAAGACTCAAAGACAAGTCTTCTCTCTACTCTTTTGTTGATGGTCAACTTGAAGGTTATGACTGGTANTATATATAATCTTGTACTTTTAAAATAAATTAAATTCATGAATGATATTTATATGAAAAAAATATATTTATGCATATAAATTAAATTCATTTTTGTTTAATTTTATTTACAAGTTCAAGACAAATAAATGCTAAAGGACAATAAATTTTTTGGAATTTACAATTAATCTTAGTCACATCATTGTAGAATTATTTTATTAATTTTATTTATATTCAATTTAGAAAAGTAACTCAACCATGGTTATTTATATTGTGCATAAAAAGTAGTGTAGGAGGTGAGTTGTCATATATACCTACCCCATAAAACCCCTAACTCATAATATTTTAATATATCTTATATTTTTGTAGTACATCTCTTAGGAGGCCCATTTTTTACCTCAAATTCTCTCTAATGGAAACAAAATAATGATGCAGTTGTTAAGGTATGAAATATTTATTTGTATGTAATTGTAATTGTTTGTTATTTATTTGTGATTGTACTATAGATTCCCTTAATTTCAATTTTTCATTATATTAGTTTTTTTTCTTATAGATTGTTAAGTGATAAGTTCTTACCACCATCAAATAATTTATTTCTCGTGCATAAAACAATGTGCACCATTGAAATATTTAGGAATGGTGTATAATACAATTGATGCATGTCTTGATGATCATATTATATATTATGGACAACATGCATAAAAAAGTGAGTTCCCTAAATTGGCAACTATGTATTATATATTATATCATGGACAACTCTGTAGTTTTGTTTTGACTCCCCCATATCCTTCTATCTATGGATTCCTTGTTGAGGGGATATGCGCCTTTCAACCCATCCAATAAGGATTGATATTCCCCCTTAAATGATTTGGGAGATCAACATATTTCCACCCAAACCAGTTTCTAGTTCTTTCTTCCCAGATGGACATTTTATATAGATTATTAATCTCATTCTTTATTAATCATCTTTGAATCTCTCGAGTATATCTCTTTTTTTATAATTTGTATGCTCCTTCTGTTTTTTCTATCCACGTGTGGAAGGAGGCTCCATTACCACTTGTCCATGCCATACTTTCTTTAATTAATGGCACCGCAACTTTAAGGAGATTCCAGGTTGGGAATCCTTCCCCAATATAGTTGGTCATGTTCAAATTTATATTTTCTCTGTAGTTGAAGTATTTTCTCTTCATTTCTTTTGTCCACCATTAATCTTTTCTCTGAAATTAGATGCTATAGTAGCTATTGTCCAAGATCTAGGTTTAACATTTTAGGATCACTTATATATAGGCCTTCTCTTTCATTCTTTGCTTGTATTGTACTCCATCTAATCAAATGAAAATTCTTTTGATTTGACTTTCCTTCCTACCAAAGGAATTTACGAATCTCTTTTTATATTTGATTAGATATTCTTGTTGGACAGAGTAAGGTTTCACTTTGATATATGGGTATAGTTGATAGAACCGATTTTATTAACAACACTCTACTCACTAGATTTAGCCATTGAGATCCCAATCTTTCATTCGAGCCCTTATTTTTTGCACGATGTGATTCCAATCCTTTTCCATGTAGGTCCCGATCATTATTGGTATTCACAAGCAACTAAATGAGTTCCACTTCAGGAGTACTATGAATTATAGAATCTAAGATATGGCTCGGAGAATATGTGAGGAGAAGTTCCAATTATATATCTTACTTTTATCTTTGTTCACTTGTCCACTAGAGGCATGAAGATACTTATCCAACACTCCCGTAAATATGTAGGCTATAACTATGGACACTCCTTATAAGAGAAGGGTGTCATCCATAAATTGGGAATGATTGATGGCTTTCATGCCCCTTACAAAATTTATACCTCTCAAATCAACTTTTATCCTTTCCTCTTCCAAGTTCCTGCTAAGGCATTCTAACATTATTGTATACAACATGGGGGAAATTGGGAAACCTTTCCTTAGTCCATGACTTTCTTGAAAGAATTATGTTGGCCTACCATTACTTAAGGGAGATATCCATGGAACACATATACACGCTTTGATCCATTGTATGAATGTGTAATCAATTCCTAAATTTTATAGGACCTGATAGAGAAATGAGTGTTTGACTCTATCAAAGAATTAGCCATATCAAGTTTAATAACCGTGCAATTTTCTTTTTAAGTGTGGATTGAATGAATAGCTTCTTGAACTATTATGATATTGTCATAGATTTGTCTTTTTTCCATGAAGCCTTTTTATTCGGGAAAAAATATTGGGCATATAATCTTTAAGACTATTAGATATGGTTTAATTCAACACTTTATATATTGTATTATAAAGTGAAATCAACCAAAATCTAGAGAAGGTAGTTGGTATGCTTTCTTTTGGGGTCAGATCCATTAAGCAGGAATTAGTACTTCCTCCTATTTTTTCCTTTTTATAGGTCCTTGCCAACATATGGTAGAGGTCCCTTTTTTTATTATGTTCCACTTGGCTCACTAAACTTTTATTGTAAAACCATTCAGTCTTGGCACATTGTCTTGTTCCAGTTCCGAAATAACATATATTAACTCAATTTCTTTAATTTCCCTTTTGAATGCCAAGTTGTCCTCTCGTGTTATAAGAGAAGGCATGGATTTTAACAACCCTTATGCGTATTCATTTGGATTGTCTTTAGGGTATAGGTTCTTGAAATTCCTTGTTGGCTCCACTCTTATGGCTTCCAAGTCTTGAATTTGTTCCCCATCACGACCTATTATGGATTGATTTTTTTTAAGATTCTAGCCTTGGCTTGTTTGTGAAAAAAGGAGTTATTCTTATCCCCATCCTTGAGTCAAATCCTCCTAGATTTTAGTCTTCGATACTCTTCTTTTAGCTGAATACAGGAATGAAGCTATGTTGTGAGTTTTCTCTCTTCAACAATCTCCTTATGTGTTACTTCTTCTTTTTCCATTTTTTCAAGAAGCATTGAAGATGGTTTTGATTTCTTCTATATTGGCATCTAGTGGAATGTATTTTCTGTTTTCCCAATTTTTAATTTTTTTTTGTCCTTAAAGTTTTTCTTCCCAAAAATACGAGGGAAAACCCTTATTTTATCTTTCCTTGTCTCCTTTATTATATCAACAACCTCGTGATCATTAAGCAATAATGGTTTGAAATGAAATGGAACCAACCCGATGTGTATGTCCTCTTAAAAGGTGAGGGAGATAGGCTTGTGGTCCAAAACTATTGAAGAAATGCTGCTTGCATGAATCCCCAAGTTTTATGTTAGAATGCCACTATGGAACAAATATGGATCCATCCTCACAAAGATATGCCTCGATCCACTTCTTTTTTTAGACTAGGTATATTTCCTATTTTTAGTACTATATCTATCAGGTTCCATTCTTAGATAATATCTTCCATGTTTTCCCTAAATATGTCTCTTACAATATCCCCCCCTATTTTTTCCTAGTGCAAAACCATGTTCAAGTCCCCTGCAATTATATTGTTTATGTGTTCCTCATGGTCTTTCCAGTTGATTAAAGAGTTTCAATTTTTTTTCTTTTCTATATATTGATTGGAGAGTATACATTTTTCAAGTAGAATAAATCCTGAATTGATTTATTCAAGGAAAAATCCATTTATTTATACATAGCGTTGTTGGGATTCAGCTACCAACAGACACCCTGGATTCCTATGGAGACAATTTGTCTTCTCATCCTAAATATTTACAATATTCACAAAGTTAGTGGAACCATAATCCTGAGGATTAGCTTTCCAACATCCTCCCCCTTAATCTGAAGGGGTGTTTGTGAATCTGAGCATGTTTCTAAACCTTTCAAGCTTCTCTTGTCCAAGAGATTTAGTGAATATGTCTGTAATTTTTTCATTCATGGAACAATGTCGTAAATTAATTGTCTTGGACTCTAAACCAATGGTACGTAGTGTTGATGTGCTTGGTTCTATCATGGAATCTGGGATTCTTAGACAGCTTGATTGCAGAAGTGTTGTCAATCAACAAAGGAGTGAGGTCTCTTATTTCTCCTACAAATATTCAAGTATCTTATTGAGCCACACAATCTCTCTCATTACTTATACATCAGCCACATATTATTCTTTTGTTCTTGAATCTGTTGGAAGTAATTGTTTGTGAGATATCTAGCAGCATTTGTTCATCCAAGATTCATTGTGTATCTAGAAGTTGACACTCATACCTCTTTGTTTCCATCAAAGTATGAATCAAAGTACACAATGAGTTTGAAGTCATATACCTTGGAGTATTTGAGTCCAAAGTCATGAGTCCCCTTCAACAACCTTAGAACCCTTTTAGCCACAAACCAATTTCCTTCACAAGGTTTGTGCATGAACCTTGAAAGGATGCCAACAAGATATGAAATAATCGGTCTAGTGGTTGTGAGGTAGATAAGGTTTCCTACTAGATAATGGTACTTTGTCACATCCTTGAAATATTTTCCTTCAATTGATGTGAGCTTCAACTTTTGCTCCATTGGATTTGAGAGAGGGTTGCATTTTGTCATGCAAAATTTGTTCAACAATTATTCACAAGCCACACTTTGTGCTTGTCAAGTGATCCATTTGATTTATATTTGTTTATGTATACCCACTTGCAACTAATTTTTTTTATTATGACTGGAATATTAACCAGCTTGCAAGTTCCATTCTTCATGAGTGGGTCATACTCATTCCACATGGATTCTTTCCACTAATCATGAGCAGTAGCCTCTTTAAAGGAAGTTAGTTCAAAATTAGTAGATAAATTAAATTCACAATCAAATGATACATCCATGTCATCACCTGAGTTATTTTGTTATCCTTCATATTCTCATCTGGTTGAGATTCTTGTTCATGTCTTTCCAACTTCATATGGATGGGAACTTTCAAGCATATTTGTGGCCCATTTTGAAATATTCCTTGTTGAGCTAGGTTGATCAGCTAGTGGTGCTTCATTCTCTTCAAGGTTCAGTATTCCAATCCTCTCAATCACATCATCCAGTTGAGTTTCCTATTTAGGTGAAGTGTTCAAAACTTCTTATTCATGAGTTTCTTCACGAGGGGGATTAAGTGCTTCAAAATGAAATTCCACATATTGATCTTGATCCAAGATAGGGATACCCCCTTTAATATGTGGAATTACATTATCAACTTCATAATATGTTTTTAGATGGGAAAACTTATCCATATGATCAAGTTGTCTATCAATATCACAAGTTGGTATACACTTTTTTCCTATTTTTTGACAACACGAAGTTGGTATACACTTTTTGCCTTTTTTTTTGACAAAAAATTGCAAAATTTTATGTTTTTCAACTTAAACCCTTTCAAACCCATATTCCCATTAGGAATTTCACCTTGACATAAAAACAAGAGGTTTAGAGAATTCTATTAGGTTCGTACTCATATTTTTTTTAAATTCTCTTATGGACATATATTATGACAAATTTGAATGGCACCAACAACATATACTTTAATTGTTTAGGTTTGGATAATGAGTGACCTGTGTGCCCTTCATTTTTATTAGAGATGGTTATTCATTTTACAAAAACCAAATGCACATTTATAATCTACACATATTGTACTTTGCAATGGACTATATGTTGATGATTTTCAGACCTAAACACTATTTTTTATTATTTTTTGAAATAACATATGTTTAAAAAATGGTGTCTTATTGACACATGTTTGTGTCTTCCCATTTTCTTTCAAATGTGAATCTTATCATACAAGCTAAAACTACCCTTTTGAAGAGGACAGTGCAGGGAACATCCTGTGAGTTTTTATATATTTTTTTTTGCTATCATCGTGATGATCTTGAATTTTCATTGTGACTAATTTTTAGCACACTGAATTTTGTAATTATGTTGTTTAGAAAAAAAATAGAAAAAAAAAGAAATACTTAATGAAATTCACAAATTCTTATACTATGAGAAAGTATATTCAATGATGAATCTATTGGTATAAACTCTGATAGGTAATTCTTAGATTTTGCAGTGTTTCCACAATGAGAAAGTGATCAATTTCAAAAAACTGTAGAAGTAGTTGTTCTATTCGTTGACCAGAAACTCTCGAACGAGAAATATATTAATTTATTGGACGAGAAATATTTAGCCCGAAAAGTAACCCGGGGTTAAAGAAAATACTCGCCCGAGAGGTGAATTAAACCCTCGACCGAAAGAATTAAACAACTCACGGGAGAGTTTTATTACTTAAAGCTTCGAGAATCTTTTAGGGGTCGGCCTATTAAATGCCCGATATTCTCGGCAAGATTATAAAATTTCTCACTCGAGAGTTCTATATATAGTCTCACCCGAAAGTATAGTTCCATAGAAAATCAACTCCGGGTATTTACAGTTCGGATATTTATAGTGCAGATATTTACATTTCGGATATTACAGTTCAGATAGTTATAAGGTATTTTTTGTGGTTATGGAAATTTTAAGGTTTTTATATTATTATTTTTTTACAAATGGTGCATTTGCTTAATTTTTTTTTATAAATTGAAATAATATATACTTGGTTTTGACATATTGTTGTTTTTTTTATTTTTTAGATTGTAAAATTGGTTTTGGAATATTACTATTTTTATTTTATTTTTTAGATTGTTTTGGCATAATACAGTTTTTTATTTTTTAGATTGTAAAACTGGTTTTGTCATATTACTGTTTTTTTTTTGTTTATTTTATATTATAAGATTGGTTGACATATTACCATTTTTTTACTTTTTAGATCGTAAGATTAGTTTTGGCATATTACTCTTTCTCTCTCTTTTTTTAGATTGTAAGATTGGTTTTGACATATTACTCTTTTTTTTAGATTATGAAATTGATTTTAGCATATTAATGTTTTTTTTAAATGTAAAATTAGTTATAGCATATTTTTATTTTTTTTAAAGGATAAAAGAAATTTTGGTTTTGGTTTTTGGCATATTATTTACTTTTTTAAGCAACATATTGCATATTATGTTTTGTCAAATTACATTTTGTTATACAAGGGACATGGTGAATTTGGTTTTAGCATATTACCCTTATTTTTACAAAGGGAAATATTGTGAATTTGGTTATGCTTTCATGTCATATTGTAATTGGTATCATTAATTGTACAATTTTATATTCAACATATTAGTATGATTTCTGGTTTTTGGCATTGGAGTTTAGGTTTTCATTTCTTTCATCATGGGAAACTAAATGAAATGTGCAACAAAACATGATCGCACCAGAACTAATGGAGAGGCAAGAAAAGAAAGAAAACGTGAAAACGTGAGAAAGTTAAGAGAAAAAAGAACATGGGAAAGAAATGTGGAGGCACATGGCGGTGATGAAGGAATGAGAACTGTTGAGGAGCACGATGATGAAATAAATGAAGAACATGGAGGCGATGAGGAAATGAAAAATGTGGAACAATTGATGGGAAAAATTGATATTGAGACCATGATTGGTGAGTAAATCATTTTTAATGTTTATAAAATTGTATTTAATACTTGAGCATATAATTGATTTGAAAGTTCACAATCTTATAAATTTGTATATTTTCATGCGGGGTCAACATCCAACCTATAACATCCTACCATACTTGTGAATTTACAAATATTAATTGGAAGTTGCAACAATATCGTCATTGATGACAATTTTTTGGAGAATATGGATTCAAGTAAAATTGAGGAATTGGGACCTTCGATGCATGATCATAAACTCAATATAGAGCAAAACAAATACTCAAAAAATTATCTTAAAGGTATTTATGTCATAGCACAAGCTCAATTGTTACATAAATTGTTAAAGCAAAAATGTCTAAAAGATGCAATTAAATTATGGGGAATCAAAAGTATCATAGAGGTTAAAACAATGAGATGGTATGAAAAAATATGACCTCGGCCCTTGCCACACTTGCAAGGAAACGATCTCATGATTTAGTGTTTGCTCGTAAAACATTGCTAATAGGGGTGGTGGCAAAAAACACTGCAACTCATTCATTTGTTGGCCATGACTGTAAGAACATTAAAAACATCAAGAATAAGTTTATGGAATCATAAAAACATTAGGGTTCAATTAGATGAAGATGATGAAGTTGCATGTTGGGTTTCTATCTGTAGGAAACCTGATCAAGATAAAATTCTAGATAATGTGAGGGACAAGATGAAAGAGTTTTGGCATTTCAACTCTCGTGTCTTACCAAATGAAAAGGATCTTGTGTGGCATCGTATATCTAAAGGAAACTATGAAACTCATGCCAAACACATAATAGAGGTCACTCAAGTGGAAATGTTCAAAACTTTTATGGAGAGTAATGTTGATGTGAATATTTCCCTTAGCACATTTGTGAAGCTTAAACGATGGTATGTCAGGACCATTGTTGTTCGTGAGACATGTCGATGTCGATACCATGTAGAATTTGAATTATATGACGAGACATTTAATCATTTTCGCATACAGTTTTGTCCAAATGAAACCCCTCCTTCAAGTGTTTTTGAATTTGTATCTAAAATATTATGTGCACGAGAGAATGATCAAGTATTCTATAAGAAACAATGTGTCGGTGGAAGAAAATGTGAAGAATGTTCTCATTTGGTTCTTTTTAATGTTAAAGACCCCATTGATCCAAATGATTCTCAATTGTCAAATTGCATTGTGAAATGGAAGAGATATGAATATGTTGATTATACTCATGTTATAGATTCAACAAGTACAACATCAAGAAATATTGAGTTAGTTGAAGATGATATCTCTATGACAAGTTTTATGGAGTCGATCAGGTAGAAAATATATAGATGTATCAAACACTCTCATACATCACGATGGAAAGACTTACAATTAAATCAATCACGAGATGTGTTTCCAAAAGGAACAATATTATCAATTGTTGATTTTACAGAAAATTACACTTTCGCTCCACAAAAGGAGACACAAAGTGAGTATTATCATTCAGACCAGGTATCTATACTTGTGAATATTTTGTACAAACATGTAGAGCTTCATGTCGGTGGTTCTAATAGTGATGAAAATAATCGTGAAGTGATTAAAGAGTACCATTTATACATGAGTGAAGATCATACACATGATACATGTTTTGTTCAACATTATTTTAATATGCTTTATAACGAATTATCAAGACGATGGGTCACTTTTAAAGAGAATTGGGTGTGGTCAGATGGTTTTGTTGGTCAGTTTAAATTGGCATGCTCATTCTTTTTTTGTGAATTTAAGAGTTATTCTATTGAAATAAAGTAGTAATACAATTTATAGTACAAAACTAAGAATCTGTCCAGCGAGAAGGAAAAAGCAAAAAGAGAAAACCAGTCTGCACTTAAAGGGAAATCAAATAATTGTTGTATGGAAGATCCTCCCTCTGAGAGGGAAAACAGATCAGAAAAATGGAATTATAGAGTTTACAAAAATGCGTCTGAGAGAGCATACTGATAATAAACATGGGTGTCTAGATTCCCAAAAACTCTGTCAAAAAGAAGAAATCATGAAACATGTAAAACTGGCCTATTATTTTGTGTAGGGATCCTCTAGAATGGATGTCCCAAATCCAGAGCCCAGTTTCGCTCCTGGAGGATCATCCTTTTTGCTTTGTTCGTCATCCTCACTTTCGGAGTCATCTTCTCCATTGTAATCATCGTTGATGTCGGAAGCGTCATCGTTGTTGGAGGGGGTACGTTTGACCAGGAGAGGCTCAGACTTCCTAAATTCTGTCACGGTGTTGGTTTTTCCAACCTTGGTGTTGGCCATTCTTCACTGCGGTGGAGGTGGCAGAGGCTCAATATCCATGGGTGCAGCAGGTGGGTCGGCGTGAGGGATAGAAACTGGGGTGTCCAAGGGCAGCAAGGTGACAAAGGGAACGGGAAGGACAAAGGGAGATGGAATGAGAAAAGCAGCAGGAATAATCTCGGGGATTGGAGGCATGAATTGAAGGGTGATGGAGCAAAGGAGGAGGTGGACCAGCAAGTTTTTCACCACCCAATAATGTTTCTTGCACTTAGTTTTCCGGTTATAAGTAGAGAGAGAGACAGTTAATTCGTCTTCCCAATCATCAAACATGAGACAGAAGGGGGCATGGATCTCTAGGTCATAACCCTCTAAATTGGATTGAGAATTGAAGTTGATGGCTCGCTAGTTAGAGGCACCCCAACCTAAATGACCCCTTCTAGGCATGGCCCTCTGTCCGTGCGACATAATGCAACCTGTGGGAAGAGAGGCGAAGAGTAGATGACTGAAGAATACAGCACCAGGGATGCGGCAGAAGGTCGAGTTGCAGAGTGACCAAGGACAGCAGACGTGAACAGGAGCGAGCAAGTGGAGGAAGGAATGAAGGTCGAACTGCATGTATTAATAACGCGTCAGTGCAGTTCCATAGGCACATTAATGCTTGCAATCATTGTGTTGACGTAGGCATACCACCAAACGATGGCTAGGAAGACATGTACACTAGAGGATTTATGATGCGCAACCATTGAGGAGGACGATAACCAACACATTAAAGTCCGGGTGGGTGACATCAAGGTGGGTGAAGTCCGAGTGGGTGACATCTCGCATTCATACTAAAATGGGTGTTCGCCACACATGGATTTTTTTTTAAATGGGACATGGAAAAGGAGAACATGATGGTGTTGGGGCCTGCATAAAACGTCCACTTAGGAGATATCAAATGAATCACTCTGCTTCTTGCCTCACAAATGCAAACGATGTTGTTAATTGGTGCAAGCAAAATTTAAGGCATGAATTCAATGAAAGGATGGTTAATGTGAGAAGCTATGTAATTGTTTCGATGACCCTTAATGTTTTCAAATCTAGTTATTTACTATGTTTATATGTACATGAGTATTTTTATTTAAATTAGTTTTAAAAAAGTTTAATAAATTGTTTTTAAATGTGAAATTTGATTTGCACAAGTTATGGTTTTATCTTGAACGGGTTGTTATGGAATATTGCAATGGGCGATGTTGACATATTAATTCCATATAATTGTGTTGCAATCCCTAAAACAAGGGGTTTACACTCCATTAGGAGTAAACAAATGGCAAATATACACGCAATCGAGAAAAAAAAATATTCTTGCTTCTATCTTGCATGTATTGATGATGTAGATTCCTTCAATGAGTGTCAAAACCAAACTAACAAATTTATCAAACCATGGATACACCAAGAATTGACACCATTGCCCCCATTTGGAAATATCCCAGATGAAGAGCGCGATAATGAAGTGGTTGTGATTGGCAATGATTATGACCGTGTTTCCAATTTGGTTAGAGAAGGTGATGTATTTGTTGTCTTGCACAGAGAGATAATCTAGAAAAAGTGCATTGTTATTTATTGAGATGCAATAGGTCGAAAAGCACGTGGTTGCAAGAATTTAAGTATTCGTCAAATTATATGTATGCAGTGGGTTCAATGTTTTTAATGGGACATCTCTTTGCTAAGATAAAGAAATGTAATGAACATTTTTTTTTCAATAGCGTCCTGCTTGCAGTTGAAACCAGTGAAGACTAGGAAAAAAACCAAGAATCTCCAATGGAAATTGTCGATACAAGATCATAATTCCATTCTTGAAAACATTGGCCAGTAGTACATTTGATATGAAGTACGAACACATTGGTATGCGAATAAGATTTTTTTCTTTGATTCTAGGGTTAGAAAATAGAATTGTTATATAATTGGACTTTATAGTTTATGGACTTTATATTGGACTATATTAAAATATAGTGGACATGTACCATTCTCCATTGTTGGTCTATGATTGAAAGCAAACTTATGCTTTTGTGACATTCCTTATGGTTGATTGACTACAATGGATACATGCTTTCTTTCCAATTTTCTCTCTTTTCCTACACTTTTTATATTAATCAATGGAAATGGTTCTAGATATGTTTTTGTTCATAGTTTGAATTTACATTGTTTTTCAAATTGTCGTTCATTGATGCAGTCAATATTTCAATTCTATGGATTTGATATGTCTTTCTAGCAAGACATGCATTTTATGCATGCAATAAATTTATGTTTTCTTTTAATTTATGTAATGTGCTTGGATGCAATAGTTGTATACTTGAAAGTTTATTTAAATGTGCTTGGAATTAAATCGATTTTTTAAATGAGAGAAAATAGGTTCTTAATTGTTAGTCCTATTGAGTTTGTAACCTTATTATAGATTTCCCAAATATGGATGCATTGACACACCCTTTGTATCAAGATAATTGTTTATAAGTAACCTTAGATTATATGGATGCATTGAAACACCCTTAATGATGGACCTTAGATTATAACTGTTAGGATTATTAATCCTCCCTTGTCCAAATTTGGTCATATGTCTAAATCGGGAGTCATGTCTAAATCGGGAGTCCATCCAGTTTATTTATAGTCATTAGCACCATTGGTTAAACTTGACCTAATTGGGGCACATGTTTCAGTTACCAAAGTGTGGGGAACACTAATTGAGGCTCACTGCCACTTATTGCACTTGATTGCATAAGTTTAGGAGTCTCCTAGATCAATCCCTACAATTTAGGAAGCAACTGGGAGTTCCGAGACCAACCAAGGTCAGTTAACTTCAGTTGATGACTAGTCAAGCCAAGTTAGGAGTCAGTTACATTTAGT